>CM031234.1:812930670-813530670 GCA_018340775.1 Taxus wallichiana var. yunnanensis | reverse complement strand
GATACCTCATGTTTGTTTTGCAAAGTGATGAATACAAACCAGTATGATGAACAGATAAACTTGCCCCACTTCTAACTCCACGCAACTAGTAAGATGCGAGGGCTCATCACCGAGAGCTAGAAAGGGCACAAGTTGCGAGGTGTAGCTGAAATGATAGTGATGAGAGACAGACAAAGCTTTGGTGGAACCAAATTGGAAGCTACAAGCTTACTCTACCCGAGTGACTTCATAGTTTAGAATGCAACTTACTTTGCGGTTTATCTAGACTTAGATCCGTAGATGGCCACATAGTAGACAAAATCTGGGTTTTTAGGATTTTAACTCTCTTGGAATTTTGAACATCGATTCATTTATTTTTGACTCAAAGTTTCAAAGTTTGAATTGTTTGTGTATGACCATTTGCATTTATTTGTCAAGAGGACTCCCTACACTTTGCCCCATGCTACTAGTAAGAAGCGTGGGTTTAACACCATGGGCAAAGCATAGGCGAGTAAGGGCATTTCCATCCTTTCCCAACCCTACGTCACTAGTAAGAGACTTGCAAGCTCATCACCGAAGGTTGGTGGGGCAAGGAAATGTGTAAAATTAAAATTTTATGTTTGATCAATGTTTGACTTGTTTTCTTTGAGCAAAACGTCGGTATGTGCTTATTTCCAAAGAGATATACATATGGGATAGATGTGACACCATGAAGCTTCTAGAACAGACCATAGGCAAGACACCTACCCTAAGAAGAAATCAAAGCGAGAATAAACTTGCAGATCTTGGTATGGTTACCGTTAAGACTTTGTCATATCTAGCTTTATTTGATAAAATGATTCCGAGATAATTTGATGACATCATGAAAATGGAGAGGTATGATTAAAGAGTTTATGCCAACAACATCATGAGTTTGTAATGAATTGCTTTGAGAATAGATTCCTTGATCACCATTTATGTAAGAAACAAGTGGACAAAATGATCTTAATCTATATGAAGATGCAATGTAAATATATATAAGTAGTGCTAGCTGCTTATGCGTAGAACCACTTGAGGTGAAGGGAATTGACTGTTTTGCCAAATTCCTCACCTTCTAGCGTACATAAGAGGTATGCACCATTTCCGTAGTCCTTCATGACTCGGTATGGGCCCAACCATTTGGGCCGGAATTTCCTTCCTTCGCCGGTCTTCTTGTCGATCCGGCTGTCTAGCCTTAGAACTAGATCCCCTTCGTATATGTCATGTTCATAGACCTTCTTGTTGTACTACCGGCACATCCGGTCAGCATAAACTCTATGTCATTGTTCAGCATCTAACCTAGTTTCATCTAGGCTTTCTAGTTGGGAAAGACGTGCTTCTCTGTAAGCGTCTTCATCCAGAATCCCTTGTAATGAAATGCGGAGACTGGGTATTTCAACCTCGAGTGGGAGAACTGCCTCTGCCCCGAACACTAGTGAGAAAGGAGTTGCTCCTGTTGGTGTTCTTATTGAGGTTCGGTGGGCCCACAAGGCCGGATATAACTTCAAATGCCAATCTCGTTTGTTTTCTTTCACAGTTTTAAGGAGAATGGCTTTTAGTGTCTTGTTCGTCGCTTCAGCCTGTCCGTTGGCTTGAGGGTAATATAAGGAAGCCGTATGATGGCTTATCTTAAATTTATTACATAGCTCGCGAACCTCTTCATTTTTAAAAGAAGTTCCATTATCGGAGATAATGATTTGTGGGATACCGTATCTGCAAATGATTTGGTTCAAAATGAACTTGGCGATTACAGAACCTGGTACAGTAGTAAGAGGCATAGCCTCTACCCACTTGGTGAAATATTCGGTGGCCGTGATTATAAAATTATGGCCATCTGTAGATGAGGGAGAGAATTTCCCTATCAAATCTAGGCCCCATGTAGAAAAGGGCCATGGAGTAGCGATTGGTTGCAGAGCTTGTGCCGGCATGTGGATCTCATGGGAGAATTCTTGGCACTTATGACACTGCGCGTACAAACTCTCTTTGCATCGTGTTCTAGAGTGGGCGAGAAATAGACCATTCGATGTATTTTTGAGTGGTGGCATGGCCAAGTGGCCTCCACATATTCCACTATGGGATTCATGGAGAATCTTCTTGGATTCTTCTGTGTCGACACATCTTAGGAGCATTCCATCGAACGCTTTTCGATAGAGCACTTGCTCTATAATCACGTATTTAGCTACGATAATACGTAACCACCTTCTTTGTTGCGGTGTAGCTCCTTCTAGGTACGTATGGTCCATGATATAATTAATGATATCAGTGTACCAAGGACACTCAGAGATAGAGGGTCGGGTTTCGATGTAGTATACGCACTCATCTGGAAAGTCTAAATCTACTAAATCACCTCCATCTAATGGGTTATCAGCTAACCAATCTGCGATGATTTGTCCTTTAACCGACTTCTGATTTACAAATGTTAATTCGAATTCCCCCATTAAGGTTATAAAACGCCTTTTTAGACAAGGATCCTTGTGTGAGGAAAGTTTGTAAATGGTCCGTTTTTACCATGACCCTTGTTTCTTGATTCAGCATATAGTGTCTTAAGCGTTTAGTAGCAAAGACTATAGCAAGGCATTCTCGTTCTTCCTGTGTATAACGTGTTTCATAGTCAAGTAATGTTCGACTAATGAAATAAATCACACGTTCCTTTTTGTCATTGTCTTCTTGGGCCAACATACAGGCCAGCGAGACATCAGTAGCTCGTGAATACAAAATTAACGGGCGGTCTAGCTTGGGTGGCATTAGCGTAGGTGGTGATAACAGGAAACACTTAACTGCATCAAAGGCTTCATTATAGTCTTGTCCAATCAATGCTATAATCCTTCTTGAGTAAATTGTTGATTGGATGAATGGTGAAGCTTAAGTCCGGGATAAATCTCCAGATTGCACCCAGTTTTCCGAGAAATGACCTGATTCTAGATTCATTCGAAGGTGGGACCATTTCGAGGACAGCCCGAATTTTGGTTGGATCAACATCTATCCCTCGTGACGATATGATGTAACCTAGGAGCTTTCCACCTGTTACACCAAAGACGCATTTCTCTGGATTTAGTGTGACTCCATATTCTATTAGGCGTGAAAGAATGACGCGGAGTACTTCTGGATGGTCACAACGCTTCTTGGCCTTAGCCAACAAGTCATCTACGTAGGATTCCATGATTTTATGAATTAAATCGTGGAATATATATGTCATAGCTCGTTAGTACGTAGCACCAGCGTTCTTGAGGCCAAATGGCATAACAACATAACAATAGGTTCCCCAAGGAGTTATAAACGTGGTTTTGGCTTGGTCTTGTTCAGATATTCTGATTTGATTGTATCCCGAGAATCCATCCATGAGGGACAAGAGTTCAAATCTAGTTGTTGCATCAACAATGACATCTATGGATGGTAATGGGAAGTCGTCCTTAGGACATGCTTTGTTAATGTCTCGGAAATCTATGCAGATGCGTATCTTCCCATTCTTTTTGAGAACGGGAACAATATTAGATACCCATTGAGAGTAATCAACTGGTTTGATGAACCCTACTTGTAGGAGTTTTATTATTTCGTCTTTCACCATGAGAGCCACCTTGGGTTTCATGGGTCTTGATTTTTGTTTAACTGGTTTTGCATCAGGTTTAGTGACGAGGTTGTGCACTGCAATGTGTGGTGCAACACCTGTCATTTCCTTGTAATTAAATGCAAAAGCTTTCTGATGTTCCTTGAGGATCTGAGTGTGTATTTTTACTTCTTCTGGGGTTAACGAGGACCCTAATTTCAATATTTTTGGTTCATCCTCCGTTCCGATGTTAACATCAATTGTTTCTTCGATTAAAGAGGCATTACCTTCTTCAAACTCAGGTGGGGCTGGAGGTAAATCCAAATCGTCCCCACTTTCTACCGTGTATACGCTAGGTTCCATTATGGGATTTCCGTAGTAAGAAGATGAATGTGGGATTAAGGACAAATCTATCGTATGATAGGAGAGATGTAGTGTTGCATAGGCGTTTAAGTAATCCAAAGTGGCCATATCACTATCAACATGGTCTAGGATAGTAGATTCATTTTTGTTTAAAAGAGAATTTGTCATTGTCTTTATCAATGGTTCATCACAAAGGGATACTATGAAACGGGTATCCTCTAACTTATTGCTTGGAGTAAAACATGATGCGGAAGTTGCTATTGAATCAGCGAGAAGATTTTCTTCTCGCGGGATTGTTTCAATTGATATGAAGTCAAATTCCTTGCTTAAATCTAATACAGCTTTTTTGTAAAGCTGCAAATGCTCGGCTTTGGTTTCATATATCTCAGAGACTTGGTTTGCTACCAATTGTGAGTCTCCTAATACTCTGATGTTATTAATACCGATCCTCTTGGCTAAAATGAGGCCAAGGAGGAGGGCTTCGTATTCAGCGCCGTTGTTTGTACATTCGAAATTGAGTTTGAAGGCGAATGGTAGGACCTTTCCTTCAGGGGAAGTAAAGATTACACCAGCCCCTACTCCATAACGGAATTTAGCTCCATCAAAATGGAGAGTCCAATATTTAGCTGGGAATATGGACGTTGGGATATTTGTTGTATTTGTGCATTCTACTTCCACCATACAGAGATCCTCTGCTGGAAGAGAACCAACACCTAGGGAATTTCCCATGCCCACAGAATCAAATGGTAGAAACATTGGTAGATCTTGTTCTAGTAATTCAATGATTTTTGCAGTAGTTCCTAATGATACCATTTCTACAATGTTAGCCTCACCTTTTGAGGTTGGGATTGTCTTGACTAGATTCATAGTCTCAAGATCCATTGTAGGTACCAACTTCTCCTCTGGTTTTGCGTCAGTGGGTTTATTAAGTTGGTTTGTTGGAAGTTCAAATTCGAGTGCACACCTGGCCTTTTCTTTAAGTCAGCTAGGTGTATATCGAAAGGTTTTGGATCACCTTTGGCTACAAACACCTTTCCTAGATGCAAGAATCTTACTTCTTGGAATAACATAGAAGGGATTGCCTTCATTCGGTGTGTCCATGGTCGGAGGATCATATTATAATTAGTTTCCCGATCTATAATATAAAACTCAGTCAGGATTGTTTTGGGTCCTAAGGTGACCGGTAGTATTATAGTTCCAATCGAAGTGGCTTTAAGGCTATCATAGCCTCTCAATGTATTTCGAGTGGTGGAACAGTTTGTTTCCCCATATCCTAACTTTTGAAGGAAAGAGAAGGGGACTATGTTAACTGCAGCCCCATCATCAACCATTACTCATTTTACGTAGTTATTATAAACCCATACTTGTAAGTGTAAGGCTGGATCACCTCGGCGTGCAATCTCAGCATCTGTAGGCATTTTACTTATTTCGAATATGAATTCGACATCCTTGTCCGGCTGTCCCGGAGGATGGATATCAAAATCTACATGATTTACCTGTGTTTCAGGAGGTGGAGTGATGTTAATTAAATGACCTAAACCTAATGCTTCTAAAAGAGCAGCCCTGTGAGCAGGAGAGTTTTTTAGTAAATCTAAAAATGAAATGTGCGAGAAGGTTTTTGTTAGGTCATTAATTAAATCATAGGCACCCACGGGTTTTTCTACTATTTGTTGACTCTTATCTATTTCTGGCAGGTGACTTGGGCTTGGTTGAGAGAAATATTCTTGTGTTCTTGTTATAGCTTCGATAGGTAGTTCAGCGTCTAGTTCTACTAAACTGACTATCTTGGGTCTCGGCTGATTTCCTAATTATGGCGCAACTGATGGATTTAGTGAAGTCGAGGCTTCATGATCATTGTTTCCCATCATTGCACCCTTGTTTGTCCCAGTTGGATTTAGTCTGTTATTATCATGATTTGGGAGTGGATCGTTAAAGATCTTGAGGGGATCATTCGAGGAGAAGCGCCTTGCATGTGTGCTTGGTGGTGGTGACACGGGATCTGCCAAAAACAAATCTGTGAAGAACTGTCTTTGCTCTTCTGGCAAACGTTGCATGAATTTATTATAGTCACGGCATGTTCTAGTATCATGACCTTGAATTTTTTGGAAACCAAAATATGAATTGGGATTGTAATTCCTAGTTTTTTGGTTTGGTGTATATTGTGGCCTAAAACTCGATCAATTGTTGCTATTAGGATTAAAGTTTTACATTTGTTGTTTCTGGCTTTGATTTTGGTTTTGATAACCAAATGAGTTTTGGCTTAGCCCTTGTATGGGATTTCACCATTGTTGTTGTTGTTGTGGATGGTTAAAATCCATTGTATTGATTGTTGGGGTAAAGTTGTTGTTTCATTGGTTATTTGTTTGTGATGGAGTTTTGACAACATTTACCCTCTTGGGCTGATCGGTTACTCCATCTATTGTTACACCCCGATTTTTATTAAGGATTTTGGGTCCTTGGTTGACGTTTGCGGTGGTGGGATAATTTGTAGTGTTCTGATTGGGGGTGATTAATCTCCGTTTGCTCCATATGTCTTACGACCACTATCAATTGCCGTTTGATTTATTGAAGAGAACTCTCTAGTACTTCATTGTAAGTTCGTAATGGGAACTGGACTTCTTCCTTCACTTCTCTGCTAAGCGAATGAAGGAATAAATCACATATTTCCATTTGATCCATGTTTGGTGCACTTGCCGAGGAATAAAGGAGTGTACGCCACCTTTGGATGAAATGGGCGATAGATTCGTTGTGTTCTTGTTTGATGTGTAAGAACTCCCTGATTCTGTCCTTAACAGTTTGTTCATGTCAAATGCCTTAATGAACTCTAATACGAGTTGTTTAAATGAATGGATGGAAGCCTCAGGTATTCTATAATACCAATCAAGAGCGATGCCTTCCAAAGTTTTGGGGAATATTTTAGCAACAACCCCATCCCAAGGGAGTAGTTCTCATATGGCTGTAGCGTAAGCTTTGATATGTGCGTTTGGATCTCCATCACCTTTGTACTTAGGTAAATCAGGAAGGGGTCTTAGAAGCATGACACTTCGTATGGCAAAGTCTAAGGGCTCTTTCAAATATTTTGAATAAGTCCCTATCACATAGGTTTCGACCATTGATGGTGGTTCTTTGAGGAGTGGTGGTGGGATGGGTTGTTGATATGGTGCAGCGTATGCGTTAGTAGGGGCATAAGGAAACACCTGTGTTTGAGAAAGCATGCCGGGAGAGGAGAACATATCTCCTTGTGGTGATTTGGAGTACATGTTTAAGTATGACGGGGTATTGTCCAGGAATGGATTGTTTGATACTAGACTGGGAGGAATGGTGTTAGAGATGATGGGCCTAGTTGGCGTTTGTTGTGGATACTGAGGAGGCATGCCTAACGTGCCTACTCCTGTGAGAAGATCTACTTGGCTAGGATGGCGTGGAGGATTGGAACCCCCTGTTTGCACGAATTGTGAATTTTGACTTTCCTAGGTAAGTTCTAATCCTCTCACTTTTTCTACTAACGTTGAAATGACTTCATTTGGTGAAGTCACGATATTCTGCCTTGGTGGCGTTTGTTGTATACCATGGTTTTGTATAGGCATGTGATATCCTGCTATGAGATTATCGCTATCTTGCAAGGTTTCGAGAGTATTTCCTATATGCAATGGTATAGAGGTATTTTCTTGAAAAGAGACCTCGGGTTGCGTTTGTAAACCTCCTACAGGTGGGTATATACCCTAAGAGCGTTGTTCACTCCTAGGATAACGTATTGATTGTTCATCATCTAAGACCAGGTATGGGTCTGATTGTCTACTAATTTGTGGTCTAAATAGCATCTAAGGAGATGATCCAGATTCTCCGGTGAACGTCATATTATTCGAGCCTGAAGGCTCTGTTTGTTGTTTTTGAGGGGGTTGATCTAACTCCTCAGTTTGAAAAGACGAATTATATCTAATTCTTGGAGTTTGTGTTGACAACTGATTAGTTGAGTAGTTGTCACCCCATACCGAGAGTGATGGTGATGATTGCCTATTCTGTTGGGTGTAGTAAGCCTCAAGACCCAAGAGGGGTCTGCCATATGCATCGAATCCCGACATATTCGGGGGGTATATGAATACCCACAGAATAATGGGAAGGAGCGAAGGTGGATGAGATAAGATGAAACTTCTCAAAGAGAAGGTGAAACAGTTGTTAGTTTCACGTCGGGTTCACCAATTTTGTACACCGGAAAAGTGACAAGTGAGTGTGGGAATCTACAGGTAACTCTTCCGCGTACCTGACCTCCCGAGGTCATGCCGAGACAGCCGGTGGGGATGGAATATGCGTGGGATGCAGACAAACTAGTTAGGCAATCTAATGTCTTCAATATGCACTAGTGGAATTTATGAATCTAAGGCAAAGAAGGCCCTTCTAACCTGAACTGGTGTGATAGATCGATCAGCAAGGATGACTGCTTGAAGGCTCCAATCAATATCGAGCTCTGGCGTGATTTGATATATGGGTTGTGGAATACGTGGAAAATGACCTGGGATAGTTTCGTGTATGTCTCCAGATAAGGTCATATGGTGGATGGTAAATGTAGTCAATTCTATGGACGGTTCTCTGGCCTAGTCCAGAACTCTCTAGCTTTGTTAGCTGTTGTGTCCAGCAAGGATATTTGTTCGATGATGATAGGTGGAAGTGGGGTAGATCTGAATACTAATATACGTAGGCCAGTGTCTATGTTTGATTAACCTATGGATTCGTTAGGTTGCGGGATTTGTGGATCACAACCGTAGACTCTTGGTTGTTGCGGTCCTGCTATGGTCATGTATGAAATCAAGTCCTAATCCCTAGTATCTAATAATCATATGCTTTCTCAGCTTCTATATTTAGGATCAATAACTGCGCGATCTTCTCAGAGTACCTCACAGGTGTTCTTGCAACCTGGATTCTTAGGCTGGTATCTATATCTAGAAGAGTGTCTCCTGCATCTGGCTGTGGGACCAAAGGATCACAACCAAAGGTTTGTTCTCTTTCAAACCCTTCTACAGTCATATGTATGTTTGCCTAGGGTAATCTGTAGTTCGGTTGATTTGACCAAAACGTGTGTGCTTGGTCGTCTTCTATATTTAATCCCCTCAACTGAGAGCTGATTTGTCGTAAATCTGTTGTTGTTTGGAAGATTTGTATTCTAAGGTTTTGATCTATGTCAACTATTGCCGTGACGAGATTGGGTTGAGGCACAATTGGCTCAAATACGTATTCCCTGGGCTCCCTGGGTCCCGTGATTGTCATACAAAATGATAATGTAAATCTAACTGCAACAAAGTAAATTTTAACTACGTGGAATAAACCTAGAACATATATATAATTTCTATTTTTGTATTTTCTGAGAAACCTTAAGAATGCAAGAAAGCAGCTATTTAAACGTATCTAGAATTTGACAACTAATATAAAACTTAAAACAAACAAAATAACCGAGTGTAGTTATTTGTCTGTGCAATTTGTAGATCTATTCTAAATAATGAAATAACTTGCTTAATCTATTTGCCAGACTCTCGATCCTACCTCAGAAGTGAGGAATGAATCATAGTTTCTCAGAAACTATCAATCCCCACAGCTTCCTTGGCAATATCGAAAGTAAACTTAACTGAAAAGAAGTGATTATCTACTCTATTTGATATATTTCTAATTTTAGAACTTTGAAAGCTAGAACCTGGATTCTGCAGAACAGTGGCGAATCCAATGGCGTGTATGATCTTGTCCCCTCAGTGTGATTTCCTCATTCCTTCGTGTTCACGTGAATCCAGAAAAGCGTGTAATGCTAGCATCAACAGAAGTAGATGTTGGGACAAAGGTAGCTCAGAATACAGACTGAATACAATGCGAGTAGGAGAGGGATAGCGCAAGAGTACAGAGCTTGGCTTATGCAATTCCTAGCGGGATTTATTGCGAGTCATGCAACATAAAGCATCCAGAACCTGAAACTATCCTGTTTTGAGGAGCAAAACCTGCAACTTTAATGGCTTCCTAAGCTATTTTACTCCAATGGATTGGGTGAAATAACAGTACTGCCTGCACAAGATGGGTATGTGGCTTACCAACAGCTGAACAATGCTAACTAAACATGCAAAGGATTGAAACTATGGCTTCTAAGCAAAATAATAAACTGAACTATTGAAAATGAGAGTATGAGAAGTGAATGAGGGGCTAGATCTTTTGTTTGTGCACAAACCATTTATTTATAGCTTTTCATTCACCCAAAGATCAAAACCAAACTGAACTCTAAAACTATAAACAATGGCCAAACACTATTCCAGGGGACCAAAAACATAAATGCAAGCCCAAGTCAGCAAAAAAATATAGTGAATCATTGATTTTTACGTGAGTCACGTTAAAACACTTTCGGAAAATGCGTAAAGGACCGCCGCTGCGAGCGGGGTGGCGGTTACGGGACCGCCACCCCGATCGGGGTGGCGGTCATGAGCCGCCGCCCCACGCAGGCGGCGGTTTCATCACTGAAGAGCAAAAGGCCAAGAAAAGAGGGGAAAAGGGAAAAACAAAGGATGCAGGGACTAAGCGGGGTATGCAGGATGTTAACGCATACTTGGAGATCTTTTTCGGATTCCGAACACCTTGCGAGGAGACTGTATCATCATTGGGGCACTTGTCACGTTGTTTGCAGTAATAGAGTACCTTATAATTTTGGGTACATACAGGACCCTCCCCATTACCAAGAGGAGGAATTTTTCCCAAACCATTGTTTAAAACTCACTAATTTTTCCTCCGAGAAATTATTTTTTCGACAATTTTTAGCACCCACTCACTGGGGCATATTTTTGTTTCTATACAACTTATAAAATAATAGAAAATCTTTAAAAATCGAATTTGAACACCTTAAGAGCCTTAATGTTTATCCTACATTTTTCCACTAATGACTATTCCTAGAAGAACTCAATTTCTACATCACAATAGTCTTTTCTTCCAAGACACTCAAGAAGTCATTACATAAGATTTGAGGAATTATATTTAGAACAATAGAGAAAATTTTAATCACTACCACATTCTATTGTAAGAGTTTATTAGAAGAAGAATGTTCCTAATCTTTGCATTGTGTTACGAAATATCGAATCAAGTAAGGAAGAGCATAAATAAATCTATTTTGGGCTACACATAAATCCTACAAACTAGAAAAATACAATATACAATGGATAATTAAAAAAGTGACATAATTGATCCAGAATTTGAAGAGAAACGACAAGATAATTTTAGGATTCCTTTTGTTTAAATAGAAAGAAAAACAGTAAAAGTACTTTCCTAAATTTGATCCTAACTTAACTCTTGAAATCCTTGTTGAAGAACCAACTATATAGTCACTAAACTTCATTCCTCCATAAGAAGAAGAAGAAGAATAACAATTGGAAGAAGAAGAGAGAACAGTTGTGCCCATAGCATGGATACTAAAATACATGGCATGTTTTCCTTGACTCCACTACATGAATTTTTGAAAGGATATAGGAATAACTTTCCTAAGTTTAGGGGAGATGGAAAACAACATACATATGATCACATTATTGCCTTTATCATATCATGTTGATTGTAGGAAGTTGAATATGAATATGTTTAGTTCATTTATTTATGGAATCATTGCAAGAAATTATTGATGATTGGTTCTATCACTTGCCATGGAGATCATTCACCAATTGGGTGGACATGAAATCCATGTTTTATGTTAGGCTCAATCCTGCTGAAGATGCTCATGCCCTCTTTTCACAATGGTATAAACTAAAAAAGGATCCCCATGAAACCATGAAGGAATTCATAGCTAAGTTCTAAAAGATGCTTTGCAAAATCCCAAAATCTGCAACAACCACGTAAGACAACCAATTAATATTATTTACCAATCCTTAGTTACAAAAGTCATTTTCATGTTGAGAATAATTCAACAAAAATTAAGAAAGTGTCAAAAAAGAAAAATAAAAATATCAAAGCTCAAGTTATGGAGCTATAGACTCATTGGAGCAAAAACTTGCTAATGATGTGCTTACTCTCAAAAAAACATGTCGTGAAAAATATATTATACAAAGAAACACCAATGAAGAACTTCCCAAAGAAAAAAATTAATTATTACTACATTGTTTTCATGTGTTTTTTCAAGGTCAAAAATTTAAATTTGAACCATGAAAACCAATCCCAAGTGTCTAAAATTCACTTGAAAACTATCATGAACCCCTCCGTGGATTAGTCTTCCCTCTTTGTCACACCTGTCCCGATCTTGCAGGTCCTTATAGTGTGTTGTACATACTTTCCATAATTCTTGAAATATTTTGATAAGGCCATTCGACCCATTCGGTGGTTTGCTTTCAAAGGTGAATTCTTTAGTTAACCTAGAAAGGATATTTTTAGACTTTTTTCAGAGCAGGTGTGTATTTATTGGAACTAATTTGAAATCCTAAACTCATCTAGAGGTGTCAAATATTTTGGAGAGTAATGTAACGATTTTGGAATATTTAGGAAAGTTTCAAAGGTTTAGGGATAGTTGCAGTGAAAGCGGATTTTTCAAGGGTAAGGAGTGTATGATATAAATTGGTACATGAGCTTCAACAAAGGATTTTAGGAGTTTTATGATGAATTAGAAATCCAAAAAATAGTCATTGGAAAGATAGAAGATTATTATAAATGATTGAAGTAATAAATATTTTTCAAGACATGTTTACTTCCCAAGGAAACTCAATTTGTGCATACACTCCTTGTTTTCTCGAGGTAAAAGGAGAAATTTCAAGAAGTTATAGGTAATATTGAAGGATGAAACCAATCACATTATTCTCATCTTCAAGGTCTCTCTCTCTTAAGGTACGTTTCCAATACTTAGCCAATTTTGTGTGAGGACACTTGTGAATGCCAAGTTGAGGTGTACCTTTGTGTCCCTAATGTCCCCATTCTCAAGGGGGAAAGGGGACAAAAATATTCCCCTCCCCAACTATGCCCCCAAATTCCTTACATGATAAGGATAAACACTCTCTGAGCCTATCTTCCTATTCTTATCTCATCTTGTTGTGTAATGAGAATGTGTCAATTTTCATCACCACATGAAGGAAAAAATTTCTATCCCTTATGTCCCTATTCCCAAGGAGATATAGAGGAAATGAAAATTTTCCTCACTCTATCCCTTTCTCTGAAATTTTATGTGAGCTATGTCTAGCCTTGGAGTGCTTAAGAAAACATTTCCTCACATCCTCCTCATCCAACTTTGTGTCGCCACTTGTCATCACTAGATGAGGGCACATTTTTCTGTCCCTCATGTGCCCATTCTCAAGGGGACAGAGGGGGAAAGAAAATGTGCCCCACTCTAGCCCCTTCCATGGATTTCCACATGACCCTATTTTGTCCTCTCAATGTTAAACAATGATTTTCTCGCTTCTCCATCGTGCAATCAAAAGGTAGAAATTTTCAAGCCCAGGGGAGGGTGTATTTTATTGTCCTTACTATCCCCATTTCCAAGGGGACAATGGGGATAGAAAATGTGGCCCATACTAAGAAATTAAAACCCTAACTCTTTAAATTATTACTTATACCACACCCATTAATGAAAAAACATTGTCGTGTAAGTTATAAACTCAGAATAAGAATTTTTACCTCATTTACTATCCCATTTCCAACTAGAACTCAATTATTTTTGCTTCGAACCTCTAAAAGCTTGTAATTTTAGCAGAAACTCTGCAAAATTCATCTAGGGAAACCATGAATGCAAAAACTATAAAAAAACTCATAACTTCCAATCCCCAATTCCGATTCCATTGAAATTTTCTCAATGGTTCCTCATTCTAGGAACCTTCAAGAAGATCAGTAACAGAAATTTTGATGATGCCCTAATTTTTTAATAACAAAAACCCTATTGTATGGTGTAGGGATGATTTTTAAATTTCCAAGCCTTTTGTGGATTTGATCGAGTTGAAATTTAGAGCACGGGATCTTGGAGACAAGCCAAAACTAGTGAAGATATTTTAGTTGTAAATGGACATGGATAAATGTTATTTCTAAAAATAGTAAATAGATGGTGTCATAAATTACTACAAATAAAAATTACTAAAAATAGTAAGTTCTCAAATCAATGCATTCAATAAACAAGGAAGATGATAAACTAGTTCAAATACATAGTTTTTTCTAGAAAAGAAAAAAAGAAAAAAATATATCCAAAAATAGAAACTATAAAAATCAACAATTAGTTATTTATACTTGTTTGTTTTTCATTCCTTCTCTCAAGAAAAATAAATTATTTATACCTAATCACTTTTCATTCCTGCTCTAGAGAAAATTTTCACCTTACGATGATGGTTCTAGTTTGGGAATCGAAACATTGGTGCTAATCCTCCTTACATAGCGTATCCAGAAGTTTCATTCTTTATTTAACCTGTGATATGAACCAAAAATATTTGATCAACAAAGTAGTATAGTGAATGTACTGCTATCATGTTAAGGGTTCCAAAAACCCAAATTAAGGTAAAAAGCACTTTTTCCCAAAATAACAACCCCTGAACCTTAACTGCTAAAAAAAGAAAGTCTCTGTTT
The DNA here is from genome assembly GCA_018340775.1 of Taxus wallichiana var. yunnanensis. Lineage (NCBI taxonomy): Eukaryota > Viridiplantae > Streptophyta > Pinopsida > Cupressales > Taxaceae > Taxus > Taxus wallichiana. Next base: position 813,516,230 of record CM031234.1, on the reverse strand, counting down.
CAGTTGCACAAAGTTCTTATCATCTTCATTTTATCCTCTTATTGATTTTTGCAATCATGAAATTCAAATTTACTGGTCTAGAGCCTGTTTCGGCCCTGGTATCAGAATATCCAGGGTGGGTGATAACTATGTTGTTCATATGGATTTGGAAGATTTGAAGAACCAAATTCTCGGAGGTCCCAGAGAGCCATTAGAGGGTAAGGTTTTCATAGATTGTATGCTGCGGGTTGTCATCTTGTATTTGTCTAGATCATGGAGTTAGTACTGGAATGTTCCCATCACTACAAAATAGAGTCAAGAATCATAATGGAAAAAAAAATTAAATATTGGAGCACTATGAATCCTAAAGGATTTTTGTGTATGAAAATCCCTACATGGAACAATGTGGTCATCATTACGAAGGAATTTGCATCATGAAAATGATCAAAAATGGAATCTTACCTTTAAGGTCTTGCATTGGGGTCATGGTGGAAATAAGAGAAAGCCATCTCATATGTTGAAAGGTCTATCTAGAAGTGGGTTCCATGAATTATTTTCATATGAAATCATCCTACTGAGTAGGGTAATGGGAGAAGAGGTTATGAAGGATTTTCAAGATTGGACTACATAGCTCATCCTTATTATCATTGAGGGTAAATAAATGATTGAATGGGGACAGATAATCAATGACACCATCCATGAACAATTGCTTGATTGTCACTACCAAGAAGTTCTCATAGACATCCTACTTGGTCTATGATATTACGAGCACAAGATTTTTCAGAGGCCTAACCCTCACTTAGAACATCTTCCAAAAGGCTCTTTCTTATGAGAAGTATCCAAAATTGACCCCAAAGGATAGAAACCACAATTTTACAATAGTAAATGATGTATTTACTATGTTTTTAATAAGGTGGCTGGAGGGAAATCTGGAATTGAGACTATCTTCATAGGTTGCCCCTTTGATCAAGAGATATAGATCCTTCTTCACGTAAGTCTAAACTTTATCATACATTAAAATATTTGGTTTTAATCTCTTTGTGAAATATTTCAAGGTACCTCAATGATAAGATCATGATTTTCAAGCTATGCAGGTAGCTTGCTCACTCCAATAGAAAGATCAAGAATCCTAAGAAGAAATGTATATCATTCCCTATCTTCTTGGAATATTATCCTTTACAAATTCCAACGATGCCTCAAACTTGGAAGTTTTCTTCTCTCCTTTGAAAATTTACTCATTCACACAAAGGATGGATTTCTACATTCATATAAACCCAAAAACATCCCATTTTCCTGATTTGCATCATATTCCACAAATCGAGAACTATTGGGTGAATTGTATAAACAATTGTGAGGTTAAGGAGCTTGATGATATGATAATGATAGTTAGAAAGATGATAAAGTTCAAGTTTGATTAGTTTGAAGAATGAGTTAAAGATGATATAATTTAATTGTATGATCCAAATTATCAAGTGGTGAAGGCCTCTCCCCTACCACATACCTCATGGAGAATCGAGAATAAAGAGATATAAATGAAAGAAATGAGGTTGTAATTCGGAGATCAAAGAATAGTTCAAGAAGAAGAATAAGGATTCCATCATTGAATCTTGAGGTTATCAAAATCCCATAACACAAACTTGTCACCTCTCATCCATCTCATCCATCGATCCCTTAGTGGTTTCAAATCATCTCCTCTGCAGTTTGCACTAACTCAACCAGTATAAGATGCACCTTCTCACTCAGAGCCATAAATAAATATCATGCGTAATGTTGAGTATGAAAAAATGGGATATTAACATGGGTGCAAGAAATTATCAAAGGAGAGGACCACATAGTTCAACAATCGGTGGTTCCATATTTTCAAGATATATCCACAATGGTGAAAATAAATAAAGGTAAGAAAGCTCAAGTTGTTTCCCACTTTTTCAATGGTGTTTTTGGGAACCGGTTTGTACAAGTAACTTGGAAAAAATAATTTAAACCTATTAATGAGATGAACTCATTTGAATATGAAATGAGCACCATTCCCTAGGATTGGAAATGTAAAGGGAAATGTACACTTATTTAAATAATCTTTGACTTGCCTTCTTACAAGAAACAAGGAGTATAAGGAAAAAATTGAACAATTAGAAGATCATGTAATAACTCTCACCTCGTATGTGTAAACCTTCATGGATATAAATGTAATTCTATTTCTCACACTTGAGGAAGTTACTCCCATTAGTATCTTTAATCTAGAATCTATCGAGAAAAAACATTTCTTCACAATGCAAGGTAAGATTAACAATAAATGGGTGAGCAAGAATATTGAGAAAGGTAGGACCTTTCGTCATGAGATCCTTTCATTTTTGAATACATGATTACAACTATCACAAAAGGAGTGATGACTAGAGATGAAGTTGAAAAATAGAAAGCGCCTTTGGGATCGGACTTTTCCACTAGTAACCAAAATGGTAAAAATTTACTCTTGCATCTTTGGTGAGAATAAAAATATTTGATTATGTATCGAAGAACTATATCCACTTTGTTTTGGGACAATTTTTTCTTGGTATGAAATGATAAATCATGTTCTTGATGAGTGTATTTTAAAAATCCAAAAATATATCAATGTGGAAGTAAAAATCTTGGCGTACTTACAAAGTGAATGAGAACACTTAGTGAACGACCTTATGAAACCATTTGAAGTGATAATCAAGGAGGAGGTTAGGGGTCCATTTTATTTCAATGAATAAACACGGAATCTCTTTCCGAGATAAGATATATTAATTCGACACCACGAAGGAACATCAGACATGAATCAACAAATGAAAAAGTATCAATGTCACTTTTGACAATTTACTCAAATCCTTGAGCTTTGTACACATTCCCCAAGCAGAAAAGGTTTTAGCTGTAGTGGCTCGGTTAAGAAAATAATTCAAGGGGATCAACATATTACTAGAGCCACTCTCTTAAAGTCTGTCACCAACTGAATCTCCATTGAAAAATGCAGCATCATTTTTTGAGTAGTTATCTCCTCTCTTCTCTCTTTCCCACCCCCTTTCTCTCTCTTAAATATTCTACTTCTTCGTTGGGGATTTAATTTTTTCTTTCGTCTTATTCATTAATATATGACCTATATTTGAAATTTGTAATGAGTTTGCTCCAATTAATAATAAAAGTAATTAGTTGTTTTCCTAGGAATATGAAACATCACATTGTAAAGGTTAGTGAAAAGTCATGTGGGTGGTAGGTGAAGATTCATTTTGAAGTATATATATTGAATGAATCCATCATTTCAAAGGGTTGTCAATTTTATGAGTTCATGAGTAGATAGGGAGTGCTCTTCAAAGAACAAAAAGATAGTATTTCTTCTATTCCCTTTAATGTGTTTCCTCTCTCTCTCTCTCTCTCTCTCTCTCTCTCTCTCTCTCTCTCTCTCTCTCTCTCTCTCACTCACTTTTTGTAGCTTTATGAATATGGCATGTTAGGAAATTGGGACACTAAAAGGGGGTGAATCGGTGTTTGTTCAAATTTTAGCTCATAAATTAGTTCATTTAATTTTCATCATCAATAACAAAATAACATCCACAAGTAACTAGAAAGAGAGGTAACACAAAAAGACAAAATTAATTCAGTGGAAACCCAATCGGGAAAAAACCCATTGAAACAAAGAACTATGATTAGGAACAATTTTTCCTAAATCTGTTACATTGATTTCATAGCTGAGATTCAACTTAACCTGGAGCTACAACTCCACAATTTTACCAAGAAACCACTCGAGTCTTTGACAAGCTTTAACCTATCTAAAAGCCACAACTCCCAAGTTTGGTTCAACAACAACTGAAATTTAGTGAGATTTAACTCATAGGGAAGCTACCACTTCCCACCTGCTAAGATGAAACTTAGAATTAATCCAATTTTTTTGTCACACTGAAATTTTTATCTCATACAATAGATAGTGAAAGCTAGATTAACACACTTTTCTTCTTAAATCTAATTCTCAACTTACCTCTAATCTTTCACCGTCATCACGATCACCAAAACAAATGCAAGACACAACTTCATCAATATTATTCCATTCATATCATGTTATTTCTTATTTCTTCTCAATTCCATTCCTGATACTCCATTTTTCTACAAAAATTAAATAACAACTAAGTTATGTAATTTCTACTCTTGACTTCCTTCAACTTTTGATCAAGTTTAGTTTACCTTCATGCATAAGTAAGATATAAGGGTTTCAAAAATGACCATGCATTCATTAGACATTCATCCTCAAAGCCTCTATCTCAAAAATGTCTTCAAGTGCACTCTTTATACTCTAATAAGATTTTACAAGCTTCAACTCACACACTTTGATTTCTCTTCTTTAGTTAATTGTTCCTTGGTTCTAATGCTCTAGTCTCCATTCTAGATCACCTATTCATCTATGGAACTCTTTGACTATTGTTCACTCATTTACTGATAACTGATTTACTGAGTCTTATCTCTGGTGTATTTAAAAAATCCATGTTGTTATCCTTTCAATGTTCCACACCACTAATTCATTGTTTTCTCGGTTTATTCAATCCTCATCTTGCAAATTCTTCACATACTACTTTAATAATCCATTCAACGTGCTCACTCTTTTAATCAACTTTAACCATTTTATACTTGTCTAAATTTTTTCATTTATAAGCTCAAAGTTATTCAAGTATTCAACTAAACATTTTACATAATCAATATGTTCATATATATCTATGAAGTGTATATCTCATATCTCTAGTTCGATCTGTTTCAAACATCCTACAATCCTTTTATTCAAGAACACTAAATTTTTCTTGTTTTAGTAAAAGCTGGTTAAAGTCTACTTATTTGTCAACTTCTCATGTCTTTTACTCTTCACATTTTCTTTCTTTTCACATTCTAAATCATATAAGGAAATGCAAAAGTCTTCACATGTTACCTCATCAAGTTATACGTGAACTGAAATTGAATTTTCTTATCATGAATTGTGATGGTTTTCATGACCTATATTCTTCCTTTTGACACACCAGAGTGTAACAATACCTTTTTAGAATAAAAAAACTTTACAAAGTATTCAAAGAGTTATCACAACATTCATTACCATTCTATGCTTCACCATAGTTCTCCTAAATTGTTTTTTAATGCAATTTCTCGGTGAGGGTTTCATATATCACATCCTAGCTTGCCTTTTGAAAGCTTATGTAACCCAATCCTTAATTTTTCTCTCACATTAAGAGTCTAGCCATTTTACCAGAGATTCTAGCTATATACCACATGTCTTATTTTTCATTCATTCGAGAAGGAGCATCATAGTTCAAGGATGAAAATATAGTCCTTTATGACTATAAGAACAAGCAAACTATAGTCCTTCATAAGTGAGTTGATTTGTATAGAGAACACATTGTTTTAACATTTTGAGATTTCATTTAGAGAGAGTTACTTCCTTTTAGTCCTTTCCATACTAGAAGAAATACCAACTTGAAGGATTTACACATGAGAATCACAAAATTTGTAACACATATCACGGTTTCTTGAGGTAACAATTACAAAACATAATATAGAGACTTCTTATTGGAAAAATAAAAACTATACTTATGATTCCATGCATAATTTTTAACCTTCTTGGGAACATTCCCATGAATTTAATAGCTTAAGAACTTGATTTGAAAAGGTAAACCCACAAATATAACTCAGAAAATAGCCCTCTTATCAAGTCCAATCCAATACTTGTTGGAGTGATGAGGACAATTACAATATATCAATTCAAAAATTTATTGGTGAGCATCAAATACTTATTTATGATTCGTAGAGAATGTTTATATCCATTTCTTAGCTTATTAGTTCACCTTGGATTCTCTAATTCCATATTGGATATGCAAGACTTGAAAAATTAGAGCAATTCCTTACAACCTAACCATGCTTAAATTTTATGTGTATAACCATTTTGTCCTGAGGAGATAATTTTACACTTTTGGGGAGTTTTCCAACTTACACAAGTCATTTAGATTCGAATTTGTTAATTTTATGCCTACCTCTTCAACAAGTAGTCCTAGAGAGAGAAAAACATGTTCAAAAATGTTCATAACTTCTTTGTTTCTCAACCAATTTCCATAAAAAAATTTGCAAAAATTCAGTCTTAGAATTATATTAAAAATTTCCTTCTATTATTTATTTGAAGAAGGATTGAAAATTTGTTTTGGGTGTTAAGAAGACAAAGTTCTTAACTAGAAATCCTTAAGAAGGTGGTTTTAGAAAACTTACACAACTTTCACAATATTATTCAAAACTTGATGAAACTTGGCATGAAGCACTATAAAAATCCTCTACACTCTCCATAAGTTGGTTAGCCATATATTTTCATGTTCATCTCATACCTATCCCATTTTCCTCAACATACATTCTTTAGTCCTCGGAGGCAATTTCAATGAACTTTTGAATTTTTTTCTCTAAGATCTAGAATGAGCCTTGTTGTTACTCATAAATTCCTTAGAAAAATACCTAGGATATTTAAATGTTTACATAGTCTTGTAATGACTTGTATTAAGTTTTCACACCTCATTATGCTCTAGAACTAGGACTACATGAGCGATTAATTGTGACTCTTATCATGTAACTTTGTTACTCATTCTAAAATGTTTTACACATGCTTTAGAAACATAATGTATGACCTATAAAACATTTGTACCTATTTTACCAACATGCACTCTACCTTCAGTGATCAACCACCTCACTGTTGAAGCGTGTAGCACTCTAAGACCACCCTGAAACCATCTTGAATGCTCAATATACCACGGATAATGCACTACCAACAACCTTCATGCCTCGACTAATATTCACTTCATCATTCATACCTTTTCCATATATTTCACTTGACATCAATGAAAATACCAATGACCAGGGTTCAACAATACCCCCCTTTGTCATTGATGGCAACAACACAAAAGTTTTGATAGACAATACACACACCAACAACTTCAAATCACCATTCCTAGTTTCTGACAACACTTTCTCCCCTTTGAAATATATGAAAAATTTTGTAACATCCAGCCATATGAGTAACATGAAAGGAAGTAATGACAAAACATGACCTTACCTCACAAAGATCCTTCTGAATGATGTTGCTCTTTTTATTCGATACAATTCACTTATTTGCATACATTTACTCATTTAATAGATGAAAATTCCCCCTGAACATGTTGTATTATTATTCAGCCACTTCACTTCACCATGTTCAATACCAAGCTCAACTCTACCTTAAGATAGTTGGTTTTTCTATTTGGACCTTAAATCCCTGAATTATCTTTTCAATGCCTTTTAACCCAACTATACCATGCTCTAGCCCATCATAATCCTTATGAGGATTTTTTCTACCTACCCCTGAGGTTATACCATCTAAATCTATCTTCTTGTGCCAAGAAATGAGTTTCATCTCTTGTTCTTCTACCATATGAATGAAAAAAACCTAGCAGATCTACCCTAAACTAAAATATCATTGTTTATAGTCCTTAATTTCATGAAATGATGCTTCATTTGATCATCCAATTGCTCTTTAATGGCATAATTCTCATTTCCCCTTCTCCATATACTACAAATAATGTTAGAAAAACTTATCTCAATGATTCATGGTCCAAATTCATCATTTATACTCGGTAGCTCAAAACTTCCATGCTCTCCTTTTTGTTGATCCTTCCTCCTTGAAATCACTTCACTTTCAAGGAAATCAATGTATTGTAACACTCATATAATTTGTGAAATCACTTATACATGGTGTTAATAAAATAATCTAAATACCACACAAAACCTTAGATGGATCTATTTACATTCAATTTTCAAAAATTCTACTTTATTGCCTTAAGAACATGGTAATTTGCTACATTAGTGCACCTAGGGTTATAGGGATACCTAGAAGGGTTTGAAATATTTTGTAGTTTACTATCACTAACCCTAATATGCCCTCAAAATATTGGATCTCAATTCAACATACAACTCCTTGTGGCTCTCCTTTTGCATTTTTGCTTCTAAACCTCAACTAGGTCTTGTACATGGAATCTGTCATGTATAAATATTAATGTAGTCACTTTCAAGATGAAATGAGGGTAGATTTAGACACCCATTATGGCCTTCTTACTATGCTCCAAATTTCAAACTATATTTCCACACACACACCTTGGTTCCTTAATTAAGTGGTTTGGTTCTTCTATCCCTTCACCATGAACACTATCTTCTTCTAGTCTTGAAAAATAAAACTCCCAACTTGAACAGTTGGAATTTAAAATTATTTCATAATCTCTAAGTAGACCTAATAAAATTACCTTGTTGCAAATTTTGAAGAAAATATTTGTGGTTTTGAGTTCAATCATCGAGCCCTAACTCGGGCGGTATGATCTGAGAAGAGTAAATATTCTCTAAAAGACTTGAAATTTCATTTCAAAGGATGAATCTTCTACTGATTTCTTTCCTCCACCTTTCTCGTAATAAAATATTACCAGTAGCCTGTAAATTTTCCATGAATCATGGATAAACAAGTGTAGTTTCTTTTCTTAGTTCTTGGGTGTAGTGGTCTCTACCTCTTTGTACTCGTGGTATTTTCAATAAAGAGGTCAAAAGAAATCTTCCTCGGGTTTTTGTGACATAAGATTCATGATGAAATGGAACAAGATTTTCAACATATTTGCACTTACAAAAATTTCAAAATTATCTATACCCTCTTGATACGATTGATGATAGCCTCTCACTTTGACACACAAGATTCTGCGAGACTTAATATACAACACTTGACCATACACCTTTACTTTAGCATGACATAAGGCGAGAAACCACTTCAATCAATTGAATCTTGTTTTAATAAGTATTACCTATTACTCAACTAAGATTAAAAACTTCATCACATTATACTCTTCTTTTTAGGAATCCTGAGATTCATTTGTCTTATTTAGAGAAATTTTGAGTTCCTTTTGTCATTGTCAAAACTTTGTGAAGAAAATTTAGGAGAGAATGGCCTTCAATTTGGGAAGATAGGATTGTCAAACATAAAAATATATTCCATACCTAGTCAAGGTCCTTCATATGCCTCTCTAGATATGCACATGGAATTCAAGTCTTCTCGGACCTTAGACAACTTAGAAAGTTCTCAATAATCAACTGAAATGAGTTTAGAAGTATCATCTTCTACTTAGTTGGTTTTTTTGACATCACACCCTAAGAAACCACGAAGGCATCAGTTTTAGTCACATGTAGCATACTCCACTAGATTATACACTTAATGTGGCATTTATCTAGCTATGAGTATTCAATTAGAACCATAATTTATTGGCAAATGACTCGAATTTACTTCATTGATCCTAATTTGAGTCCTTCAACTCTTCAACTTATTTCTAGATGTAATAGTTACTTGAAACATATTCATAAGGTCTTGTTCAATGTTTTGAAAGCATGTGATACCTGCAACTAGATCAAATAGATTATATAGGTCCTTGATCACTGAAATCCACTTGGAAATGTACAATGAAATATGATTTCCTTGGCTAAGAATGTCCTTGCTTAGTTTTCTCACGATGCACCTCTTTCTTAGATCACTAGCTCTGTTTCACCTTGATATAATATTTAAATGAGTTCACCACCAATACCATTTTTAGTCATTTAAGAAATTTTCATAAACTTGGTACAACCACCATAGCCTTTATACCTCAAAAAATTTCATCAACCAAGATAATATGACTTCATTTTGGGCTTGAGAGTCACTATAACACTTATTTTCTCCATTTCTCGAGTCTTATAGATTCAAATGTTCTTTTGAAACTTACACAACTCCACACATTGATACTTACAATCTTTAAGATTTTGATCAAAGTTCTAGGGACTTTTGATACACACTTCAAGGTATGACCAACTACATTATGACCATTATTTAATTCTATATTTATAGACCAAAGAGTACACTTTGAATACACGATGATGATACTCACACATTTACAGAACCATGACTTGACCATGATGAATGATAATGTTTGAGTCTCCTTAATGATGATAATTCTAGCATTTGAAACCTAAATAGACTTGATCATGGCTTATAGGACTGGTTGGAGACATATAGATGCACTTCATATAACAAGAACAACCATTTTGACTCAAATGCACTCATAGTAGACATTGACTAACTAAGTTCCACTCCTTTCATGATCCAAATATTTAAATACTAAGGTAGACATTATGATAGATAGACCTTATAAATGGATCATACTTTCAAGTACTTGACACGGTTTAATCATACAAAACATAATTTAAGAAAGATAGCATAATCATACCTTTTCAATGGTTATATACTTACAACATGAGAACCTATTGATGATGATTCTTCTTAGGTAAACTCAATGATTCTTTCATCTAATTTTCTCATACAATCTCTAGCTTTATGCCCAAAAACATTGCATGAACATGAAACTTACTTGATAGTCTTCTGGCATTTAATTCCCTAATGGTATTCTTGTGTTATTTGTTCTTCTTCTTGGTCTCTAAACATCCTTGACCGAATACATAGATTGTATTAACCTTAAATTACATTTTCCTTGCTTTTTCTAGTTCCTCTCTTAGAGTTTTTAATTCTGCATTTAGTTTCTCACATTCTTCGCTCTTGACTTGAATAGTTTCCTATCATATCTCATGTTGTACTTTACTATAATGTCTTTTTTTTCTTTGAAAGTCATCAAGATGGTTAATAACTTGTTCCAACTCAATATTCAAGGTCCTTAGTTCCTCTTCAAATTTAAGGCAAGCATTTTATTTGTCTCTCAAATCCTTTGACACTTTCTCAACAAATGAATCCATCTCATTTAGTTCTTGACCATGATTAACTTCCTTGAGATTGATTTCTGTCTTTAACTCATTTATAAGAGCTTGAGCAATTTCATACTTCTTTTTCAACACTAATTTTGTTAATGTACTCATGTTTTTATCTTCAGAACACCTCTAAGTTGTTAGGATTAACTTAAGAGAACCAAAATCTAATACCAATTGTTGGAAATTTGGACACTGAGAGGGGGTGAATTAGTGTCTTTTAAAATTTTACTTCATATAATATTTCATTCAATTTTCATCATAAATACCAAAAATAACATCCACAAGCAACTAGAAAGAGAGATAAAACACAAAGACATAATTAATGTGGGAAACCAAAACTAGGAAAAAACACACTGAAACCAAGGATTATGCTCGAAAAAAATTGTCCTATATCTGTTACATTGATTTCATGGTTGAGCTTCAACTCAACATAGAGCTATAATTCCACAATTTTACCAAGTAGCCGCTGAGTCTTTTACAAACTTCAACCTATTTGGAAGTTATAACTCCCAAGATTGGTTCAATAATAATTGAACTTTAATGATATTCAACTCACGGGAAGCTACCACTCCCACCGCTAAAGCTGAAACTTAGACTTAATCCAAGATTTTTATCACAATGAAATTTTTGTCTCATACAAATGATAGTGATGCTAGATTAAAGAAGTAGCCACTAAGTCTTTTACAAGCTTCAACCTATTTGGAAGCTATAACTCCCAAATTTGGTTCAATAATAATTGAACTTTAATGATATTCAACTCATAGGAAGCTACCACTCCCCACTTGCTAAACTGAAACTTAGACTTAATCCAAGATTTTTATCACAATGAACTTGTTGTCTCATACAAATGATAGTGACAACTAGATTAAAACACTTTTCTTCTCAAATCTTCTTCTTAACTGAACTATGATATTTCTCCATCCCGATCACAAAGATAAATGCAAGGAAAAACTTCATCAAGTATTATTTTATTCATATATTTTTATTTCTTATTTCTTCTCAAGTTTGTTCTTAATACTCCCTTTTTCTAAAACCTCTAAATAACAACCAAGGTATGAAATTTCTACTCTTGAACTCCTTCAACTTTTGTTCAAGCTTAGTTTACCTTCATGCATAATTTTTATATAGGGGTTTAAAACATGACCATGCATTCATTATAAATTCATCCTCAAAGCCTATATCTCAAGTAATGTCTTTAATTATGTTCCCTATACTCCAACAAGATTTTACAAGTTTCAAATCACACTTTCTGATTTATCTTCTTTAGTTAATTGTTCCTTGGTTGTAATGATCTAATATCTATTCAAGATCACCTATTCATCTATTGAACTCTTTTACTATTGTTCACTCATTTTATAACAACCTGATTTATAGTCTTCTCTCTAGTGTATGTAAAAAAATGCTATGGTGTTATCCTTGTAATGTTACACACCACTAATTCATTTTTTCCTTAGTTTGTTCAATCCCCATCTTGCAATTTCTTCACACACTTCTTTAATCATCCATTTAACATGCTCACTCTTTTCTCAATTCCAACCGATTTATTCGGTGTGAATTTTTATCATTTATAAGCTCGGGTTATTCATTATTCAAACAAGAATTTTACATAATCCATATGTTCATATATATATATATATATATATATATATATATATGGAGTGTATATTTGTTCTCTCTAGTTCCATCTGTTTCAAACATCCTATAATCCTTTTATTCAACCACAACACTAATTTTTTTCTTATTTTAACAAAAGCTGGTTTGAAGTCTATCGACTTTTCAAATTCACATATCTTTTACCCTACACACTTTCTTTCTTTTCACATTCTAAATCATATAAGGAAATGAAAAATTATTCACATGCCACACCATCAAGTTATAATTGAACTAATATTGAATTGTCTAAACCTAAATTGTAATAGTTTACATGACCTATAGTCTTCCTTTCAACATACAAGAGTGTAACAATCCTTTTGTCGAGAATAAAACATACGTTACAAATTACTCAAAAAAATTCTCACAATATTCCTTACAATCATATGTTTCACCATAATTCTCCTAACTTGTTTTTCAATGCAATTTATCAGTGAGGGTTTCATGGATCAAACCCTAGCTTTCCTTTTGAAAGATTAAGTCACATGGTTCTCAATTTTTCTGTCACATTAAGAGTGTAGCCATTTTACCAGAGATCCTAGCTGCATACCACATGTCTTATTTTGCATTCATTTGAGAAGGAACATCATGGTTCAAATATGAAAATACAATCCTTCATGACTATAACAAACAAGCAAAATATTATCCTTCATAAGTGAGTATAATTTTATAGAGAACACACTATTTTAACATTTTGAGATGTTTTTAAGAGAGAGTTACTTCCTTTGTAATCCTTTCCATAGTAGAAGACACACCAACTTGAAGGATTTCCACATGATAATCACACAATTTGTAACACATATCATAGTTTCTAGAGGTAGCAACTGCAAGACATAATCTAGAGACTTCTTATTGAAAAAAGGAAAAATATACTTACATTTCCATGCATAATTTGAAACTTTCTTAATAGAGCGATAGCCGCCCCCCCCTCTCTATTCTATCATAGAGCCGAGATATAATAGAGAGGGGGGGGGGTGGGGGGGCCTCCTTGCAAACATGTGCATGTGCATCATTTTCTGACTTAAAAACTTGATTGCAAAGGTAAACCCACATATACAACTCATAAAACAACCTTCTTATCAAGTCCAATCCAGTACTAATTGAAGAAATGAAGAATATGTCAATATATAACTTCAATATTCTAGTTGTGAACATAAAATACTTATTTATGATCTGTAGAGAATGTTTATATCCATTTCTTAGCTCGAGAGGTTCACCTCGGAGTCTCTAAAACCAGATCTGGATATGTAAACCTTGAAAAATTATAAAATTTTAGTACAACCTAACCATGCTTGAATTTTACACATACAACCATTTTTCCTGATGAGATAATTTTACAATTAAGAGGATTTTTATAAATTACACAAGTAATTTGGAGTCAAAATTGTTAATTTTGTGCCTACCACTTCAAGAAGAAGTCCTGGAGAGAGAAAAAACATGTTAGAAAAACATTCATAACTTCTTTATTTCTCAACCAATATCCATCAAAACTTTTGCAAAAATATAGAATTGAAATTATATTCAAAAATTAGATGTATGATTTATTCAAATAAGGATCGGAAATTTATTTTGGGTGCTAAGAAGATAGAGTGCTCAATTAGCATTCCTTAAGAAGGAATTTTTAGAAAAACTTGAATAAATTTCTTAATATTCTTAAAAACTTGATGAAACTTGGCATGAAGAAGTAACTCAAAACCATATAAAATATCCATAAGTTTTTTTATCCATATATTATCATGTTCCACTCATACCTATCTCATTTACCTCAACATACATTGTCAGTCCTTATAGGCAGTTTTGGTGATTTTTTGAATTTTTCCTCCACGAGTTATAATAAACCTTGTTGTTGCTCATACATGCCCTAGAAAACATCCCTAGGTTCATTTCATTCTGGTATAGTATTTTCATGACATGTATTAAGCTTTCACACCTCATTAGGCTTTAGAAATACTCCTAAATGTGCCAGTTACAATTGTGACTCTTATCATGTAGCCTATTACTCATTCAAAAATCTATTTTACATGCTAGAAACATCATGTATGCTATATAGAACATATTTACCAAGTTACCAATCTACAGTCTACCTTCGGTGATCAACCAACTCATTTTTAATCATATAACACTCGAGAACACCCTAAAACCCTCCCGAATACTCAATATACCACTGATAAGGCACTACCAATCAACCTTCATGCCTTTGACTGAGATTCACTTAACAATTCATACCTTTTCCATCAATGTCACTTGAAATCAATAACAAAACCAATGACAGTGGTTCAACATGTCAATCTTGTATGAACAAGAAGGGTGTAGAATCTTTTGATGATTGATGAATGGAATTTTATGTTCATGGTTCTTTTGTCTTGTCACAAATAACAAATTTTTTTCCCTTATAATTATGTGTTGATAAACTCTAGTTAATACTTTTAATAATTTTCTTTAGCCTCCTTACAAGATTAGTCCGCTCTTGCTTAAATTCTTACTCCTAAATATCTCACCTTCCTTGCAAATTCTTCCCTTGTATGAGGTGAAAAAAATTTGCCACGGGTGCACTTTGGAGTGTGCCTATGTGATCCCTGGAAAACTAGAAAACCAAAGAGTTGCTTTATTTACATAAAATAAAGGGATATTCCCCTTTTCTAATAAGGATAGATGTATTCCTAGAGCATTGGTGAAAATCAACTAATTTTTCCTAGCAACAAATTATTTTTCCAACATTTTTGTGCCCGTCGTGGGGAAGATTTTTCCATCTCCGCATTTTGTCAAAACCACACAAATCCATAAAAGTAAATAAATGAAAGATAAAAAATCAAACTTTGAAAAGCCACAAGAGTATCCATGTATGATCAACATTCTCCCCCATGGCTATCCCTGGTAATCTTCCCATGTTGTAGCACAATATCTTATTCTTTGAAGATACCCAAAAGGACCTCTCAACCAATATACAGAATTGTACTTGGATTAATAGAGAGAGATTTAATCATCATCATCATATAACTTCAAGAATATTAGTCCTTGAAGAAGAACATTCTCAAGCCTAGCAATGTGCAAAACAAGTTAAAAATTAGTAGAGAAGAGCTTAGAAAAAATGTTTTGAGTGGTGCATCCACCTAACAAGATGGCTGATAGGAGGTACACAAGTTCTGATCGGGCTAGTGGCATGAATGGTCTAGATTTTGAGCAGAAACAAAGAGCTAATTTCATACTTTCCCTTGATCAAATAAGGAGGAACCACTAAAATTTTGATAATAATTTCCCATTGCTGAAACAGGTTGAAGAACCACTAAAATTTTCTCTTCCAAGTGAAAGATAAAAAGAAGAAATAGAATAATTAGAAGAAGTATTTGGGGAATAATTTACATAAAAAGAATCAAAATAAGAAGCTGCATATGGCTCAACAAGCACCATTTCCTTGGGAAAAATATAGGCCCATTGGCTCTTAACCCTCCTTTGCATGATTTACCTAGAGGGTCATGAAAGAAATTTCCCAAGTTATATGGTGATAGGAAGTAGCAACCAGATGACCAAATTACATCTTTAATCACTTTGTTTGTGGGGTTCTAGGTGTAGGATGTGAAGATGTGTCTGTTTTATATTTGTAGAATTTTTGTAAGATGTAACCGCAAACTAGTTCTACCATTTTTCGAGAATGTCTATAACCAACTGGGATGACATGAAAACTAATTCTAAATCTAGGTTCAAACCTACAAAATATGCTCATGCTCTTTTGGACCAATGATGTCAACTGAAAAAGGATTCATATGAACCCATGAGGGAGTTTATTTCCAAATTCAATTGAATTATATACAAAATACGAAGTTTCCCAACCTAAGGAAAACAAGTTAAAATTCTTCACAAATTATTAGCTTCCTTGAGGTCATTTTCATGTCAAGAAGAACTCAAGAAAATGATATATACAAGGCTCAAAAGATTGTGGTTGAGGTAGAAAATGACTTGATTATGTCAGAGAAAATAAAAAAGGTCTCGAGAAAAGAGAAATGACAAAGGTCAAATGCACAAAAACAAACTCATTAGTAAAAAGGTAGCTAATTAGGTTCTCTCCTTAAAACGCATTTGGACCAAGCTTTCATGAATGGAGATACTCCTAGGAATAATATTTTGAATAAGAAAATAATTGGTCCACTTTGTCCCAGAGGATGTCTCTTGAAGCACCTCTGATAAATGTAACCTGTAATGCTACAGAGGAAGAAGAAGAATTTGAAGATCTGGAAGAATAAAATGAGGATGGTAACATTATTGAGATTGAAGAAGTACAAGATGATGCACAAGTCAATTTCATTGAATATTCGCCAGAGAAGATGTTGATAATGAAGATGCATTGATCTTCTTGTGTGTAGTATTTACTGCTCCCAATCTTAAAACGGGTCTTCCTCCTTCACTTCTGGAAGAATAATAAGTAAGATCCTTAGGTGGAGACTATACAAAAAATAATCAATAGAGGATTTGTCACACCCATAATTTGAAGACACAATTACAACAACAAAAATACCAGAATATTTTTTTTAACTTACATTTCTAGATACACGACACCACATGAAATCAATTGGGATAACACATAACACATGAGACATTTGCACAAAAATAACCCACATGTGTAACATGAAAACACGTGATGTAAATCATAACTACATTTCCCAATGATAAGGAAAAAACAATTATCACATTTCCCAAAATGACGAAGCACAACAACAATCCAACCACATTACAAACTTATGGATAGGATCTTCCTACGACATGACATTTTTATGATTACACATTTATTTCAATCATGTGTTAATCCTCAACTTAAGGTCTAGAAAGCCTAAAAATATGTAAATCATACATTCCTTTTCTTTAGTTAATTTGGACACTCCAAACTAATTTATTATTGATTCAATCAAGTCATAGGAATTTAAGCTACCCGCTCATAGCCACTAAATCTCACCATTCTTGACTCAAATACTAGGAATTCACACTACCAGGTCTTAGTCATTGATTCTCCTATAGTTAGCCATCAACATTTCTGCATCAGCTGCCCCAGCATGACCTTGGGGGGTCAAGTGTAGGTTGAAGGTCGTTTGTCAATTTTCATCCGTATAATTACCCAATTAAGAAAATTAGGAATATATTTTTCCCAAGTATAGGAAAAGGGGTGTTCCCTAACCACATAAGCTTCACATTGTTTTTTTCATGTAGTAGGCGGTTCCCTGCTTTAATATTGTAAACACTTCAAAGACAAGAGTGTCACAATTGGAGTAGATAAAATACTAATAATAATTTGTTTATTCATATTTTCCTTGGTACATGGGAGTGGCTCCCTTGAGGGAAAAGGCCCTTAAGCTACAAGTAAATGTAGTTATAACAGGTGAACTGTATGAAAACAAAATGAACGAAATGTGTGTTGAATGGAATGAAATGATTGTATGAGGTGTAGATAAGGATTTTTTTTGAATGCATGGGAATTATCTAGAAAACAAATCCACACCCTAAATTTTTGACATCATTTTTATTAGCCCATGTTATATGGAAGCTTTCATTTGGTTTGAAATTTGTTGATATAAGACTTAGTTGAAAACCATATAAAATTTGAGCTCAGTCATATAAGCCTGATTACCAACTTGATTTCCAACTTGATCCATAACTCATTAGAGCCTAATAAAAGGGGATTTTCAGTTTTGTGGTTGTTAGTACCTTGGTATGCATGCAAGAAAATTTTGAAAATAGTTGCAAGTGTCTAGACAGGTTGATCAAAATGACAAAAGAGAGTGGCTTTGAATGTGATGCTTGTGTGACAAACAAAATGAGGTGAAAATATTTTCAACCTCGTAGCAAATGCATTTGACCTAGAAAATGCCAAACTCAGTAACTATGTTCGCTAGTTACTCTAGACATGGTTCATCTTACCTTTTTCTTTCATAATTCTCAAATTTTAGTTCTTCGTTTTGAATAAACTAAAATTTTACACCCTTGGATTATTATACAATTGTTCATTTTTATACAAACATGTATTGCAAAATAATAGAACACCACCTCATAACTTACACAATCCATATAAACTTGTTTTGTCAACCATAGACCTAAACCCTCCTTTTGAGATGTCTTTGAAACTTCGTAACATAGTTAGATAGTTGTGACCCCTTTACTTGACTAGTTGAGCTTGAGATATCCTTTAAATGTAGATACCGTCCCTTGGAAGAAGTTATTAATTTGTGATTTTTGGATACTCGCAAAATAACCTTTCGAACCCTAGAAAAAATATTTCAATTTTCATTTGTGTTCCTTGTTATGTGGTGAGTCTCATAAAGCCTTAGTTCAACTCTGATTGACTATTTGTGCTCTATTTTCCACCCCTCTAGGATCCCTTTTACCTTGTTTTGTAGTTTTAGGAAGCTTTTAAAAGTGAAAAGTTGGGTTCCATTTTGTCTTTTCGTTGTGACCCTGAGCGAAGAAATTATTATACGACTTCACAAATCTCTAGTATTTTTACTTGGAAATTTCTGCAAACCTCGGTTTAGAGCAAAAAACAATACTAGCTATTTTTGAAAAGGGTTTTCTAGGCCTCTAGTATCTGTTTGATTAGGTCAAACTAAACCGATTACAACTGATGGCTTAAGAAAACTAATCACTTTGTAACTCGTATTATAGTTCTCACATCTGTCAACTATGGTGAATTTTTATTATATAGGAGACAATGTATGAATTTACTCGTTTTGCATTTTCCCATTGGAAGATAGTTTTTAGCTCAATTTCTTAACCTCTGAGCTAAAATTGGATGTTTGCGCAACTAGTAGAAAAATTTAAAAGAAGGTTATACAATTCTAGTTAAGACAATAAACCATCCTGAAAAACTTATTGACATTTATAAATAAATGTATGCAAGTCTATCTTGTGTCTTGTTATGTGAAATTTGACTTTTGGGAAATAGTGTTTCTCTCTAATCTCTCTTCTCTATCTCTTTCTCTATCTTCCCTTAGTTAAAGAAATGGAGAGAAATGAAAATATTATATATCTCTAACCCTCTCTAGTTATGTGTGAATTATTCTAATTATGTAAATAAATAACTAAACACATTAATTATGTTATATTTAGTTATATTCTATGCCAACATTTGTGTTGACCATGCGGTGGTTACAGATGTCAAGACATGGAGGAAGTGAAGTGTTCTTGAAAAATCTCATATTCGCAAGTATTTCAAATAATGAAATTGTAGAGACTAAACCAACATTATGTGATATATTGAAAGGTTTATTATTGAAATTTTGTAATATGTATGAGTTTTTAGTGTTTAGGGGTGTTTGGGAAATGTGCATTTAACCATGGGTGTCATTTTGATTCAGAATTATGTATTGTAAATTTTTAGATATATATGTTAAATGAAATTGAATTTGACATATCTTATAGTGCATTTTCAGTGTGAAATTAACGATTAAATATTTGGTTTGTTTTGTTATTTAATTTGAAATTGTAGGAAAAATATAAATAAAACATTCAACCTTAGTATAAAACCCTTGTATGTCCACCCTTCTCGTGTGATCCTTCATAACGTAGAAAACTAAAAATTTAAGGTGAACCTAAATCATTACACTCGATGGTACCCCTAGCTTAAGGAAAATAAGAACCCAAATCCAAGTTATCTTTATACCATGCACACTTAGTGACATTGTCACAATCCCATTTGATAGGAATGGTAAGGGTTAAACACTATCTTAAGTTTGTGGCCTCCCCTTAGGATTGTTTTTGTGCATGTAACAAGGTGGTTAGATCCCTTAAGTTGGTACCTCATGAGGATTTGATTTAAAATCCAATGCAAACCCTCTTGAGCCAACATATAAGTAATGAAGGGTCCCAAGTGACAAAGTTTGTAGTTATTCTTGTTAGGCATTTGAGGATTGTGTCATGGATGGATTCCATTCCCTATTGTAGTTATCAGTACGGTTTTCTATAACACGATATTAAGATTTAATTGTGGGAAATAACAAAATTGTAACTTAGGCTTAGTCTTTGGAAATATAATCACGAAATGATATTCTAGAAAAAAAAGTGAAAGTAGATCTTCTTGTAACTTGGTTAAGTTTTCTATGTTGTGAGAAAAGAAACTCATGTTGTGAAAATGTTAAAATGAACCTACCCAATTATCAAAGTATAAATAAAAGGAGAGGATCATGAGCCTTGGACCTTTAAACAATAGACCTTTCCCCTCTTGTTTTCACACTAGTTCCTATTGTGAAATGAATGTATGATGCTAAACTAAATAAACATGTCCTCTAGAAATGAATCATAGAAACGGAAATTAGTACCCTCATATATATACAAATGACACTTTTAAATAATGAGTCAAATAAATAAATGTTAATAATTCATATGGACCTAAACAAATAAACTCTTTTTAAGTTGAATGTAAAGTGATACTAAGGAAATTTAGTCTAGAAACAAAAAGGAGAAAGTAGGTGCCACGTTAAGTTCCTTCGAATCCTTAAACTAATTATTAGAACATAACTATAATAAAATTTAATTAACGTTTAGCCTTTGGAATTGTAATCATGAGATGTTGTTCCACAGGAAAAGATAAACTTGACCTTCCTTGTAATGTGATTAAACCTTGGTATGTCATAAATAAAGAAACCCATGTTAAAGAATAGTTAATTTGGATGAAATCAATTATTAAACTATAAATTAAGGACTCGTGACCCTTAATCCTTAAAACTATGAACACATCCTCTTTTAGTCTTACACTTTTCTTTATTGTTTCATAAAGGTATGATATACAACTAAGAAACATGCCTTTAGAAACAAATCCTAGGGATAAGACCTAGTAGCCTTGTGTGTATATAAATACCCCTATTAACAAGTGAGTTAAACAAGTAATTGCAAAAATGTATATGATCTAGATTAAATGAAAAACACCTTAAGTTTAATGTTAAATGATGTAAAGGAGTTTTAGTCTAGAAAGGTTGATTTCTCTCACCAATGGCTATATATTTACCGATGTCGACCTTTAACCACCTTTCAAACTCTTCTCCCCCCAACTCTGAATTTTTTAAATCTGAGAACAATTTCTTAGTAGAGTCTTTAAGGAAAAGAGATCTTCTTCCCTCCAGTTTTGCAAAGATCAATAACACAAAAATGAATGACAGAAAGCTTAAGACACTAGTATTTCCAAATTCAAATTAGCATGGAGTTTCCACTAAGGAATTTCACCTCAGTTGTGCAAGAATGCACTAAAATAATCTTTCAAATATGTGCTAATATTGATAACTTTGTAGAGCCTTATAAACTAGACCTTCTTCTTGTTAAATCAGCCAAACAAAATGCAACAACAGTGTCTAAACTACTGAGAAATGGAAAAGAGTCGGTGACCTTGAAACCCCTACTTTAAAACTTGTAGATCTGAAACATAGGATGATATCTTGACAATGCAATAGCTCAAATACCTAAATACTCCTCAAAAACACCAAATAATTCCAAGAAGTCCTCGGCAATGGCACCAATCCGGTGTTGGTACCCAAACTTAATCTCCTTCACAACTCAAGTAGCATCATGGATCTCACAAGACACTCAAGGGTAGATAAATGATTTGTGTGTCATTTGTAGCCAAGGAACACATCTATCTGACTTGTTAGGACTCAATATTTTGAAGGAGTTGGTAGCACCTCAAAAGGATTTTGATCTAATCCTCACTATTCTAGGTTGTGCCTTTCAACCAAGGTAAGAGAACCTATAATGCAACCTCTATTTGATGAAGGAGGTGGAGATATCCTTATGCTTTGCACATTTTATGGAGATGGCCTTGGGAAAACATGATCAATTATCCATTATTCAAACTCAAAAGAGTTGTCACTACTAAATGATGGAAATGATTTCAAGACAAGGCTAAGGCATTAGAGACATGATAAAATCTTGATATGCTTTGTGAATTTTTGTGAATGGATTGTATTATTTTGTTGACACACAATGCAATGCAGGGGTAGTATGGGTAGGATGAGTTAGTTTGAATGAAATTTTGTTGGGAGATGTTTAGACAAGACTAGCCAGGGATTACCAACTTCTTTGAGAACCTTTGCAAGAGATTTGCAACACCTAAACAACAGAGATGTTTCAATGGGTTTAAAATACTCCTTTAACCAGGATATGTGCACCAAATGGAGGCCTAGATCTGCACTCTTCCACACAACCTTTGATAACCTGCCACAAAATCTTGAAGAAAAATACCAACAAAGTATCCAAGAATCCCTATTTGATCATGACCTAAGGTGCACCCAAAGGTTTACAAACAATCTCAATATTCAAGGACAATAAAATGATTTTAAATCTGTTTATCTTCTATCAGATGAAGGCTCTTTTGAATATAAGATTGCAAATTCCATTAAACCATCAACAAGAAATGAGACCCTGTATAATCAAAGAGATCCTAAACATAAGATTGCAACATGAGTAAGAAACACAAATTGAAATCATTCTGAAACATAAGCATATGCAAATTTTGCCAAGAGATAACACCAAATAATCCAAAATTTGATCAAATACATTAGCAGGGAGTGTTATAAGAACAATCTATGAGCATGTTGATGGATTTACAATGGAAACCAACTCAACATGATGAAATATAATTCAACATGGAATTGAAAATGGCTCTCAGGTGGTTTTCTCTAGAGAAAAGGATTTCTTCCTTTTTTGCTTGAAATTCTACGTCTTTTTTTCTCCTCCTTTAAAAATTCTCCCAAAATGCATGATATACCTCATGCCATCATGGATTCTTCCTTCCCAAGAAAATAATATGCTTAAGGGATAAAAAAAAAATACAACAACTCTCCATGATTCCATGAAAATGACATCAAATTGGAAAACAGTTCGAAGGTTTCTAGGGATGCATAAATTTTTTAAAATATAACACAAATTTGGATCCTTATCCATCCCAGGGTCATGTTTTTGTCATTCAGGCATGCTAGCATGCTTTAGCAATCATTTTTCACCTTTTACCTTTTAAATTTTTACCTCTGCAACTTTTGATTTCTACTTTTCATGTTTTTCAAGGGCTAGGGTAAAAATTACACCAAAAACATCATAGATCATCAAATTAGCTCATGAAAATGGTGCCATTGCACTCAGAAGGCCAAGAAGATGTAAAATCATATAAAATTTGATGTGATTTGGTGAAGAAATGATGAATCTGAGCTTCCTGGAGCTCCCATGGCAGCCAAAAAGGGGGAATGTACCAAGAAGTCGATTTTAGATAACTTTAAATGTCAGCCATCCACGTGGAGGCTTAGATCCTTGAATATTCCCCTTTTTCAACTTTTAAATTTTTAAATAAGGTGAGACACATCTCAAGATACCATTGGATTAGGCCCCTTGCTTTTGCATTTGCGACCTTTTTGAAATTTGGAAAATTTTGCAAAATTTCCCGCTCCTCCCCTAGACCCGCCACGTGTCCATATGTGGGTCCTATTGAAAATGCGGGCCATTCCTATCAATTTTGACACTTTTTCAAAAAAGGGAAATTTTTCTCAAAATTTTCCGCAAGCAAGAACAACTGCTTCTTTCCTGCCACGTGGCATCCTCCCATTTGCTGCGGGTCCAGGCTTCTAATTCTTCCTTCAGACCTCCCTGCCAAATTTGTAAAGTTTCAAAATTCTCCCTCAGCCTGCGCTCCCCATTTCTATCTTTTGGGACACATGTTGGCTCCTCATTGGTTGCGAGACCATTTTTGAATTTTTACCTTGCAACACAAAGGCAAAAATTCATAAAACTTTCCATCGGTCCCCTGCTCCACCTTTTGTATTTCTGGACACGTGTCTGTTTCCAATTCGTTGCGAGGCCTTCAGGCCAAACCTTGTTTTTTTACCATTTAAAGTTTAAAAACTTCAAATTCATCACGAAGCCCACTAGCCCATTTTACTTTCTTGGACACGTGTTGCTTTATGATTCGTTGTGGAGCTTCGGCCCAAATTTTAACCTTAAAATTTTGAAGTTAGAAACTTCAAATACACCAAAATTTCTGCCCCCTCATGTTGACTTTTCCTAGACACATGTCCATATGCTATTAGATGAGGGCCTTCGGGTCAAAAATTTACTTTGACACCTTGACCCAAAAACACAAAATTTCACCAACTTCTTCCACCACCCGCATGTCTCTCGAGCCACATGTCCTCTTCCCATTTCTGCAGGCTTTCGGGCCAAGAATTGACTTTGAATTTTTTTGCAAAAGAGGCCTTTCCAAATCTTTTCTTTTTCTTCTGAATTTACTATTTCTTCAATTTTGTTACAAAAGGATGAGAATGGAGTGAGAGGCCTATTTCCTTCTTTGGAGGCTTTACAAGCGTTTGAGTTGAAATATACAATCATGGAAAACAAGTGTTTTCCTTAGTGAACATGCTTCTTCAAGTGATTCGATTCAAGCAACCCTCTCATAAACTTGTTTGCCTTCGATAGTGAGGGTCCATCTGCTGAACTTGGTAAGTTCCTTCTTCAATCTACACCTCTATGTTTTAATTCAAGTAAAACTTCCATAGAAAATCAACACTTAGAAGATACCAGTCTTGTGAATCACATTTTTATCCCCAAGGGTATTGTACTCACTCACCTGACTGTTTCACCTCCAAAATCACCCCCACCAAACAATATGGCTCAGCCTAGACCTCCATTTGTTGTTAACACCTTTGGTCTTATAAATTTTAGAGGAATGGATGGTTACCCAATTTTTTTCCCACAAGATGTCAAAATTAGGTTGCCAAAATTCCAAGGTAACAACTACATGATTTGGTGATCACTTCTCAAACTTTTTGATAATATGATGGAAGATTTTGAGATAGATTTTGAGGATGTTTATATTAATCTATTTATTCATACACTAGAAGAAGATGATAGGGAGTGGTAGAAGGCTCTACTTGATAAATCTATTGATTCATGGACTGAAATGAAAAATGCATTTAGGTTGCGATATGGTGACAGGATTGAACCTAGATTTCTTTTGTCTGAATTTGAGAATATCAAGAAGAACCCAAATGAAATAGTCCATGACTTCAATATAAGATTTAACAAAACATTGAGAAGGTTTCCTATCATTTTGAGGCCTTGTGATGAATCTTGTTTGATCAAATATGCAGATGCATTTGATAAAAAGGTAATCTAATACTTGAGATACAAAAATCCTACAAACTTGAATCAAGCTTTCACCATGGCACTTCAAATTAAAAATAATATTAAAGATATTAGTAAACCACTTAAGAGGGATGGTGTGAAGTTGATAAACCCTGAGAAGCCTCAAGCTAGCAAGGGTGCTGATTTAGAAGATGTTTTCAAAACTTTGGGGGCTGTCAAAGAAATTTCTTACAAATTAGCTCGGGATGACAACGGAATTGGGAAGAGTTCACAAGGACAACAAATAACTGAAAACCATGATAGATTTTGTATTCATCCTAGGGGTGATCAAAGACAAGATGATAGAGGTAAAGGGCTTGTTGATGGGGAAATAGACAACCCCAAGCACATGAAAGTAGAGTGGTGTCTGACCCTCTAACTGTAAGAGTTGCTTTGTTGTTCAAGAAATTACTGATATGGATTGGTATGATAGATGTTTTCTTCCTCATCCTTCATGTGAAATGGAATAGAAAGTTGTTGAAAATGATAATGAATATTAGATGGATGATGACATTTGTATGATTCGCAATTCTTCAAGCTCACAACAAGAAACAACATCAAGCATATGTGATAAGTGCAAGACTTTCTTTGTAACCTTTTGGGATTGCATAAAGAGGGTACCAATTCTTTCATCCTCTCAAACTCATGAGGTAAATGATGTTCAATCTTTTGAAATTCCTAATAATGACTTTGAATATCTAAGGGCTTTAATGATCAACAAGTATGATGGTGGTATTCCCTCGGAGGAAGATAGACAATTGTTAATGAATGTTGTGGTTGGTCAAGAGAAAGAGTATAATACTAAAAGTAAAGTTGTTAGAGGAGTTGTTACCCTTGCTCACAAGCATTCCAAAAGACAATCCTAGAAAAGAAACACTTGCCAAGAACCCTGCTGTCCCATGCAAAATAATGAGTCCTCTTCATGCCCAAAGGCTGCTAGGAATACTCCTCCATCTCGATGAACCTTCTTGTTTTCCTTCCAATCTTGTCTTACCGAAGAATGTTCCATATGATATTGCCCAAGTATTGAATGTGAGTGTTCCAATTGTTGAGTTTCTTAGAATTCCCGAGCATAAGAAGAGATAATTTGAGTACTTGGGATTGAAGAGAAGGTCACCCCAAGCAAAAATGTAAATGTTGTTGAGACTCCTCTTCAAATTATTACTCGGCCTTGAAACACCACCAGCGGTGGAAGATCTTGGAGAAGCACTGAAGTATATTTGGGGACATCATTTCTTGATTCCCAATTGAATGTTGATCCATTTTTACAACTTCACTCATAAAATATAGACTTCTTCACAATTGTATGCTTGATTCAGGTGCATCATGTAATGTCATGCCTCTAGAAGTCATGAATGAGTTGGATATCAAGGTGACAGATGTCTATGGGAGGTGTAATGCCATGGATTCAAGAGAAGTGATAGTGGTTGGTTGTGTGAAGGGTTTGGTAGTACAACCTTTTCTAGAGACTTTGACTAGGAAACCGCAGGACAATTCTCACGTATTCCACAACAACTTCAAAAGATGTTTGGTGAAATTTATCTTGATATACTCCTTCGCGTTTCTATTCTCCTTGAGAATTCCATTTCAACCTCCCATATTAGGCAAGCATTCATTTCCTTAGATGAGAAGATTCCCATAGTGCCCGTAGAATTCATTGGATTACCTTGATTACTTGTTATCCATTTTCACCCATTTTCACATATTTCTCCCATACACCCTAGTTATCCATTCCATAGCCATATTCCATCTCATATTTGTTGTCCTCGCACAACATTGGGATGTCAAGTATATCCTAGAGTCACGTGTAGATTATTATATGTACAATTCTCTCCTTTTCTAAGTTGTGATGAAGAGATGAGCTTGGTATGCTCATGTAGTGTGACACAGACACTCATTGAGTGTTCTATCTCACATTCATCATTTTCATTCTAGCATTATTTGAGCTTGGAATGAATCTTCTCTTTCTAGTACCATACATGAAACAATACCCAATTATGTATTACTTTGTGCACTATGTCCTCAAAATGCAATTTTTCAAAACTTTTAAGTAAAGAAAAGTAGAAACCGACACTCTCTTTGGATTGACTTCATTCTCTCAAAGTTTACACATCCCTATGGTTTCTTATAGTAATGATAGCATCTCAGGGAACAATTTTCATGTACTCACACACTTGCACGGGATCATAGGATTTACTTTGTTGAGTATTTTCTTGTGTTCATGTAGCTTTATAATGGAATTGATTAAGTTAGGGTTTGTGTTGAACTTGTGTTTGCTCCTATTGAAGCATCTGTTACTTATTTTGAAATAATTATTTATGCCTTTGAGTGTAAATTCTCTCCTTCACGAGGTGGATGGAATGTTATCCTTACACGTTCCCTTGGTCTTTTGTGCTACATGTCACTTATTCCCCAATCACCATATGGATAAACATTCTATTATCATATCCTTATCCCAATTCTTTCAAGGTGCAATGGAGCGGGACCCATTTTAGGGATCCTAATCATCGGTTGTATCTTAATGTCTCTCTTTTGAGTCATGCAAGTTTTATTTCTCTCATTTCCAAAGTCTTGAATATACCATAATGTGATGCATATGTTGCTCGATGCATCGAATAGGGGAATTTTATTATTTGGCATACTACCAAGTTTCTATGTCATTTTTGTAAGTAGGTTGCTTGAGTTATTAAATGGTGGATTATGTTCTTCATCAAGAGTTTTAAAGATTCTCTACTTTTCTTGAAGTTAAACCCTTTGAACTCTCTACTTAGCTCTGTGTGGCTTAACTCCGTGACAGATTAAGGTTACCGAGAACAACAAGGCCATAGGTCCCCGGATCCGTGAAATATTGCATTGTCTTAAAGTGGGATACAAAGCTTCTAGATGTTTCTTTACATCCCTTTGGGATAATTTTTCCATTCAATAAATTAAAGGTGTTCAAATGGATCATTGTCATGTCACTAATCTCCCACGATATTTTCAATGCCTTTTTGGATCACTATGATCTAGTTTTTCAAGCTTATGAACCTTCTAAGGAAAGTAAAACTACCTTGCAAAGCACTCTGTGGAGGTATTTCCTTATAAGTTTCCTTCTCGGGATAGAAGATATTTTCATTCTCCTCTTTCTTTGGAGATCTCTACAATGCCTTACTTTGTCTTGATAATGATAAATATCAAGGAATTAATGGTTTTCTATGTGAATTTTACAAATAATCCTTATTAGTGGTTAGTAAGGATCCATTTCAGGTTTGATGGGAGTCCTTGCAGAAACCATTCCCTTGGCAATATTATTAGCAAGGAAGTATCAATTTTATTCCAAAAGTTGGGAATCCTATGCTCATCACTAGTTGGAATCTTATTACTATTCTTAATTTTTCTTATAAGATTTTGGCCATAGATCATGCTCACCATATTGGCAATTTTCTTCCCAATATTATTTTCTATGAGAAAACTAGTTTTGTTAAGGGAAGATATATTCTTGAAAATCTTATAGTTATTTGGGAAGGTATGGAGTGGGTTATAAATTCCTTACACAAGGTTATTTTTCTCAAAATTAAATTTGAGAAGGTGTATGATTCCATTTAATGGCCCTTTATTCTTGTTATGCTCAAAGCACTTGGGTTTTGATCCTTTTTTGACAACATTGTTAAAACTTTAGGTGTTGAAACCTCTTCTTGCCTCACTATCAATGGAAACCAATCAAAATCTATCATCTTATTCATATCTATCAAGAAAGGATGCCCTCCTACTCCTGTATCAAGTTCTTATATTTGATGCCCTTGGCTATATTAATGCAGAACAAGCATATTGGGGATGCATCTAGGTAATCTTTCTCCCGACCATGCTTCTCAATGGGAATTTAATTGATGACTCTTTCATTACCTTATCTAAAAAGGAGTGTAACATTAAAAGATATTTTTTGCTAATAAATATTTTGTATAGCTTCAAGTTCCAATGTTTAACTATCCAAATCTTTTGGATTTAGGTGGAGCTCATGCCCTATACTTAATTGGTTAGTTTTTATCCTTGGAAATGGATTAATCATGGAGAAAGATTTAAATTCCTAGTAATCTCCTTTTCCTTTGATAGCAATTCTACTACTCCTTTGTAATATTTCATTAAATGTTTGGATCTCTAATCCGCTCTCTTTGGTTGGTAAATTTCAAGTTTGTACCAAAATTTTGTCTGTCACCCAAGTGTATTATGTAGCTTGTTAGTGTCCCTCTTGGGCTTCTTTTGGAAAATTTTCCAAGATTTTGTGGGATTATCTATGGTCCAATCACCAGCATGGTCATTTCCATCATGTTGCTTGGCATTTTTCTACCCTCCCAAGTGACCAAGGTGGTATGGAAGTCATTGATGTTTATAGAAAAATTGTATCTCTTTGTGCTAAATGGATTATTAGAAGTGTAAATGGCAATAAATATTGGAAAATTTTGATGCAAAATTACAATTCTATAGGCTCCCCTTATAGTAAAAATTCCAAAAAAACATTGGGTTACATACCTTGATCATCACAACAATGCCCATCAAAACCAATGGTACCTTTTTCTAAAGAATATCTGAAACCTTTTGATTTTGTTAATTCATTACTACAATGGATTGGTGATGGTTTTTACATTGGGATATCCTTCAATGATCATAGCATATGGTGGTATCGTATTTTTACTTGTGAAAATGTTCCCTTTTCGAAGTTCTAGGTATTAAACATCTTGACTTTCTCACAAAGGCATAAATTCCGTTTAATATCTTGACTCTCGGAGAGATTAGATTCATTGGCATGGAATAAAATACAAATTTAACTTAATTAATTTTAATCTTGTATTTGATCAAAATTCCAGATCTTATGCTTGATGTTATGTTACATAAGTTGGGTTTTGCAACCTCCTTTATCCTGGTGGGGGATTGTGACGGTGGAATACTAATATTCCATTTTTAAAATAGGAATTTCGTGTTGTTTAAAATCACTTTTCTCCACTTCTCAAGCCATTGAAAAATAGAATTCATGATGGAGCTTGAACTCCTGTGCTTCCACTTGGCCTTGAAGGCTCAACGATGCATGGAATTCTCATTTTAAACCCAAGATTAATTTCTTTCTTTGGTGTCTTATTTATAAAGGTCTCCCATTGGGAGATGGTTGAAGTCATATTGGTTTCCCCAATCCCAAATTCACTTGCTCTGGTCATCCTAAATCATTCAAGCATATTTTTGGACTTGTCAGAAGGCCTAAAATCCCTGGAAATGGATACTCATGGAATAAACTCTCTTTCTTCCTTTCCACCACAAATTAGTTTATTAGATGCTTCCTTTTTTGTCATTTTGATCATTTTAATTCTTGGATTATCTACATATGGGACTATTTTTGAACTATTATTCTCTTTCAATTATGGAAAGCTAGAAACAATGGTACTTTTATAAATTGAGCTTATTTTGGAGCTAAAAATATATAAAAAGGTGGCTATCGTTTCCTCTATGAATATGTAGATGCAGGACTAGGTGAAGAAAGTGGAATTATATTTTGAGAACCTCTAGCATATTTTGGATCACTAGGGGAGTGTGCCTTGTACTATGAGTCACGTTATTTGGAGGATGTTCATGCCCCCACACCACCAATATGTCACATTACAAAAGCCACTCTTGAATCTTACACTCATCTCCTTGTGAGGGACATTTTGGTGTGTCCAATTTTGGTCTAAGTTAGAGTTTGTCACCTCATGAAAAGGCTATGTTGAACTCCTCTAAATAGAAATCTCCTCCAAGAGTAGCCAGTTTTTAGGTTCTCTACCACCGGCTAGGTATTATGGTACCACCGAGTATTAAAATGTAATATTACGATGCTTGGAAGGGATGATCCTCCACCACCTCTAATTTTTGTTCCTTCTTATGCTTGATTCTATTCCTCGTTAACCTTATTTTGCTTCATTTTCCTTAATGGTGTGATATTGTTGCTTTTTTGTGGCTTATGGAACGTGACTTTTCCGGTCTCCCCACTATCGTTAAACTTTTATTTTTAATATAAATTCCCATTCCAATAGTAAAATAATGTAAACATAGCCTTACTTTAAAGACTAGTAAGAAAAAAATTAAACTTTTGCACTACTACTTTAAAAATTGATAAATAAAACCCCTTTCTTTAAAAAAAAAACTAAAACTTTTAACTAAACTTGACCAACTATTTTAAAAACTTATAAATGAAACCCATTTTGTCAAAAAGATTTGAAGTTTAATAAAAATATATGTTATAAAATAAATAATCACTTCCTAAATTGTAGTTGGAATATGTACTTTAAGAAAAAAATAAGCTTAAAATAACTACTTTATAAGCTCATAAATAAAAGCCTTTTAATAAAAAATCACTTGCCTAACCTACGATCGAGTAATAAAATAAAAATTCACTTGTTAAATCACAGTTATAATAGTTATTAAACCTTTTTCACTTTGTTGATGATTCGACATCTACAACTTATTGTGAACACTATGCAAATATTTAAATTTGAGGAGAGTTATTCCCTTGTTATGTAAATACGGACTATATTTTAAAGGCTTACTCAAGTCAAAAGTCAAATAAAGTGTTTCATAAAGTCAAATACCTACGAATTCATGTTATTTGAACCCAAAATGAATACCAAGTGTGAAGAAAATTATATGAAAAGAAACGGTTCTACATAAACATATCGTTCTCTATAATACCATAATTGATTACAATTGAAAATTTGAAAAGAAAGAGGAAAAAGATAACCCAAAACATCTAACCTCCATGATAAGGGGTTCAATCTATTACTTCACAAGGACAAAATAGTTAATTTACATTAATTTTCTAGTTACTTTTATCCCAATTTTACCCCCTAGGAAAAATTTGTTGAATGCGACAAACACAAAGAAACAAAGGGGTCGGCTCAGTCATGTGGGCTCACATTTTATCCCAAAATTTAGCCCAAAACGGTCTAACCGAAGCAAAGAAAAAGAACGTGGAAGGAGGCCACATGCCTCATCGGTGCAACTTTAAAGGCATGACCTAAAGTAGAAACTCAAACGAGCACAGACCCTCCACGTGTCCAAGGCCTGAAAAGGCAGAACCAGCCGTTGAAAATTCTATGAGCCAGCAGAAGGTGCCATGTGACTCATTGGCGTAACTCCAAAGGTAAAATTCGGAGGCAGACCCCAAATGAGCGCAAGCTCTCCACGTGTCTCATTGGCGAAACTTCAAAGGAAGAATCAAAATTGAGTTCCCAAATGAGCGCAGGCTCACCATGTACCTCATCGGTGTAACTTCAAATGCACGACCCAAAGCAAAAACTCAAATGATTACAAGCCCTCCACGTGTCCAAGGCCCAAAAAGTTAGAACCGACCATTGAAAAGTCTACGAGCCAGCGGAAGGTGCCACGTGCCTCAGCAGCGTAACTCCAAAGGAAGAATTAAAAGCAGGTCCCCAAATGAGTGCAGGCTCGCCACCTATCTCATCAGTGCACCTTCAAGATGTATGCCAAAAGTAGGCTTCCAATCAAGCACAAGCTTGCCACATGGTCAGATTTTGAAAAGTGGCCCCGACCATTGAAAAATTACAAAGGGGCCAATAGAAGGATTCATGTGTCAACTTAGCGCAACTTCAGAGGTGAAATACAAATCGGGTCTTCAAATGTGCATAGGCTCTCCACGTGTCCATGGCCTGAGGAAGTGGCACCTTCAAAGGCAAAATCTGGACATGGTCCCCAAACGTGCGTTGGCCCTCCACATGTCTAGGGTCATAGATAGTGCTCCGCTAGACAGGAGGGACCTAACCAAAACACAAAAGTATAGAATAGGCCCACAAATGATGCCAAGTGGAAGCTCGGTGCAACTTCAAGAGTTAAAAGAGGGGGAAAGATCTTAAGACGTGCGGGGCTGCCACATGGGCCTTATACTGATGCAATCTTTTAAATATTGAGAGCCCACATTAAACACCCAACCCCGACCTTCGAGCAGCCATACCTTTCGACTAGAAGCTTAGATTTGAGTGGGAGAGGATTTGTTTAGAAGGTTCTCGACATTAGCTTCTCACCCACCACCATAATGTTTTAGTCCATCATTTTAAGGCCATCACGCGTCTCACCTATCGCCATTATAATGAATTATGGGCTTCCTTTCTTGCCCAAAGCAAGGAACAACACATGGATACATGGGCTCTGTCAGTAGAATCCATCATTGAGAGGTAGGAAAATTCAAGGCTCTCTTGGGGTGGTTGGAGTAGGTGAATTAAATGCATAGTTGGGGTGGTTGAAGTGGGATTTGACTTCTTCTCTCCTTTCCCTCTCATTCTTTCTATATATTGTAAAGGAGGGGCATTTTCTAAAAATAAGTTGGTCATGTTTTCTCTCCTACCCCCTCTCTCTTTCCTCCCTAGGGTCTAATGTGGAGCTTAAGCCTCCTCTCATTGCTTTGTAATGGTGTTTCCTTACCTCTTGTTTGTTGACGATGTCTTGTGTGAACTCATGGAGCAATAAAATTTGGTTTTTGATGCATTTTATCCATCCTTCCTTATTTTATTATCTCTTCTTTCCTCTCATTATTGCAGGGTATACTGTGCATATCTCGATGTCTATTATAGGTTCTAGGAGCTATGTTTAATGGGTTTGAAGTGGTGTTCTGTGTGAACTCTATCTTTGGTCTATGATGCATCTGTCCATCCTCTCCATTGCTCACCTCTCTCCACTTCAGAAACTGAGATTGTGACCAACAACCCCCTTTTCTTGGTGCTATCACCTCTGTAGTGTAGGATTCCTTTATTTCATGCTCTCTCTCTCCTTGTCTCCTTAGCATTGTTAGATTAGGAGTAGATAGTCACATTTCCTTCCTTAGAAGTAGTTTAGCATTAGGATTAGGAAGAAGAAGCGGATTTCTCTAGAGGTCCATCTCAAGTTCGCAAGTCCCATAGCTTGAGAGATGGTCCCATGTTATGTAGTCACACCGAATTCCCCACTAAGATCTAAGGCCATTCCAAGGGTGTTTTGATTCTACATCAATATTTTTGGCACGCCTAGTGGGATAATTTTGAAGCACCTTACCACTTCATTTCATATATTCGATGTGTTCTTGGTGAGATTCAACTTTGTAGAGGCACATGGAAAGCACATCTATAGACTCCATCGATCAACAACCCATTCTCGAGTTATAGACCTTTTCCCCATCCATTTCCACCCATTCTTCTTCCATATTTCATCTTCTTACATCCCATGAAGTTGTGCAATCATGAATTCATTTCCCACATGGAATTCAAACTTACAGCAAGACATCAAAGAGTTTTATCTCCTGTCAGACTTGTAGGAATGTTTCAATGAGGATGGGCCCGTAGATATTTAAACTTTCACTGCTCCATCATTCATCCTTCTACCACAAGAACCTACCATTGAAGAGTTTCCACCAGTCATGCTCATTTCTGAGCATGAGGTTGAGCTTCAGCGCGCCAAAATTCAGCAACAACACCTCCCAGATCCTAGTATAGAACAACTCTAGGACGCATATATCTTGTTTCTTGATACTTTGAGGAGGGTGAAACACCATCTCGTAATGTGGTTTTTACTCTCATTTTCAACCATGTTCAGCGCCAAATCAATTACACGATCATAATTTGTGAGGAAGGAAGTTACTTCTCCTGCTGTTGCGGAGTTTTACTTGAGCGTCCCTTTCCTCCGGTTAGTTTAGGTTAGCTTATGTTTATTTTCAGTAAATGAAGTGATTTTACACACTCTACATGTCTTATTTGAGGCATGTATGATTTAATATTTGTATATAAGTTTTGTTCGTATTGCTTGGACGTACTGATACAAAAGAGCCCTTCAATATTTTCACAAGGAGACCCATAGTTTCCTATAACAATTGCTAATTTCAAAATAAAACAAATGTAGAGAAACTAAAATTGGGTTTCGAGGAAGTCCATTCCCGAGAGAAAGGTGAAAGCCCCAGGTCAATACAATATTCTACTCTCAGAAATCTAATCTCCAAGATTTTCTTATGAAAATTGAGAGTGCGGATAGGGGGGCAAGTTCAAGGTCACCAAGTGCAAGCAGTCGGGTTCAATTTTTAAAAGAAATATCGATGATCGGACTATCATTCATGACTCCATGCCTAATGGATGCAAAAAGGCAACTGATCTCTTCATCTAGCAGGAAGATTTCCCCATGAGTTGCCAAACTGTTATCCCAATTTTACCCCTAGGAAAAATTAGTCAAATGTGACAAAAATGAGGAAACGAAGGGGTCGGCTTAGTCGTGTGGGCTCACATTTGATCCCAAAATTGAGCCCAGAATGATCCAACCCAAAGCAGAGAAAAAGAACTGCAGAAGGGGGCCACATGCCTCATTGGTGCAACTTTAAAGGTGTGACCCAAACCAGAAACTCAAACGAACTCGGGCTCTCCACATGTCCAAGGCACGAAAAGGAAGAACTGAGTCGTTGAAAAGTCTATGAGCCAACAGAAGGTGCCATGTGCCTCATCGGCACAACTCTAAAGGTAAAATCCAGAGGCATACCTCAAATGAGCATAGGCTCTCCATGTGTCTAGGGCCCTGAAATGTTGCACCGGCCATTGAAAAAGTCTACAAGCGGCGGAAGAGGCCACGTGCCTCATCGGTGCAACTTCAAAGGATGAATCAAAAATGAGTCCCCAAAGGAGCGCAAGCTCGCCACATTCCTCATTGGCACAAATTCAAAGGAATGACCCAAAGTAGAAACTCAAATGAGCACAGGCCCTCCACGTGTTTAGGGCCCAAAAGGTAGAACCAGTAGTTGAAAATTCTATGAGCCGGCGGAAGGTGCCACGTGCCTCATCAACGCAACTCCAAAGGAAGAATCAAAAGTGGGTCCCTAAATGAGCACAAGCTCGCCACGTGTCTCATTGGTGCACCTTTAAGAGGTACACCAAAAGTAGGCTCCTAATCAAGCACGGGATTGCCACGTTGTCGAGTCTAAAAAGTGGCACTAGCCGTTAAAAATTACAAAGGGGCTAGAGGAAGGAGCCACGTGTCACTCGACGTAACCCGGAGGTGAAATACAAAGCAGGTCACCAAATGTGTGAAGGCTCTCCACATGTCCATGGCACGAGGAACTCGACACTCGACTATTGAAAAGTCTAACCATTAGTGGAAGCCTCCACTTGTCTCTTCGGCGCATCTTCAAAGGCAAAACGGAGGTGGTCCCCAAGCGTGTCTGGTCTTCCACGTGTCTAGGGTCATACATAGTGCTCCACTAGACATGAGGGACCTAACCAGAACATAAAAGTATAGAATAGGCCTGTGGATGATGCCAAGTGTCAACTCGGTGCAACTTCAAGAGCAAAAAGAGTGGATGAGATCTTAAGACGCACGGGGCTGCCACGTGGGCCTTACATAGATGGACTCTTTTAAATGTTTAGAGCACGCATTAAGCGCTTGACCCCGACCTTCGGGAAGCCATACCTTTAGATTGGAAGCTCATATTTGAGCGGGAGAGGAATTTTTAGAAGGTTCTCGATGTCAACTTCTCATCCACCACCATAATGTTTCATCCATCATTTTAAGGTTGTCAAGCTTCTCACCTACCACCATTATAACGAAGTATGGGCTTCCTTTCTTGCCTAGCAAGGAACAACACATGGAGGCATGGGTTCTATCGGTATAATCCATCATTGAGTTAGGTTTTGGGTGGTTGGAGTAGGTGAATTCAATGCAATCTTGGGGTGGTTGAAGCAGGATTCAAATTCTTCTCTCCTTTCCCTCTCATTCTTCCTATATATTGTAAAGGAGGGGAATTTTCTAAAAATAAGTTGGTCATTTTTTCTCTCCTACCCCCTTTATCTTTCCTCCCTAGGGTCTAATGTGGAGCTTAAGCATCCTCTCATTACTTTGTAATGGTGTTTTCTTGCCTCTTTCCCATTGATGATGTGTCTTGTGTGAACTCATGGAGAAAAAAATCTTTTTGTGATGCATTTTGTCCATCCTTCCTTATTTTATTGTCTCTTCTTGCCTCTCATCGTTGCAGGGTATATTGTACATATCTCTGATGTCTATTATAGGTTCTGGGAGTTGTGTTTAATGGGTTTGAAGTGTTGTTCTATGTGAACTCTATCTTTGGTCTGTGATGCATCTGTCCATCCTCTCCATTGCTCACCTCTCTCCACTTCAGGTAGATGAGATTGTGACTAGCAACCCCCTTTTCTTGGTGTTATCACCTCTGTAGTGTAGGATTTCTTTATTTTCATGCTCTTTCTCTCCTGTCTCCTTGGCATTGTTAGATTAGGAGTAGATAGTTACATTTCCTTCCTTAGAAGTAGTTTAGCATTAGGATTAGGAAAAGGAAGATGACCTTCTCGGAGGTCCATCTCAAGTCCACAAGTCCCCGGACTTGAGATATGGTCCCATGTTATGCAGATTACATTAAATTCCACACTCCGATCTCGAGGCCATTCGAGGGGTGTTGTGATGTTGCATCAACAGTTACCTTTTATTGTATCGAACAACATTATAGTGTGTGTATATAAACTTACACTACTTCTCTGTCTCCAGAGATGAAATGAAATTACAAGTAGTAAACCGAAAGCGAAGAATGGAGAACACAAAATTTGATATAACAACACATGTAAAAGGTAAAAGGAAGAGGTAGGGGAAGATAACAAAAAACTCAAAATTAACTCGAAAGCAATAAAATTGGTAAAATAAATGTACAAAAATGGAGGACACGACACAAATATTACTGAGTAAAAATAACAAATAAAAATCAGCTACATATATATTAGATTTACGGAAAATATTCAAAGAAAGCTTCGTAACTCTGGTTTTTATTCTTCTTCCCTTACATACTCTTTTCTCTCTTGATCCCGCATACAAAAATGCAACACACAAACACAAAATAATACATACAATTCAGAATTTAATTCCCTAAGTTGCACGTCAGTAATTCCTTACAAGAAAGCATTAATCAATTTTCCATAATGAAAGAGAATTTCAAAGATCAAATTTGATCATTCCATTTAATGAAAATATTTTCCTTTTTCCAAATTCTACAGATGTTAGAAGCTTCCAGGTGTCATAGGTCAAAGTTAAATGTCGTGGTTGAGATTATATCTCCAAAACTACCTCTTAATCTCAACTCATTGTCATCCTTCTCAGAACTATTTATACCATCTCCACAGTTGTTTCTACCATCTCCACATGATTATTTCTACCTTTTCTAGGTCTTTCTTTCTTCACTTCATCTTTAGCATAGACACCCAAACAACTTCTTATATATTCAAATGCATATTTTCCCAATGGCTTGGTAAAAATATCAGTGAATTGATCTTGTGATCTACAAAATTCTAGACATATTTCCTTTTTATTGACTAGGTCTCTTATAAAATGATATCTAGTGTCTATGTGCTTGCTCATTTTATGAAAAACATGATTTTTAGACAATGAAATGGTTGAGTTATTATCACAATAAATATTTGTTGCTTCTTCTTATTCATGCATCAACTCAGCTAGCATTCTCCTCATCTATCTTTGTGATGCCCACAATTTTGACTTTCAAAACCACATTAATCCTTAAACAATTATCCAAAAGGTTGCGGAAATTTTTAATTTTTTTAAGTTACAAAGGTGTCAAACCCTAATATATGTTTAATTAATTCCTACTAGCAAAGTTACATTTCATACTATAGATCCGATCTAGATTATTAATTAATTATTCTTAATCCTAGATCTAATGTCAATTTAATTATCATCACTAGATAAGTGTCCATAAATTTCTCTTACTAGGTTAAATAGTTTCCCCCTTAGGAATTAACCTTCAGCTCACATTTAATTGACCCTTATCCTTAGTTACCTTAGTTCTCTTAAATTATTTTCTTTAATGTCCATTGAATCATTCACTAAAACCTACTAGAAGGGTTACAAAGCTAACTTAACATACATGGGTATTAAGTGGCCCCATTCACCCATTTCCACATACATTAAGTTATTTAAAAACCCATAATATTTATTCTTACCTAACAATTGTAGGGTTGATTCTTAACCCTTAGATCAAATCAATAGGGACCACAAGATTAGATCTACCCAAAATAAACCCTAATCATCCTTAAGGGAGTCTTCTTAAGCAATTCATACCCTAAGCTCATTCATTTTTTTCTCTTTGGTTTAGGTTGAAGGAGTGGATGTCATGGATCATGGGAAAATCATGAAAGAGTCTTCTTAGATCCAATGTGTAAGAAGAGGGATTCCATCCATTTGGATCCTCCTTTAGAATAGTTGAATCTTAGATTTAATCATGTATTCTTAGTTATTTATTGCAATGCAAGCATCTATCCTAGATCTAGTTTGAGATCTATTGTTGATTAGTTCTTTTTTTATTTGTTTTCATGGATGGGAAAAACCCCATTTTGTAGATCAATATTTTTATGCATTTAAATCCCTATATATGCAGGTTGGAGTATGGGTCCAAACAAGCATACATGGCCCTCACATCTGGATCTACCTTTGGGTGAAGTCTAGATCCATAAGAGCCAATGGTTTGGACAAAAATACATATTCTAAGAAAAACAATCCACGCATAGGTGACCAATGACAGTCTCTTGACCAACCGCGGTAACCACTATGTTACCGACATCGGTTCCACTACCAGATTTGATTCCACTATCGGTGTTGGTTCCTATGTTAAAAATGAGTTTTATTTTTAGGATATTGTTTTAAATGCAAGGGTGGGGGTAAGAGATTAATTCCATGAGCAACTTCTTATTCAATTTTAAGAAAGCATAACAGTCTCATAAGCATCTGATATAAACAAGGGCACAACAAATGACTACCAAGCTTATAGAAATGAAATTGGTGTAGTATTTAGTGACCGATGTCGTCACAGGAATATCAATGCCAGTTCAGTCGCCAACACCGGTTACTGTTGGATGAGTCCATTTTATAAATTTTGACATATCTTCAATATTTTGTGCTTCACACTTATCTAAATGACTTTTCCACAAT
This sequence comes from Taxus wallichiana var. yunnanensis, assembly GCA_018340775.1. Taxonomy (NCBI): domain Eukaryota; kingdom Viridiplantae; phylum Streptophyta; class Pinopsida; order Cupressales; family Taxaceae; genus Taxus; species Taxus wallichiana. Next base: position 813,475,682 of record CM031234.1, on the reverse strand, counting down.
TATTCATTGAATTTAAGGTTGATGTATATAAGCAATATGAAACAGTGACCGATGTCGGTATTGAGTACACCAACACCGGTTAAGACTAACCGGTATTGGTCTTGTGTGTAAGCCAGAGAACTCTAAAAATGAATGTATAAAAGAACATATATATCAAAGGATAAATTTAACTTTAAATATATCAAAACCAAAGAGTGTTTAATTGTTTCAACCCAGAATAAGGCTATGACAACCTCCCAATTCACATTGTGATCAAAACATTAAGATTTACAACTTTCTTTTCTTTCAACACAAGGTAAAATTTAAACATGATATCCATTTAATTCATTCCCTTACATACAACTAAATTGAAGAGAAAGGAAAGACACATTCTTTAATGAACTTCCTTCAATTATAATATTACAACTTGGTAAATAAAACTTGCAAAGCAACTTTTCTTTTAAATACAAGTCTACTAGTCTTCCACCTTAAGTGGGAATTACAAGAAGATTTCTACAATGAAGGGTTGTTTTTGACTTCAAAAAATGCTCCAAATCCTAAATTATTCAACAAGAGCTCCACCATTTCTTTACTTTAATCACAACAACAAAAAATGGGGGAGAGGCAACACTCTCCACCCAACCAATAATCCAATGAGGAGAAGAATTTATCCTCCTCATTGGCCCCCGAGCCCCAACCAAAATGTAATAAAGTATAGATCCAAATCATGGAAACAACACAATGCTTCCACATAACAATTTTTTTTTTTTAAAACCATTTCAAAACACATTCAACACAAGATACAATCACAACATGAAACTATTAAAATGCACAAGGCTTGAAAATGCAAAGCCAATGGAGCAAGGATCTATGGGGAGATCACTTATGCCTCCCAATGGGATTAGGTGCCCACATTAAAACCCTAGAATATGCATCTAAAAACCCCTACATAACTCTTATGCCTCCCTCAAGGTCCTCTTATATCCCCCACATTCTCTTATTCCTCCCTACAATCTCTTATGTCTCCCTCAAAATAACCAAGTAATAAATGCAAGCATTCTCTTATCTAAGGTGGGGCACCCAACCCAAATCCCTCCCAAAACATGAAATAAAATCTTATGCCTCCCTACATATAAGATCCCCATAGCCTTCTCCTACACCATACTTAGGCATTCTACCCAAGAACCCAACAAGCATACAAAACATTCACATACATACAATACACACATAAAAATAAACAAGTAAAAAGAGTGTAGCTCCTACCTTTCCATAGTAAGAACTTGATCAAGGAATCACACTCCAAGATCCTTCAAGATCAATCCAACTCCAACAATCTCCAAGAATTCAACAAGCACTCCAAAACTCTCTAACTCCCAAAATACAAGAGCACAAAATGAAATGAAGTAACCCCAAACAAACAATTAAACTTGCATAAATAGAAAAAGGGAAGAGGAGGGTGAGGTGGCTCCATGTAGGATTCCACATCACTTATCCTCAACTCCACATCATAAGTCAAACCTCAACCTCAATGTACAATAAATTGGTTTCGAGAGGAATGACAAGCCTCTTACACACACAATCCCAACCCACGCCCCTAAGGACATAATTTATAACCCATATAAGGAAAGTGTAATAAATGTAAGTTTTTTTCTTACAAAACACATAATGGGGTCTATTTTTGACCCCCAATCCATAGGTAGGGTTGGTATAATAAATTAAGAGGTGTGGGACAAGCTTAGCTTGTCTCACAAGCCTCAAAAATGGCCCTTAATCCCAAATCCGAAATTCCAAGGTAAGGTAGAGTGTATAGAACTCAAATTCACTTAAACTCAATCAAAATCACATAGTCCAAAATACCAAAAACTCTAATAAATGACTCCATTTGTCACATCCCCAAATAACTTAATAAACATGATTAATTCACTTAATTAAGGCACATTAATCAACAATGATTAAATAAATTACATCACCAAATAAATCACATACTCTACAATAAATAAAATAAAAGGGAAAGAATTGCACACATAGCCCATGGTCACAATTAGAGGTCATTCCCCCATGGGGACCCCCTAACAAATTAAAACAACAAAACAACAACATTACACAAGTTTCCATGGTGACCTTCGTTGTATCCATCTAGTATTTCGTTGTGGTTAGTCTCAATCCCCCTTTTGATTGTTGTGATATAATCACCTAAAAAAATACCACAGTAGCTCCTTGACCTCGTGGCCGCATCAAAACATCAAGGATAAAATATACACACATAAATCAATAACCATTTGCATATAGCTAAATCATCATCTCTACTAAACAATGCTATCATTTGTCTAAAATTCCAACATCTCAATTCTATCTTTTTATCAATATCCACAAGATCACAAGATTAGTTCAAATGCTAAATCCTAGTCAACACAATGATAATTTTGAATGTCAGTAATATATATGCTAATAACACATCATCATCATCAATATAAAATATCTCTCTATGCATCAAGAATCCACACAATCATACTATGAATCACAATCCATCAATAGTCAGAATATATCTATCATCTAACATCATGATAAACCAAAATGATACAATAATATCCATGTCTATAGTCAACAATAATAAAAATCAAAATATAATAAGTGTTGAAGAGGAGTGGGCACTACATATACGGCTTGACATGTCGCACCCTTCGTTGCCACATACCCGCTTCGCTAAAGAACGATATAATGGGTTGTTTCTTTGAAGCCCATGATACTATCCCTGTTCCAAAATGAAAATCATAACCAGAGGTACTTTTCCTATCATCAACACTACCAGCACAATAACTTTCCATGTATCTAATGAGCTTAAACTCATCCACAGTTGAATACAAAATTCCATAGTTCTTTGTTCCACAAACATACCTTAGTATTATTTTTCTAGCTTTCCAATGAGATTCTTTTGGAGACTCCATGAACCTCAAAATAAGGCTCACACCATACATAATATTAAGCCTTATGGCCATCAAGTACATGAGACTACCAACTAGTCTTTTAAACAATCTAAGATCAACAATTGAACCATTATCTTCCTTACTAAACTTCAACTCTGTAATATTTGGAGTAGGCGTTGGATTACAACTTTGCATATTAAATATTTTTAATACATCACTTACATACTTTGATCAAAAAATATAAATACCTTCAACTTATTGTTTAGCTTCTATTCTCAAGAAGTATTTCATGAGACCAAGGTTAGTCATTTCAAAAAAATCATCATGGATGCCTTAAAATAATTTATGGAAAGGTTTCCTATGAAAATTAAATCATTTACATAAATAAACATAATCAACATTTTACCGTTCTCATCCATTTTTATATATAAATTAGGCTCGTTGTTGCACCTACTGAAGCCATTTTTAATTAAATAAGAATCAATGCGGTTGTACCATGCTCTAGGAGCTTGCTTGATTCCATAAAGTGCCTTTTTCAAATTTTATACCTTATCTTCATGACCTAAAATTTCATATCCCTATGGATGTTGTATAAAAACCTCTTATTCAATATAACCATTTAAAAATGTTGATTTTACATCCATTTGAAAAACAAGCCACTTGTTTTGAGTTGCAATCACCAAAATGCTTCTTATTGTATCCTAACGCGCTTATAGGAGAAAAAAAATCATTGTTATCAATACCAAGATGTTGAGTGAAATCTCTAACAACCAATCTTTCCTTATTCTTCAACACTTTACCATCCACACCATGTTTAGTTTTGTAAATCCATTTTACACTTATGACGTCCTTTCTTGAGGACGATCCACCAACTCCCAAGTGTTATTTTTCTCAATAGCTTCAATCTCTTTGTCCATGGATTCTTCCCATGATTCATCTTTTATTACTTCATTGAAAGAAATTGGATCAACCACTTCTAAAAATAAAGCAAAAACAAAGAAATAATTTGTTGTATCAATATTAAAATCAGATTCATAAATATCTCTTAAAATCCTTGTTTTTCATTGCAATATACTTGTAAATATAGGATTCGATGAAATGTTGCTATCAATTGAGTTTGGTGGACTGATTTCTAAAGGATTCATGGTTGGTGTTCTTGGTGAACTCTTTTCCTCGGTGTAAAATTATGATTTCTTGAATATCTCCTTGTTGTAAATGGAGGCATAGGTTGTGCAACAACTTGGGGTGCATGTTTGGGAGTGGAATGAGGTATTGCTTGAGAAATACCTTAATATTCTAAAACTTTATCAGCCATATCATCATGTGAATCATTTGTTGCTACACTTATTATTTTTTATACACTTCCATCCCATGCTTCATTCTCAACAAATTGTACATCTCTATTGATTATAACTTTTCTAGTACTTGGATTAAACAACTTGTAAGCCTTTGTATCTTTTGAATACCCAACAAAGATACACTTCTCACCTCTATTATCCAACTTCCTTCTTATCTCTTCAAGAACATGAGCATATGTCATGCAACCAAATACTTTGAAGTGTGCAACACTATGCTTTCTACCGCTCCAAGCCTCTTGAGGAATCATATTTCTTACGCTTTTAGTTAGACATCTATTTGAAATATAAACAACATTTTCTACTACTTCAGCCCAATATTCATTTGGTAAATGCTTTGACTTCAACATACTCCTTGTCATTTCCATGATGGTTCTATTTTTCCTTTCAGCCACACCATTTTGTTGAGGTGTGTAGCGAGCTGTAAACTGTTTATGAATACCATGTTGTCTACAAAAATTTAAAAAAACATTAAAAATATACTCACCACCTCTATAAATTATTAATACCTTGATGTAGTAACCACTTTGCTTCTACGTAAGAGCCTTGAACTGTTGAAAGACTCCAAAAGCATCATATTTATGCCTCAAAAATTAAACCCAAGTATTCCTTGTATAATCATCATGAATGAATGTCATAAAATATGAACAACCTCCAATAGAAGTTGTTTGCATGGGTCCACATAAATATGAGTGTACTATCTCAAAAGCCAAACTTTCTCTTAATGATTTACCAACTAGAAAAGATTCTCTATGTTTCTTCCCAAAATACATTCTTCACATACTCTTTCTAGTTTCTAAATCAATGGAAAATATTTTACCATATTCTTCCTGTGTAATAAATTCAAACCTCTAAAATTTAAATGTCCAAACTTGAGATGCCAAAGCCATGATTCATCTTTCACAACTGATTAAAAGGTTGATTGGATTCCTTGAGTGCAGGAATTAACTATATTAACATAGACTCATTTGCATTAACGTAGTACTCATTTACATTGGCACAAGACTCAGGGCATGACCCATTTACCTTAGTGCATGAATTGTTTACACTAGCATTGAAATCATTTTCTTGAGCACATGACTCAACTGTATGAGCAAAAGTTTGAGTGTAGGACTCAATTGCATTAGTGCAAGTCTCATTTTCTTTAGTGCGGGAACTTAGTACAAGACTTGGTGTGAACCTGAATTGCAGATTTTGTTGCAAACATATTTGATTTTCTCTTTTTCCTAGTTGTAATCTCAAGGGAAACAGTTTGTCATTGCTCATCTTCACTTTTGCAATCAACTGAGTGCTAGGGGCTTTGTCCATAATCACACACTCATTATCTTCCATATAAACCCTGTATCCTTTATGTACCAACTATCTAATACTCATTAAATTATGCTTTAAACCAACAACATAAAAGACATCATTAATGACCTTTCTACCTATTTTTGTTAGAATGTCAACAGTCCCTTTTCCCATTACATTCACTTGATTATTGTTCCCAAGAGTAACATTTTAGGTTACTGATTTATCCAAACTATAAAATAACTCTAGATTTTCAAACATGTGATTGCTGCAACTGAATAAATACCAGATATCATGCGGACTTTCTTGAACCATATTACATTCAACCGGTGATTTTGTGGAAATTTCTTTAGCAATCTTTGTGCATGCAATAAACATAGAAGTTTTTGTAGAACTTTCAGGCTGATTCTGATTTTGTTTTCCTTGATCATATTGTTTATTCTTACATTCAAAATATTAGTGTCCATACTTTTTCAATAATGACATTGAACATGAGACTTGTCTTTTCTATGACTAGTTGAATGATTATGACCATGTGAATGATCATGGTTGTGTCCTCTTCCACCTTGGTTTATAGGACTGTTGTTGCATCCTCTAAATGTATTTCTACCTCTTCCTCTAGGAGTGAATCTACCTCCTCTACATTTTCCATGGCTTATAGAAGATTGAGATAAGAATGTATTTTCTATGGTTGTATGTGATCTATCCAGCCTCTTCTCATGTTTTATCAAGGATGCATGTAAATTATCTATTGACATCTTAATTAAATCCTTTGTTTCCTTTATATTTAAAAATATAGGATCAAACTTAACGAGTAGAAATCTCATAATTTTTCAAACTATCCTTTGATCTTATATGGTTTCCCCATGCGATTTTATTTGATTTACAATCCCAACAACATGTGTAAAAATGATTCTATAGAATCTGAATCTTTCATATTTAGATTCTCAAAATATTTTCTAAGCAACTGCAGTTTTGCTGCTTTAATTTTATCCTTACCTTGATATTCCACTTGGAGAGTTTCCCATGCATCCTTGTTTTGGTTGGCTACCACAACTCGGGAAGGATTCTCTCATGCATATCATGATGAATTTAGAAGAGGTATTTTCCATCCTTCTTCCTTTATTCTTTCAAAAAAAAAAATCTTCTTATGTGAGTGCGTTGAAATCTTGCTTCATTTGTGGGTTCTGCATACCCATTTTCAATAATCTCCCAAACATCCTGGGATCTAAAAAGAGCTTTCATAGTCAAGGACCAATATTCATAATTTTTTTCTAGTAAACTATGGAGTCTGCATACTTGAAAAAGATGCTCTAGATGTGGACGCCATTAATGGTTTTCAATAAACCCTCAAATATCTAGAAGAAAAATAATTTAATATTGATTACTTCAAGGAAAGAGGTAAGGAAGATAATAGCAAACTGAAAATGCATTCAACAACAATTAAACTGATAAAATAAACACACAACAATGGAGGACACAACACACAAAATGCACAACAAAAATCAGAAATAAAAATTATATATATATATATATTAGATTTATGGAAAATATTTACAGAGCTTCATTGCTATGTTTTTCTTATTTTTCCCTTACATACTCTTTTCTCGCTTCCCTCCTCCATAGAAAAATACAACACACATACACACACACACACACAAAATAATACATTCAATTCAAAAATTAATTCCCTACAAATTTATATATCGGTCATTCCTTGGAGTAGAACATTAATCAATTTTCCAGAATGAGAGAGAATGTCAGAGATCAAATCTGATCATTCCATTTAATGAAAATATTTTCCCTTTTTCCAAAATTTGTAGATTGTATCGAGTTAAATTCGGGGTTGAGATTATATCTCCAAAAAAGGTATCAAAACCAACAAAAGAACATCAATATAAAATTATGTTGGGTGATTCGAGTATGTAAATTTCAGGGGCATTATAAAAATATTGAATATATAATGAATGAATAAAATAATAGGATAAAGATGAGAGAAAATTTACTTCTTCTCAAAAGTGAATCTGTTAGGAAAAATATTTAACTATTTTTATACTAGTTATATCGACATAAAATTAAATGTAAAAGTCAAAATCATGATAATTCAATCAATACTCGGTTATCACTTTGTTTACACCATTAGATAAACATGTTTTTGGATTATTCTTTTAATGAGGAATAACGCTTCATCTTGTCAAAAGAGGGAGTTACTCATTACTAAAACACTACACCTAGACACTGCAATCAGTATTCCATCCTTTAATAAAGAGGATAAAGGAAAATGCTTAGGAAACCTCCTTTGTGTCTTCGTGAGGTATTTTTGTTGTTTTCCTTTAGTAACTATAATTGGAATTTTTGATTGATTGCAACGATGGGGAACGAGAGCGATGGGGAAAGTGATGGGGGTACTGTCAGCGTAGTTTCTGCAGTTCTGGCTGCAGAATGTCTGCGCACTAAGCCTAAAATTGCTGAGGAGAGGTTGATCTCTGGCCAAAATCAGACGGTTGTAAATCTACAAAATGAAAAAGTGGAAATGTTGGGATCCACACCTCTGGCCTGGAATAAGATTCTTCAAAGCCCTAACATCAAAGTGGGTCCGCACTCTCCTCAAAAAGGTCAGTTCAAGTGGGAAAAGGACAGTGAAGGTGCCACCTGCCTGATGGTCCCAGATGGCTGTGTTGATAGGGCTTTGAGCAAAGTGAATCTCTCCCTTGTTGGTAAGTTTCTTGGCTCTAGACCTAATATTGATTTTATTAGAAAATGGGCTCTGAGAAAGTGGAAACCTAAGGGGGATCTGAGTATTACCATCATGCCACGGGGTTTTTTCGCAAAATTTAATCAGCAAGCTGATTTGGAATCGGTGCTTCTGGGAGGACCATGGTGGCTGGGTAATATGGGCCTCTTTTTGAAAAAATGGTATCCTGGATTTGACCCTAACACTGAAAATATAAACACCATTCCAATCTGGTGTAGGCTCCCTGGGCTACCATTGCATTTTTGGGATGATGAAATTCTACTAAACATTACTAAGTCCTTAGGTGCTCTATCGGACTGGATGGGCCCATGAGGAACAAGTTCAGACTTGCTTTTTCTTGATTATGCATTTCTTCTGAAATGGAGCAGGAATTATCGAAGCACATCATCTTGAAATCTAGGTATGGGGTGTGGACTCCAAAAATTGAGTTTGAAACTTTTCATTTGAGATGTAAACATTTTCATTGCATAGGACACCCCACCAAAAGTTGTCCCAAGAAGGAGTTCCCTACAGTGGAAGTTGAACAACCTGTGGATGGCTCAGTCTTGAGTAAGGAATGCAAGGCTCTTCACACTGATAGCCGGAGTGATGACAAAGCCCCTAGTCAGACGGAGTTGGACTACAATAGAAAGGGAAAAAAAGGGGGTTTTAGAACTCAAATAAGGAAACATTTGGTCTGGCATCCTAAAACCCCAGCAGCGTTGCTTTGCTTGCACCACCTAGCAAAGAGGACTTGGAAAATCCTATAAAGGTGTCCTTGGTGGTGAACGAGCAAGAAGGAACTGTGAAGATTAATATAGTCCCTAATGATCAATATCAGAACAATAAGGAAGCTGAGATAGATAAACCTTTGTGCATCATTGAGGAAATATCGGACAAGGTTAGTATGGATTTTAAAGAAACTTTGCAGACTAACACTCCTAGGGGAGATGGTAAATTATCTACAGATATACCTCCTTGCTCCAGCAATAGGTCAACAATTTCACCTACTTGCTACAACATCAGAACAGTTGATCCACACTCAATTGACAGGAATCAAAAAGAGCGTGAAGAGGGAGAAGTTACGCCTGTCAAAGAAGATGAGGAACTAAATTCTGGATTCACAAAGGTCATTTCAAAAAAGAAAAAGAGAATGAAAGGATTTGAAATGATCCCAGAATCACTTTACAGTGATAAGAAAAAGAAAAAGGACAACTGGGATACCTCAACATCAAGAACTACTAGATCTTCTGCAAGAAGACTAGTAGACTTTGGAGGTAGTTCTAAAAGAGGAAGGCCCTCAAAAAAGGCTCTTAGATCTAAGAGAACTGAGAGAGACATTGCAGATGGCATTCAACGTCAATTGAACCATCAGGAAATCCCAACTCCCAATCATTCCAAATGAAGATTATTTCTTGGAACATCCGAGGTCTAAATGGAAACTCCAAGCAGAGAATCATCAAGGAGTTGTGGGATTCTAGTAGTCCTAGTATTTTGATTTTGCAGGAAACTAAGATGAAAGCTAAGATCCTTGAAACTAATAAAAAGAGTTTCTGGGAAAACTCTAAAATGGCGGTTGTAGACTCTTAGGGAGCCTCTGGAGGACTAGCTACTCTTTGGGATAAAAGGCATTGTACTGGTATAGTTCTTAATGCTAGCACTAATCATCTTGCAATCAAATTTCTTGCTATTGAGAATAATGGTGAATGGATCATTTCTAACATATATGCCCCTAATACGGCTAGTGGGAGAAGAAAAATTTGGGCTGATCTTAAAACCTTTAGAAACCAATATAGTACAGCTAACTGGCTTATTATGGGTGATTTTAACTCTCCTCTAAACCCAGGTGAAAAGTATGTAGGAATCTCCAGCTTTTCTACAAGTATGGAGGATTTTTGTAGATTTTATTGTTGAACATAATCTGTTAGATGTGGATCTCCATGGGAATAAATACACTTGGAATAATAGAAGGTTGGGAAAAGATCTTATCCAGGTGAGATTGGATAGAGCATTGATTTGGCCGAAATTTGGATTCTCAGTCAATACTTTCACCTCTCTTCCTTGCCCAGAGTTGGATCGGATCACAATCGATTGCTTTAAATCTTCTCAATTAGACTAAACCCATGAGAAGCTCATTCAAATTTGAAAAGATGTGGATGGAGCATGACAACATCTATGACAAGATAAAATAATGGTGGGGATGGAATGGTGAAGGCACTGCTCAATTTAGATTGATTCAAAAGCTCAAAAATGTTAAAAAGCAAGTTAAAATCTGGAATAAAAGCATTTTTGGCAATGTGTTTGATAATAAAAAGAAGTTAAAAAAATCTCCAGGATTTGGAAATCAAAATGGATACAATGGGGAGATCTGTTGAAGACCAAACTAATGAGAAGAATATTCTTTCAGAGTTGCATACGATTTTCAGCAGAGAAGAATCTTTATGGAGACTTAAGTCTAGAGCTATCTGGCTTAAAGAGGGAGATAGGAATACAAAGTTCTTTCATATGACCACTTTGAAGCACAGAGCTTGTAATAGGATCATGGAAGTGGCTAAAAGTAACGGAAATATTATAAAAGATCCCAATAGCATCAAGGAAGAAGCACTAGATTTCTATAAAAAACTTCTTAAGGAGAGGAATATCATCAATGCTGAGGCTATTTCTTTTATGTTGGAGGCTATTCCCCAAGATAAAATTGAGGAACAGAGATTTAGAAATATCACCAAAGTTGTCACGCTTGAAGAATTGCAAAAGGTTGTTTTTACTTTAGAAGGCGATAAGGCTCTAGGCCCGAATGGTTTCTCCATTAATTTTTTCTAGAAATTTTGGGAAATTTGTTCGGATGATCTTCTCAGAGTGGTGAATGAATTCTATAGAACTGGAAATCTTTTGAAAGAGCTGAACAACACTCACATTGTGCTGGCCCCAAAAAAATGGATGCTAAAGACTTCAAATACTTCAAACCCATCAGCCTTGTGAATGCTATCTATAGAATTTTTACCAAAATTATTGCTACAAGGCTTCAACTCATTATGAATGATTTAATCTCAAGGCGAAAAGTGGATTCATCAAAGGCAGGATTATACAAGATGGAGTGATTATGGTTCATGAGACCATACATTCTATGGAGAATAATAAAAAAGCAAATATGGTTCTTAAGCTTGATATGAATAAAGCCTTTGACAAGGTTTCTTGGGTTTTTCTTGACAAAGTCTTAACTAAATTTGGTTTTCAGACAAATTTAGAAAAATTATTAAGGCTTGTATCTCTACGGTCAGATTCTCAGTGGTGGTTAATGGTGAGCCTGTGGGTTTTTTCACTAGCAGCAGAGGGCTAAGGCAAGGGGACCCCATCTCCCCCTACTCTTCATTCTTATGGCTGACAGCCTTAGTAGAACAATTGGTAAAGTAGTCAATGATGGTCTTTTGAAAGGCTCAAAGCCCACTTCCATCAACCAAGCTGTCTCCCATCAGCAATTTGCGGATGATACTATCCTCCTTCTTTTGGCTTCCATCATTGAAGCTAAGGCTACCAAGGCTATTCGAAACTCTATGAATTTCTTCCGGGTAAGAGATCAATTATGATAAAGCTCCATTTTCTTCTTCAACACTCCTGAAGAAAGAAAACTTAAAATTGCTAAAATTCTAGGCTGTAAAATAAGTGCGCTTCTAGCCACTTACTTGGGGCTTCCTCTCGGCACTAAAAAGTCGCTAGAAGGTGTGGGATGATTTATTGGAGAGATTTCAAAAAAATGGCTGGTTGGAAAGGAGTCATTTTGTCTAGTCTTCAGTAAGTGCCTGCTCATAAAAAGTACTCTTCAAAATCTGCCCATTTATATCATGTCGCTTCTACAAGATCCCTCTTCCTTCAGAGAAAAGATTGAGAGGATTAGAAAAAATTCTTATGGCAGGGCATGGAAGAGAAGTTTAAATTTCACTTAGTTGCTTGGGATAAGGTTTGTACCCCGAAGTCTATGGGAGGATTGGGTATAAAAGACATTGAGAAAATGAATGAGGCTCTCATTGCGAAAATGGGCTGGAGAATGCTTTCAGAGAAACAACCCTGGATTGATTTAATCAAAGCTAAATACCTAAATCAACAAACTGTCTATTCTTTCCTGCAAGATGAGCACCTCCCCTATGGTTCCATTTTTTGGAACAATCTGGTTAAGAGCAGAAATTTCATTAAGCAGGGCAGTAAATGGAAAGTGGGTGATGGTTGGGATATAAATTTTTGGGATGATAACTGGTTTAATGGCAATCTCATGGACAAATTTGGGATAGTTAAGGACAATCTTGTAAACAAGTATGGCATTAAAATCAAGGATTATATTGAGGGAAATGGAAATAGAAAGAAATGGAAAAAAATTCAGTGGAGAGAGATGATCTGATACAAATTACATCCTCCCTTCAAGATCGGTTAGATCTTATTCCTTTAAGTCAATTGGACACTAAGGATGAGTGGTGCGGAATAATTCCATTGATGGGGACTATTCTCACAAAATTGGATATAATACTTTCTTTGACGGTAGTCAAACGAGTTCAATTGGAATAGGATTTGTGTAACATCCCCATTTTAAAACACCAGAACAAGGGAAATATTTTTTTTTTTTTAAATATAACGTTCTCTGTTATGAATTATAAAATTCAAACACACGTTCAAGATTTAATAATTGTTCTCTGCCCAAACAACACAGTTTGGATCATACAATTTCTTTTTAAAACGAATGTTCCCTGTTCACATATTTACAATATGGAACACACATTCAATGCCATTCAATCTTATAACAGATTCTATATGCTGCTGTAAATGACTCGATGAACTACCGATCCTTCCATTTTCATGGCTCGGAGTTTCAACGATCCTTCATTTCATGACTCGGCAACAACCGATCCTTCATGTACATGACTCGGCAACAACCGATCCTTCATGTTTGTTTATGCATAGTATATTTTATATACTTGTTCTCATAACCTTCCCCGGTTATCGAAGTGATCCATTTAAGAAGCCTATCTGAATATCTGTTACTGATATTCATCTGACATCCTGCATCTTAAATTAAGTGATAAGGACAACGCAACCAGCAATTGCGATACTTTGGCCAAAGATTTTCACATGCTTTGCATGATCATATTCCTGAATGTGATACACATCTACGGAATACGTCCTTCACTTCACTTCACCTGTTATCTAGAATGGTCTTTCCTGGTTCCTACCAGTCCTCATCGTTTAAGTTCCGTTTTGACTTTCGATTCCAGCTAGTAATATGAACGGGTATAGGAAGGCACTCCTGGTAACTAAAGATACGCAGACATACGGTGTCGTTACCCCACGACTCCGTGTGTCTGATTATCTTTAGTATTCCGGAGTCACTCCGTATACCAGATCATACCCTATCTCCACCCCAGCTAAGATCTACACTTTCAGCCTATGTATTCTCAATGTTTTAATTCGGGAGGGCATTGCTATATGTCAGCTGCAACATTGTGTCGTCATGAAGACCCCGTCTTCATGAAGACACCTTGCTGTAGCTGGCGTATGCCAATGTCCTGCAGAATTCCTCCCATCGAGAATACACATCCTGCCCAAGTGACTTAGCCACGAGTTAATAGTTAAAGCAATTTTCAGCATCCACGCTGATCCCTTGATCCTCGTTTCCGTTGCAGTTGTATATAACTAAGAGGGACTAAACTGTCCATTAGTTTGCCAAGTATCATCTCCTTCGTATCGAAGGGCTACATTTCCTTACTTGGTTTATTTCTTAATCATTGGATTAAGCAGTCCGTACCGACGGACATAATAAGTTTAACCTATTAAACTTAGCCAAGATGTTTCCAACTGCAACTAATTTCAGAATATTAACTTATTAGACGTCATTCAAACGAGGTCTAAACTTCGAGAAATGTATTCATTATTCTCCTTAACGTTATATAGTTAAGGTCCATTGGTTATGGATATATGTATCCTATAACCTTTATTCTGAATTTTATCAAACGGGATCATTAATGAGGTTCGAAAACGAAGTTCGAATACTCCCAATTTAAATTGATATTCCTTAGCTCCTAAGCTAATCCTGAATACCCTCTGATTATAAAATCATATTCTTCTTAATCCTTTTTAATGTCAATTCAAAATTCATCTTTACCCAAGTATGAATTAATTGCATTGTTCAACTTAAAAGTTGTATTTAAGTAAGAATAGATATCAGTTTCAATTCAGCATCCATCCAAGGACTATGAAACAATTCCAAATCAAGAATTAACATCTTATTCCCAATTTATATAACAATATCAAACTGATATAATTATTGAAAATATCACACTTGTAACTGTATTCAATATTTCAAGTCATAATTTGTACATTTGCCAATCCAACTGATTGGGTATAGTTTATACAAAGCATCCATACAACTCATGGACAGAAGAATATATTTTCTTCGTTCACAATTCCTCAAAGAGGAATAAAAGCAACAGTTACAATTTAATTTACATTTAATCAAGAGGCATCAGAAAACAGCCAAGTCTTCATTCTAATCAAATTCCATCTGCAAAATGAATTGCACGGATCAGTTCAATGAACTGAGCACATTAAGCACTTATCCTTAAAATAAGATGCTTCAACTAACTGTTTCAATAAAAGAACCCTGCTTTTATGAAACAACAACAAAACATCAATCTCGAAAAGCACAAAAGAGAGATCAGCATAACCACTAAACTATCAAAATATCATCACAACCAGCCAAGGGACTGCTGTCCCGTTTCCACATAATCATTGCAAGTATCAATTTACAAAATTTGTAAAGTTAGGAATTCAAGTAGCTTGCTGCCTATACAGCATACAGTTATCTTTTCCACGCCTTTCATTAATAACAATGCAAAGGATGAAACTAACTGAATATAAATCCATTACTTTCCTTTCCGTTCATGAAGCATGTTAAATTTAAAGCATTCAAGTACAAACAAGAAAGCGAACAGCAATGCATATAGTAGCTCCCATCTAAGCACTATAAAATTCATCATTCACGAATTCCAGAATTCCAACTAAATGAAAGAGAAAGATCATTTTTCTAAAACATTCGTTCATATCTCTATTTCCTTCCACATGACTGTCCTAACAGTGGAATCCAAACGAAATTCAATTTAAGATAACAGTTCAGAGTGAAACTTACAAAATCCACTCGTAATTCACTTTCTGGCAGTGAGAATAGTTTCATCTATAAACAGCTTTAAAATGAAATCAAGAAGAATTCATCATCCATATCCATATTTCTTTTGATTCAGACTCATATAAAGATCCGAAACAGATTAGTACAACATTCGGTACATCCGAGATCAACAATATAAGGTTACATACCATATATTTGCCATAATAAAGAAAATCGTATTTCTTTCGCTGCATACTAAACAGAAACAGTATTTCAATCATGCAATCACTTAATCACATAATGATCTAATTCTTAGTAACGTACCCCGTTCAGAATAATATTTATTCATTACTGTTACCTACAGCAATCCATTATTCACATGACGATGAATTTCATCAGGTTAGAACAGCAGGCAGAAAACAAAGAATTCATTCTCTTTTAATTTCACTATGAAACATCATTTGTTCAAAACGAAATCGAACACCTAATCCGTGTTCATCTCAAACAAGACAGCTTATTATAAGGATAACAGAACAGCCGTTCTTATCAAAACAAACTCTCAAGCCTGTACCGCTCAATCCAATACAACAACTACTCGTATTCAACTGTTCATACTTCTATAAGAACAAACCCGAACCAGATGTTAATTGCATAAGCTCAGTACAGCTAGAGCAAACTAAAAAAACAAATTAGATCCCAATTTTTTTATTTCCACAAAAATCAAATCAAGTTAGCACTCTTCCAGATAGTTCAACCAGAATAACAAACCTCAACCATAAAACACAATGAAATCCATTTTTCCATTATAGTAAATAGAAATATATATTCATTCTTTGCATAGAATTCAATCAAGTGGAAACTGTGTCAGCAGTTCATATAAGAAGACCAAACAGCATTATATAACACAGTGAAATCACCTTATTCTTTCAACAAGGAGAACGAAATCCCGAGATAACTTTAAGAAGGAAAAACAGTTGTCTTTTTCCTTATTCCACGAATACCCAATACGTATTCGCTTAGTTTCTACTCAAGAAGAGGTACAGCAATGATATTATTGCTTAAACTTCCTATGGTTCGAGTTCAATTACTCACAGTAAACTCGAATGCCACTTCCATCCAAAACCCAAACAATACAAGAAGAAGGGTCTACTTTCTCAAAAGAAAATTCTATAAGAACTACTTCATCAATCATTATTCTCTTCCTTTCCGTTTGTTAATAATACACGGTTGTTCAGAAGTGGAAACAACTCATAAAAAGAAAGTGTACAGTCACAATATATATATATATATATATATATATATATATACCTATATATAATCAATAAATTTTCCCTTACTGTCAAACGTCCAGCACACGGGAAGATACATCATTCAAGAATTACAAGACAACAAAACTCAGCAGTCAAGACAATATTTCCCTATTGTTTCCAAAATGACAGCAAGATTCAATGAAACCCATTTCATAGAAATATATCGGCTGTATCTCCACTTGTCTCTTTTTGTTTACATGCACGGACAGTTCCTCATATAACAGCAAGAAAAGATTGTATTTAAAGAACAATTTCACCATAAGGCGATTGCACAGTCTATTCCATTTTCGAACAACACGAACAGTGAAAGGAATATCCACATTTCAACCATTTATACAATCTTCATTCAATACTAAAAATCATTTCCAACATGATTCGAGCAAGAACAAATCAAGGCAGAGCAACCAGAATCAAATCTCCTTTTCATTTTCCCAACGAAAAGAAGCAAGAACCAACAAAATCCATTTCCAACTCAACTCAACAACAATCATGCAATCCCAACCCAAGAGCAGGGTTGTTTTAATGAAACATTTAAATCAAGCAAAGATTTTAAAGAGAAGGGCTTAACGTGCCTGTATTCTCTCTTCCAGAACTCGAAGAAAACGTTGCTTGCCGCGTTTTTCTTCCACAATCGGCAACACAGTATTCCCAGCACTCCCTTCCTTCTTCAGGCTTATCAACAGCCTCAAATCTTCCAGGAAAATGTCAAATGCAAGAGCTGGTTCGACTGAACCAGACCAAAGAAACCAAATGCAGAGCAACTTTACAAAAGGCTCGAACCAACAAAATGAAAACCAATTTTTCCTCATGCTGTTTCCAAGGCGAGCTGGTCGCGAGGACCAAAAAAAAACAATTAATGCATTAAAGGCTTTGCCTTTCTCCTTACTTTCCACGCCACCGCCACTTGGGTTGGCAAGCCTCCAAATTTCAAATTTTCCATGCAAATGAATTTAGCCATAACTTCCAAATGGATACCTCTATTTCCTTGCTGTCCCCGCCAAAACTGGCGCCGTCCACGAAGGGACAGTTCATTTAATACCAATGAATGCCTCTTTCCCATCCTTATCCCTTTCCTCCCAAGGGTCTACGTACCCCTTAGTTTAGGATTAGTTTAGGTTACATAATTCATTCGACCTAGGTCTTAGTTAAACCTTAGGTTTTAGAATTTAGATTTATTTTCCTTTCCTTTTTTTTTTGTAATTTAAAAATCCACTTAGGATAGTAGTGTAGGATGTATGTTAGGTCTTAGGGTTAGTTTAGGTTTAATTCACACTAACCACTAACACTAACAACTTCCTTCCAGCCCCTTACTAACATCCACGTTAACGCAGAGCAGGACGTTCCGTCCTTCAGATTACATGCCAAGGCCACCCGTGTCCAGGCGTTTCTCGCCCCACGAGGTCCCGAATTCGACAGTACAGGGTTCAAGAATCGAACCCCTATCGTTGGCATTTTCGTGCTAGCTATTCACACCTGTAATCAGGCGCTGCACGCTCATAATAATC
The DNA here is from genome assembly GCA_018340775.1 of Taxus wallichiana var. yunnanensis. Lineage (NCBI taxonomy): Eukaryota > Viridiplantae > Streptophyta > Pinopsida > Cupressales > Taxaceae > Taxus > Taxus wallichiana. The sequence continues at coordinate 813,457,441 of CM031234.1, read as the reverse complement.
CTAGTCCAATTCGAGTGTGAATTAACATAGAAACACAAGAGGACCTCAGCATACTTGAATCAATGGAATTGATTCAGGGTATGCTGTCAATCAGCACAAGAGCAAGCAATTATACGACAATCTGTCGTCACATCAGCAAACACACAAGTACAATATTTGTTGTCCCATGCAATAAATCACAGTATGCAAGAATCCAAATTAGCAACACATTCTCTTAAGATCAAAACATATCTTAACATGTTTGCTTTCATTCCAAGAGCTATAACAGTATGTAAAACATTCACCAAGTTAACATACAAAATCAGAGTGTTACAATTTGGATGGTGAATTAACTCCTAAAATAAATTTCTTCCTTTGGTTGGCTATCGAGGCAGGATTCTTACCACCTTGACAACGATGAGAAGAGGTTTTATAATGCCTAATAGATGTCATCTTTGTAAAAGGACTACGAGGATACCAGTCATTTTTTATCCATTGTGATTATGCTACTAGAATATGGAATTTTGCCCTCTCTAAATTTGAAGCTCTCAAGATGGTGCCAAAGGATTTCAATCAGCTTTGGACTCAATGGAACCCACCCTATAGGCATTGTGTTGTCAGAAGGATCTGGAAGCTGGTTATCCCTCATATTATTTGGAGGATATGGAAAGAGAGAAATGATATTATTTTTAGAAATAAGAATCAAAACTATAAGCTCAAGTATTGGTAAAATTTCTAATGATATCAAAGAGAATATTGCTAGATTTAAACCCCCCAAGAACAAGAGTTATCCAGAAAATGAAGAATATGTCTTATCCAACTGGCAGATTGGAGCGGTCAATAGCCGTAGCAATTCCAGTAATAGTATTGATAGATCTTTGATTCAATGGCATCCTCCTGATTTTAACTGGTATAAGTTAAACTTTGATGGGGCCTCTAAGGGTAACCCTGGGATTACGGCAGGGGGAGGAGTGATCCGGGATCATAAAGGTAGTCTGATTGCTGCATATGCTGGAAAAATGGGAATTCAAACCAATCATTTTTCCAAAGCATTATCTGCTTTATGGGGCCTGAGAATTTCCCAGACTCATAATATCCAAAACCTCATTCTTGAAGGGGACTCCTTGAATATCATTAATCACCTTAATCAGTGCTCACCTCCAAGTTGGAACATCAAGGATTTTATCTTAGAGTCCATAAGTATCTGCCAAACCTTCAATAACATTCGGATCATGCATACTTACCAGGAGGGTAACAAGTTGGCAGATGCATTGGCTAATTATGGCATTAATGTTAACCACATTGTTTGGGATAATAATAGCATTCCTAAACAGCTTCAAAGCAGCATTCAAGTGGATATCTATACACATGCAAATTCATGATTTGGGTTATGATCATTGGGAGTGGATTAGTATTAATAAAGCTCCCACACGTGCTGACTTTAAAACTAAGCTTATACAAATCTTGTCGAACAATCAAGATTGTATGAAGTATAATGGAAAGTTCAAGTGGATTTATATAGAAATGAAAGTCGCGCATGCGGGTAACATTGTGCTCTCTACAATCTGGTTACAAGACTCTACGGATCCCCAAGACAGAAATAATGTTAATGATGATAGGGAGCGGGCTAGCAAAAGGGCCATAGTTCCCACATGCGAACTTCCACAGGTTCAAATCAGCAGTCACGCGGGTATTTGTGGGAAAAGCAACGGCTATTCTAAACAGCAATTTCACTGCACGGATAACAATAGTGAAAGGCGGACTGGTATTAGCGCTCTTAAGGATTCTAAAAAAATTTGCAAGCAGTTAAGCACGGTGACAATGGGGGCCCCCTTGCCAGATTGAGCCCAGCGTGGATCCGGATTGGAAGGATAATGTGGAGCTTTGGAATATTCTCGGCTAGGAGGCATCACCAACTTTATGGAGAAGATTCAAGGCCATGACCAAAGTATTTCAGTGTGTTTTGCGAAGGAGTGGAAGGATCACACTATGGATTATGGGGGGCAGAAGATTTTGATCAACGAGGAGTTAATTGCTGAAGCGACTGGCCTTGGCATGGAGGGGTACCACTTTTTTAATAAAAGGGTTGACAGAGAAGCTGAGGAGAGGAGATTTGTTGAGGGAACAGAGAAGTTGATCTTTGTCACGGCGGGCCTACTTGTTAGCTCGATCCCTTCACCTTATGATGAGGTTACCCATATGATGGTGTGGTTCATTTCTTTGGAAGGGAGGTTCGTCACTGTGCCAGCTAAGCATCTTGTCTTCCTCAACCACTTCCGTAGGAATCACATGGTATGTTTCCCCCATTATCTACTTAACTCTCTTGAGCGCTCCATTTTGGAGTTTCAAAAGCATGCTCGTGTGGTTCCTTTGCACCAGGGGATAATTTTCTTGCTGCATAAATTGTGTCTTCTTTGGTCTCTTGGTTTCCCTCCCTCCCCGGCTCGATTCCCCTCTGCCCCGATTCAGTGGCTGCTAGCCCCATCTCTCCACATTCTGTCCCCGCCACTACTACTGTCACCCCTCTACCGGCCTTCCCAGCTCCATCTCCCATTCCCCCCACCTCTGCTCCCACCCCCTTCGCTTCCACTTTGGCCAGACCAGGTTACCAGGTCCTCTAGAAGACTGAACCTTGATACCCCTGTTGTGGGGAAGGGTCCTCAAGAGATTGAAATTTCCCATAACCTCCTTCATATTAGTAGTGCTAGTTCTCAGGAAGCACATATGGAGAGCTCCACAAAAAGGCTAGAAGCCTTAGAAGCTGACATGAAGTTGTTGAAGGAAGAGGTCAAAAACTTGGCAAAACAAAAAGGTAAGAGGAAGGAGGAGGAGGAGGTGGCTATGAATAATAGCCAGATTGAAGATATTTACAAGAAGCTGAACTCCTTAGACTCCCGTTTAGGGAAGGCCAAGACTCGCCATGATTATAATATGGCCATTTTTAATGCAATTGAAGAGTTCATTGAGCAGCATGTCCGTAGTGTCTCCAATTTCAGCGAGGGTTCGACAACCCTTTGGGGCACTGATAAAGAAAGCAAAAGGACCATTGATCAGCTGGATGTTATTGACTTTTCCCACATGACGAATTTGGCTATGTTCAAATCTTGGCGAGAATATCAAAACCAAGATCGATAAATCTGCAAGAAGTAATTGTGGGAGCTTTTCTTTGCACTTCTTTGTAATTATTGTTGTTATTTTGTTGTCTTTTTGTTGCTTTTTTCGTAGTGTTTGTCTTTGTTGTTTTGATGGGGGTAGATTCTCTTTGGCTACTTTGGGCTTCATTGTCCCATCTATATTTTGATCCTTTATGTTATGGTTCTCATTCCCATTTTGGCTTCTAGGCCCTCTTTTGTTCTTAAGGGTATAGTCCTTTGAAAAACTATTTTCCAAAAATAAAAATAAAAAAGAGTATAAAGGGTGTTCATACTAATCACACCGGATCATAGATCATAGATCATAGGTGACCACAAGAGGATCATAGTTCCACAAGATCGTCAAAAATTAAAACATCCATCCACCTTTTCAATTATATTGCACTAGGTAAGAATAGAACACTCATGACACAAATTTCAAACCAAACAATTACTAAACCTTACTTTGAACAAAGTTATGCAATACTAGATCAAAAATTTAAGCATCACTTTGACATTTCAAGTGTGATGCACAAATAAAAAAACCAACTGTAAAATAAAAATACACCAATTGATAAATTCAACAAAAACAAATCAAGACACACCATAACATGCATGCCCGAATTGCAATAAATTTCATATTAACTACAATGGAACATTTTAGGAAATTAGAAAAATAATCTTACATATATTTTATGAATATAAATGTCTTCATAGAGTGTAAATATTCCCTTATAAATGAAAAGTTCTTAGATTTTGTAACACTAAACAAATCACAATAAACGAGCCCTTGACCTATATAAAAGTGTTTAGAAATCTTGAAGAAATACTTGTTTCAATTCGATTGCATTCGTGCAAATAAAATAATTGAGATACAAAAATCCATAAATAGGATTGAGTGGATACATTATCAACATATTGTCCAAAACAAATATAATACAAAAGGCACTAGCATGACCCATGGGTGAGACATCAAAATTGGAGTAGAACTTAAGAGATGATTGCAATACAAAAAAACCTTATAAATAGAGCGAGAATATTTTATCATGTGCACCTTATAATAATTATGAAAAAGAAAATTGTATGAAATGAGAAAGGTTCAAGTTAAAAACCATTAGAGAGGGTTATTGCATACTATTGAAGAAACAAATGGAAATAATGACAAAAGATATCACTTGAAGACACAAAAAGTGAAGATGAAGAAAATGCACTAAATGAAAACTTTGTACATGGATTCATAGAATCGCATTGCATTTATAATTTTTAAAAACAAACCGATAGAATTTTATCTAATAGGACATCTTTCACTTAGAATTTCAATTATGCTAAAGAAAATAATTTCCAACACTTATTTTTCGTAATCCTCACCTCACAATATGATGAATTTGTACCATTATAATTATATAATGGTAATAACAACATGTAAACTATGAATTCACATATCAAACAATATTAATTTTCTTTAAATCAATAAAATTTATCATATGTCAAATGTCAAAACCATGTGAGTGAGAATAAGAAAAGGACAACTAAAAGGAAGAAAGTTATTTGTAAGTTGAGATGAAAAAAAAAACCAAACCTACATGAATTGTTAGAGTCAAATATTAGATACATGGACGTCAAAAAAATATGCACATTTCTAGATTACTTACAATAATAAAAAAACTCACTTGCAATGATATGACAATAAGGACCTTCAACATTCTTTCTCGCATTTATAAATTGTAAAATACTATTCAAAACCACCATCTACACCATATGAATTCTATCATTATAAAAAAATATCTGCACAAAACCATCATTTTATCACTATAGACACATAATTTATGATTAGAAAATACCCCATCATTTATTGTAGGTACCACACACATAATCAATGCAATGATCAAGATGGTATACAGAGACATAGTTTTTGGGCCAAAGAAAATAAGTTCTCAGTAAAGTTCCAATTCTTGAGGTTCAACATGTACACACTGCATTCGGTACAGACAAAACTCACACAAATTTACGGAAATAATAAAAACACTAACATTACACTACTACAAGAAGGTTTTTTAGACAAATGTTAGAGACTAAATTTTCGTCTCAAACTTCTGGTATAAGCTTCAATTTATAATTGTATATTGACTTCTCTTTTTCCTTCTATTTACATTTTAACATGTGGTTTCATTGATAATGAATTGGATGGACTATGCAGAGGCACAATTTGTATTAGGTTTAAATAGAGAGTAGTAGGAAAAATCGCTCAATAATTCTACACAAGATCTCTACAGACTAAGGAGAGATTGAGTATGATAACAAGAAAATGGAGGATGCTAAGGATTATAATTTTTGTTTCTATGGGTATTGATATCATTTAAATTTGCAAATATGGGATCCGATTCACTTTCAAAACTTCTGATTTACATATACCCTTATGGCTTGAACTCAAATAATACATGCATTAGTATTTTTTATGATTATATCATAAAATCATTTTTTTGGGGCTTCTGTTGCAGTCAGAGCTAGATATTTTTGGGCACTCTATTGTGGTTTGAGCCACAATGAATATGATAGTTTTTCATATAGGTGTTCTATTTCCTTTAAAAATATAAAGGATATAGATCATTTTTCTCCTCCTCCCTTTATTGATCTATTCAAAAACTAGATTCGACATGGGGATGTTAAGAAAGGGGCATAAAATAATATATATTTTAGTGTTGATAGTGATAGAGGAGCTCAACAGTATCTATGTTGTATTGTTGTGTTTATTTGAGCAACATAGATTAATTCAAGGATGGTATAGCTAGATCAAGAACTACATGAAATATTGAAAAATAATTATCTCGTGAAGAAGGCAATGCCTCTCTGCAACAACAAGAGATTTATCATAGCCCCGACATAACTCATCTAATAGGTATTTTATGGTTACTCTTTTAATATTCATTTATTCTCATTATCATTTTATGGATACACCTCTAAATTTAATGGATACCCATTTCCATTTTATGGATTCCCATGTAATTTTCACGAGATACCCATTTTCATTTTATGGATTCCCATTCAATTTTCATGGATAACTTTTTCATTTTTTCTCTTTTAAAGTGTGGAAAGGGTTTGATCTTTCTAGTAAGGTATGTGGATGCAATATTTAAGTGATATATTTATCAAAAATAATATTTATAGCAATATTTTCAGCTCCATCCACAATAGGCACATTTTCTCTCTGTAATGGGAGGAAACTAAGAGGAAGGCATTGGAGGTGTTGGATCGGGGTTCATAGAAACTATTCCATTATCAACGAGATGTGCACAATGTTGAATTAGATTTCATAGTAGAGGATTCAATAATTTGTGTATTATTTAAACAAATGATCTTTTTTTACTGTAAGGACTTCTCAAGAAAATTTAGTTGTTAAAGTAGCTTCCATATCACTCTCTAAAAAAGCATAATTTCTACCACTATTGTTGTATTACACACTTGCTTTATGAACAAAATATTGAATTTTCTATTTATGGCCCATGATCATCTATGCTAAAGATGTCATCGAATGTGACTAGAACTTGAGGCAACTTATTTGTCTTTAATTGAACAATCTGGTCACCATATAAATGCGATAATTTATCCTAATTTACTGCGCAGAAAATTCACTTCTTCTTTGTAAAAACCCGCAAATTTGGTCATCACTTTCAAAAACTTGCCAATTCAAATCATTATCAGGTATCAAGGGCCTAACAATCAGCTTTATATGAGGCTGAATTTTTCTATTTTCAATTTGTTCCAGCATTTCAAAACTAGCACCAATTGTTGCAAGTCTGTTTGCATGCTTATTTTCAATTCTAGGAATGGACTAAATATTAATAGCATCAAAATATTCCATTAAGTCTGAAAATCTATGTCTATAAGACTTCATTAATGGATTCTTACAAACATTAAAATTCTTTACTTGATTGATAACCAACTCAGAATCACCAAAAATTTGTAATATGTTGATACCTTTCTTTCTAGCCCAAAGTAAGCCATGAATTAATGCTTTGTATTCAGCTACATTACAAGTGCATGAAAATTAGAGACTCAAAGCTAAGAAATACCTTTCATTTGTTGGGGAAGTGAGCATCAAACCTGCTCCTTGTCCTTTCTTGTTCTTAGCTCCATCAAAATGAAGCTTCCAAATCCCTTTTGCTAAATTTTCTATTTTAGACAGAAAGGGAAGTGGTGTATTTTCTTCATGCATACAATACACACCAAACAAGATGTTCTTCAACTTCCTTAAAAGGATCATGGACATGTTATTCAATTGTATTTTCATCCATAAACATGTTAGAAACACCATCTAATGTTGAAACTGAGCTACATCATCAAAATCAGATTGATCTAAGGTTGAATAATTAGCCACTGCATTTGGAGAGTGGGGCTCAATGTGAAATCGGCCAATGGTTCTGAATTGATAGTAAATTTGGTGTCGTAACGAGTAGTGAAAAATAAGAAGGACCAATCTGAAGAGAGATAACCTCCTATCTTTGTTGTGAAATCTCTAGATAAGCATAAAGCAAAGTATGGAGGTAAATCTACAACAGTAACATCTTGCAGAATAGAAACATTTAGGCAAGCATGTAATGTTACCTCCAAATTTTTACTATGTAAACTATATTAGTTGGAGTTCCATCAAGCTATAAGACACTCTTTTCTGTAGGCTCATACTGCAGAGCCCAATTTTTCTACAATTGCTTTTGGCATAACTGTGCTACTTGCACCGCTATCCACCATGCAATTATGAACTAGATGTTCTCCAATAATCAGTGATAGATAAAATGGTGGTGGCTTCTTGATGTCATGAGCATTCAAAAATTTCTGAACCATCCACTTAAATTCTTTTATGCGGTCTTGTTTGAACGTTCCAAGGACCATTACGCTTTCGAACTTTCTTTTCTGCTATTTTTGAAGAAATATGCAGCTTAGCTAGTTCATGAGAAAGTAAATCTTGTTGTCCTAGAATACTTAGAGCATCCCACATTGAGATGTTAACATTATGCTTTTTCATTACATCAACAATGTTAAAAGAAGCAACAATTTTAGAGACAGATTCAATTGTTTTAGCATAGGCCTTAGCAAAAATTGATTTTGCTTCAGTTGCCTTTGATATCTAAGGTATAAACAATCTTCTTGGGTCAGGTTGTAGCTGTTTTTGTTGTCCTTTATCAACTAAAACACTTGTTTTTTTTTTAGGAACAATAAAGTGTTAGCTGGTTTTGGGACTGTAGATGTCGTCTTATCAGTGATAGTAGGTAGAACAGGCCTATTTTGTTGTTTTTGACTTTCAACAGCTTTTCCTTGAGCCCTAGTGGTAACTACAATGAAATCATCCTCATTGAAACTGACTAAATTTTGTTCAGGTGCTTTCTGAACATGAGTTTCTTGCTGCCCACTCTCCATTTGAGGCATGAACAATGCTTCAGATTGAGGTTGTGCAACAAGATTCAGATTCAGAAAAGTATTTGGGCAATTTGTAGCTGAATGAGGTTGATTGCAAGGTTGGCACCACTCTTCTGTAGTCATGTTAACTGGAACTAGAGCATTAGATGAACTAGGATCCTTTGGGTCAAATTTCCTTTGTTGGTAAGGCTGCCTATAATTTTGATTTTGTTGGTAAGGCTGCCTATTTTGCTAATTTAGCTGATTTCATTTGATAAGGAGCCTGATAAGGTCTACTAGGTAATGCAAGCCTATTCTCAATTGAAGTCAGCTTATTTCCCATAGTCTGCAAAGCTTTAAATATGTCATCTGATGGGGCTGCAACAACAAGTTCTATGATTGTAATAGGTTGTGGGATAGGGGCTAAATCTACAAAAAAAGGCATTGAAGGTCTTGGTGCTAATTTTCTAGCTTGAATAAGACTATTTTCAGCTCGGATGGCGATATCATAGGCATGTTGGAAGCGTATCTCCTCCCATAGACTAAATCATAGTTGAAATATCATTGTTTAGTGCCCTAAGATAATAAAGAAAAGCATGATCAGCTTGAGGCTTGACACTTGCTAGAATTCTTTCCCAAGTTCTAGAAAAAGCAGATGTTGAAACTTGACATAAATTTGTTGGGAGCTCTTTTAATGGTAGACAGTTGTTCTATAAGAGATAAATGATCTAAATTGTCTTGAAATTGTTTCAGAAATTTATCACCTAAGTCATCCCAAGTTCTTATGCATCCAATCTCTAGATTTCTATACCATTGCAAGGCTTTTCCTTTAAGAGATGTAGCTAAAAGTCTCAAAGCTACATCCTCATGAGTAATATTATGAACTGCACATAAGGTTGTGACATCTACTCTGTAGGTGTCACCGATTTTCACCAGTGAATGATGGCAAAATTTTCATGGAAGCATTAGGGATGTCATGGTAAACTAGGATTACTAATGGGATGCCATTAGTAAAGGTCACAAAATTCCTTGGTGGTTGAATAGCCATTTGAAAAATTGGGATGTTAATAGAAAAATTGATTCATGGCAAAGGAATGTTAGGAGGGGGTTATCAAAACCAGGTCTATTATAAGGTAAAGTATTACCAACTCTTCTCCTTCTAGCAAAATTCAAAGGTAAAGAAACAAAATCAGGAGGAATTCCTCTTACCAATGATCTTGTAGTCACTTCAGGCATGGAACATGCTACAACACAATCGGTCTAAAATCATCTTTACGGAGTCACCAAAAGATCATAAAATCTTTATAATAAATTGTTGCAGCTTGCTCCCGAAAGTAACTTTTTATTTGTTGTAAATCTATTGTGGATCGATGTAGAATTTGTAACTTGCATGTAGATCTGATTCGTTGTCCCACCGGGCGTGCCAAAAATTGTTATCTCTCGAAAGTGCACCCTATAGAGAGATGGCTGCAAGTGTTCTAATCTTGCAAATTTTATCTCTCTCTTTCGTAGATACAATGGAAACACCTCAAGTCTGTGGGTATACCTATTTTGAGGTGAGTCTCCGGTATCAAGGTTGGTTCCTTATTGATGTATCCTAAACTGATTTTTGGGGTTTAAGGGTAAAAGATGGCTATAAAAATGAATTAAAACTAAGGTGATACACCAAATTTATATGAGGGCTTTGACTGAGTATATGCACAATTGATATGGGAAGGATTCTTGATGCACGAACCAATAGTTTTTTGCAAAATAATTAAGGGAAAACACTTGTTGTACTGAGGGAAAATATCACAACAACACTGATAAGTTAACATGCACATTAAAATTATGCAGAAAATACTGAATTTGTAGCAGGGTAAGATGATTGTTTAGGGAATTTGCATTCACAAGACTAATAGAAACATACACAAGGCTGCAAATAATTGGAAAGGCTAAAAATACTTCACACTCAGAAGGCAAAACTGAAAAAATTGCTTTAGTACTCCTATATCCAAAATTCCTCCTTGTGCTTTGCAAAGCACACAATATATAGCAAAATAAATTTCACCCCTTCCTAAAAATAGTCTAAGGCTTGTACTCACCCATGCATCCTATTTTTATCCTTTATTTAATAATAGATAAAGGAATAAAATAGAACATGCAATTACAAATAGGCATTAATAGCCTTTGATCACATTACAGTCAAACTGAAGTTGATTGTTCTATTTTTAAGAAAACAAAGGTGAATAATTTGCTAATAATAAGCTTGCTTGTTGGGAAAGTCTCTTTCCTTGTGCATGTGAATTTGTCTTCTTGTCTATTATGTCCTCTTGTGAAGCATGCAAAAAATCAACTCTATGTGAGTGAATACAATAAATTACATTAACTACAATACTTTGCAAAATAATTCTATCTGATTGGGACCACCTTTTATTTCTGATGTTGATACTTGTTCTGTCTTCTAGTGATCACATGGATAACACATTGTAAATTATCTCTAACCTTCCCACTAGTGGGGACCACCTTTGCAGTTTAGTAATATCTCACCATGGTTTGGCCACTCTTGTGGACTTAGCACATCACCATGGTTTACTAATATAGTAGGTCACCATGATTACGGGTTTCACTTGGTTTGATTGGAAATTTGACCATCTTTGCATAACATATGGTCATACTATAGTGCTCGGCCACTTTTCAGTTATCATTGCATTGTATAGCTTGTTGGCCCCCTTTGATGATTCTTCGGCATTTGACCATGGCATGTATGTACCAACTCACCTTTTGATGCCATCATTGTTTTTCAGTTTTGATTTTCATGGTATTAAGGTTTTTAGACCTTAGAAGGGTCAAATGCAATGATTTTTATTTGAATAACAATGACGTGGGTTGGCCCCCTCTCCACGGTGACTCACCCCTTCACATTTTATGTTGGCACTTTGTCTTAAATACATTGGCCACTGTGATTGGCTATGACCGTTGATTCTGGCACTTGGATTCTTGTGAACCATCGATCTTGATCTTCATTTAGGGTTTCACTTGGCTTTTAATGCGGTTGTTGGCAAGTGACCATGATGGTTTGCATTGAACGTGGAGATCAATTCTCATCCTTTGATCTTTGTACTGTTGAATTCGTGATCGTTTGATCACTAACTCCAGGTGAGTTAGGTTAAGCCAAGCTCAGGTGGGTGAGTTAAAACAACTTGAACTCCATCATTTTGGTCATTTCACATCTGGTTTTTCATGCAGAGAGCGGAAAATCCCTAGAAAATTTTGTGTAGACCACCATTTCTGAGTTGTTGAAGCTCAGCTTTTGTTCTGTTTGGTCTTTGTGAGTTGGAAACCTGGTTGGTCTTGCTTGAGAGTTCTGGAAGTGCTCATATATTCGAGTTTTTTTGAGTTCTTGTGCAAGCTCTTTGGAGGATTCTGCCATTTTGAGTTCAAGATTTTTGTGGTCGTTTGTGCCTTGGTTTTGAGCTCAGTCTCTGTACCACTTTTATGGCCGCCATCTCTGAGTTCGAGTGAATCTGTACCTTTGTGGTTTCTGCTTTATGTTCAAGTTTTCTAAGAAAAGTAGTTATGGGTATTTACCGCCATTATCTTCAACTTCAAGCTTCTGTGTACTTGTGAAGTCTCTGATTTCTTTGCCCCGAGCTTTCAAAGTGGAGCATCATGGTTATGGCTATGTTTTTCTTGTGAACCTTGAGCTTGGTTTTTTCTTTGTGGATGCATTTTCTGAGTTGGTAGAACTCAATGATGTTTGTGAACACCATTACTGTCCCTTTTGAGCTCTATAAATCAGATTTCTTCGCAATATTTAATCGGTTTTCACCAGTGTCATTTTCTTCGAGCTCGGGTTTCTTCCAAAATATCTTTGTCTTCTTTCTTGTCCACCATTGTTGACTTCTTTGAGCTCGATTAATTCTTTCTGAGTGAAGTCTCGAGCTCGGATTTTCTATGAAAAGGATTCTCTGAGAGGTTTCTTTGTCTTGAACTTTCCGAGTGGTCTACTTGGCCGCCATCGTTGAAGTCTTTCAAGCTTGGAAATGTGCAACTAGTATCACTATTTGATAAGAGGATGGTAATTTTTGACCTCCCAAGCACCACTATTACTTTGTCTTTACCATTTCGACTTCAAAATATTGATACTCATTTTTTTCTTTGCACTTTTCGTGATTTCTAGGATAACATTGGTCTCTGAGTTGAAACTTGCTCTGGGTTCTGAGCTCGATGATCTCTTGATCTCTTGAGGGTTTGCTCAACTTCTATTTAAACTGTAATTCCTTGTTTCTTACTCTGATTTTAGTACCCATTAATGGGTTTTTTTATTAAGGTCAGAAATTGTATTTTCTTTCTCGGATCTGCAACTTGAAACTGATTTATAATGGGGATCATGAATTTCTGAAATGTTTGAATCTTCTTCATCTTTGGAAATGCATGAGTTTTCTTATTTCTGAGCTCCTCTATTTGTACCTGTATAATTTTCAAACTTTTGAATGCTAAAAATGGCTCTGTTCACTTGTTACATGTATTCATCCCTTGTGTAGACTACTTCACTTCAATGTTAGTACCTTGGGGTTTTCTCTCTATTTGAGATTTTGGTGTCTTCTTTTGTTCTGATTCAAACTCAGTCAATTCTGCCCATTAGTTTTAGCTTTTTGTGTTGAGCCATGGTCAAGTTGAGATCCTTTTGACTTTTTGTGTTATTCTGGTTCTTTTTAACCATGAATCTTGCCTTTAAATTTGGCTATGAAGTATACTGTAGAATAATGTACACTTTCATCTGTCCTTTTTTGGGCTCTAGGTCTTGAATCATTATGTAAACTTGAAGTTGTTTGGTTGCACTTGTAGCTCCTCTATCACAAACATCTATTTTTCCATTGATTTCATCTTCGATCCTTCTTGATTACTATGACTTAGATCTTTTTGACATTTTCTTGATAGACAGATAGGTTTGTTCATTTGATTATGGGACTTACAGTATTAGTACTTTGACTGTTCTTGATTTCATGAGATCTTTGTACCTTGTATGTGGCCTTCTAGAATTTGTAAACAGTTTCTCATTCTTGTAAAACCATTAGAAGGCATAACTCTTGATTCAGATGCTTTGTTGAAATATTGTAGTCTTATTTCTTTTTCTTAAATGCTTTATTTCCTTGATAGTAGTATTTATGGCATGCTGGAAAATTTAAAATGTTGATTTTCCATGACAAAGACCTGCCAAAAGTTTTCCAGAATTCTTTCTTCCTTCCATTTCAGCTATAATAGTTGTATTTTTCTGATTCAGAATATAAAATGTAACACTTTTCTGTTGAAGCTAATTTGGTAGCTGGAAACTAAAACATAATAACTATTATCTTGATCATGGCATGTTTTTCTACTTTTTGTATCACTTACTTGATTTACATAATTATTTTAAAGCATGTAATAGCTAAAAAAACATGATGAAAAGTCATAAATGTCCATTTTACATGGCGAAGCCCTGTCAAAATTTTCCCAAAATATTCTTTTCATTTTGTTTCAGTTGTAACCCTTTCTTTCTAGTTAACTTTAACTTCTTGAAATCTGATTCTTCTTCTTTAGTTGCAAACTGAAACATGTACTTCTATTTTCCATTCCCTCTTACTGTAACTTCTTCCCTTTGTAGGATAGTTGTTGAAACATGAGTTACATTCTTCCTTCTCTCCACATGTAATTAATACTTATCTATTTCTTCTTGGCTGCAACCTGCACCTGCACACTTAAGAAAATAGTTAGAAAATATCTAGGCTTTTTGGCCTCTCTTATGTCCATGGGTTTTTCTTTTCTTTTCTTTTTCTTTCCTTCTTCCTGAGTGAGTAAAGCATGTATGTAGTTGATCTTCAAGTAATCTATATCTCATGTTTTGAAGAGATTCATATGCACTGAATTAGGATAGTATAGTAATATGAATTGATCCCTGAGCTCATAACTGACAGCTTTCTCTTTTCTTCTTTTCAGGTACAGTGACTTCTACAACGAAGATGAAGAAGGAACAAAATATAGAATGGAGATGCTTCGAACAATGAAGAAAACCCCAAGGAAATGATGGGTTCACTCATACTCCTTTACTTTCTCTTCCATGCATGTGTACCTCTTATTTCGTAGCTATACTTTACTTTTTTGATTTACATTCCACGGCTTGTGTGGGAAACATTTGAAAAATCCTTATGAATAAAACATTGAATTCGTAAATGAGTTATATATTTATTTTTATATTTCAGCTTTTTGTATGGATTGTATGATGAACTAAACAAATCAGTAATACAATTGAATGTCTTAATCATGAAGGAAAGAACATTAATAAAACCTGTAACATTCAGTAATGAACTCTGATTTCTACAATCTGCACTTATGTTTATTGTTCCAAAACTTAGCATTTCACCTATTCTGTAATTAGATGTCTTGATCAAGACAACACAACTGTCCTTCAGGGCTTTGTGTTATTTTGCTAAAGATAGTCATGAAATTGCAGACTATGTAATCTGTTACATTTTATAACAAAACACATAGCTATAGTTTTCATGTAATCATTTAACTAAATCAACAGTAATGACATAATCTGAAAACTCCCCTAGCTTAGGTATACTTCACCAATGCTATCCATCGTAACGAAGTTTTGAGTTGCCCATTTTTGCACAAGTGTAAAAATTGTCAACAATTTGTTTTATCAATTTTATTCATCTAAGTCTCAAAAATTATGTTTTCTTTGATTCCTTTAACTAAAATTTCTCTAAGAGGAGTTTTAGGGACCAAGTCCTTCAAATAATCAAGTCCTTAAAATATTCATTTGAATCTACATCTCTCTTAAGATCAAGATAAAAATGATTAAGGATAGCATCTTTCAACCAAGTGGCTCTACTCATTCTTATGATTTTCCATCTCAAACTTCATAATATAGAGGCTAGTTCCAAGTTCTGTTTTGAAATTTTGACTTAATGCTAGCTCGGGATGTTCTTTGAGGTATAAAGCTCAACCAAAAATCAGATGTAGGTTGTATGGGTAAAATAAGTGGTGTTTGAGTTAATATTTAAAATATTTCCTAGAACATTTCTAATGGAAATAATACAAGAATGATCCCAAAATTGCATAAAGTGGTAAGTCTTGAAATCTAATCCAAACTAGTTTGTGGTAAAAAGATTTGGTGGTTGGATTAAAGGAGGTAAACCATGGTTTCATGACAAGTTAATGAGACCAACCTTCTCCATAGTTCCGTCCCAAGTGTGCAAGGTCCCACAACTTGGGGACGGTTCCATTGTTCTCACAAACTATTCGGTTCTTCCGAGATCTCGAGACACGGGTGCAAGTTTGACGACCAACTAGTTTATGGCATGCCCAGTGGGACTAGCATTGAAAGCTTAAATTTCATATTTCTAAGTTCTGGTGTGTGAACTTAGTATTTCTAGCCTTTGGAGGCTCATTTCAACACATTTGGTGACTCCCAACATTTGTAGATCTCTATTTTAGTAGCCTTGAACACCTTTCATGAGAAGAGTGCATATAAGGAGAAGTGCAATAGATGAAGATTATTTTGAATACCTCCAGCTATCCCGAGAAGATTTCATTCCAGAAATCCCATGCACACATCTCCATCTCCAGCGCATCGTGCCCATTCAACTCCTCCTCACAATAGACAACCAACGCACCCTGTCATGGTGCATCACCACCTCCTCCACTAAGGAACTTTGCTAACTTCACTAGAGGAAGTCCCTTGGTTTTGGCCATGCAACATGATATTCCAAATGGTGCACTCAAAAGTATTCCATACTTTACTGGTGAGAATCAAGTCACCCCTCAGGAGCATATCTAGGATATAGCAAACATATGTTCACTCTACTTGATCACACATGACAATGTAGTAATCAGGCTACTTGTGGCCTCTTTCAAAGGAAAATCACTTCAATGGTATCGAGGCTTGAGACTTGGATCTATTACCACCTGGGATGATCTTGGAACAAATCTTTGCAATTATTTTGAAGATAAGTCAGATCATCTATCTCTGGTGGAGCAACTGAAAACAATAAGGAGGGTGCCCAATAAGTAGATGATTGATTTTAACATCATATTTCAGAATAATTGGGATAGAATCCCTCTTGTGGTAAGACCTATAGCCCAACATGCTTTTTGTATTATCTAAAGGCGTTGAATAGTGATATCTCAATCATGATTCAATCCATGGGAGGTAGGACTTTTACCAATTGCTTATAATATTGTAGTAAGGGCAGAAAATAGTCTTATTCAAAGGAAAGATAGCTCCTAGACCACATATGCCCTTATTCCCGAAATGTCATAAGTAACCCAACCTTGATTTCCCTATTCCTTTTCATGAGAGAAGCACACGAGTTAGTTGCATCAACATGCTACTCTCTATCATATTAGAAAGAAGATGAAGAATTGAAGACCATGATTAGAAATTTATCAAACAAGGTCATATCATTAGAAAAACAACAGGTACAAGCCTATAAAGGAAGTTCTAATTAGGCACATAGCCAAAGCAAGTCAGCCTTGGAAAAATAAATATGGAAACCAAAGATACACATGTAACTAGCAAAATGATAGATGACATACTAGTGCACATCTTCCCTTGCAAATTGTTCCTCCTACGCCCTCTCTTCCAACGCCCATCACAAGTCATGCACTTGTTCCAGTTCAGAACAATTTGGCACAAGAGTCAGAATGGTGCTTCCCTTGTAACATGCCTCATATTCAATATCACTATGCCAATGTCACACGTGCACAAGCCTATATGATCTAGAATGCTTCAACTTGTGAGCCTCTAACAAGTACACCTGAAATACATAGCCAAGAAGGTCTAGAAGATCCTCCGGATGAAAACTTGATGTTCTTTGGTCTTTGAGGACTTCGTGAAATCAACCAAGCTATAGATGATACAAGAAAACCACGTTCCCAAGTTGCAGGCAACACAAGATACAAGAAGAGGACGCTTGAGTCTTGCACGCACATCACAATTCCAACAATGAGAAGAAGACCCTCAAAAGAAGAAATATGTAGCTAGGGGATCCAGTAGTAAAAATGTTCAAATTCCTATACTTGAGGCTTTGTACAAATATCCTCCTAAAGTGGTGCACACCCTCCTTTGGTAGGTCAAACCTCTTCTCCAAACAATTCCCGCTTCCGCACTTTCCGAACATTCAATAAAGGAGGCTATCATTCCCCAAATGCACAAGTCATCAGGTATTCCATTCACCATTGTGGACTAGATGAAGAATAAAAATATAAATGTCACAATGTGGGATGCTCTAACCATTCCATCTCAGCGAGATCTGCTGCATGAGGCCTTATCCCAACTTCTCGCGCAATGATCCAACTATTCGTAAGTTGCACACTTCTATCAACATATGTCAAGAAGAGGAGAAGCAAGTAAGTAAATTTTTAAAACCCCACCCTTTTATATGTCCTTGATCATAGGCAAACACCTAGTGCATAACTACATGATTGACACAAAGCGTTAGTACTTGTTTCATGCCTAAGAAGATAGGTTATGTCTCGGGTCTTAAGTATAGCCCCCGACCAAAGGATTCCTACAACTTGATGTTTCAATTGTCACCACCCTAGGAGTAATCAAATATCTTGAGTTAACCCTTCATGCATGCCAAAACTTCACCATAAATTAAGATGTATCTATCATTGGCTTACATCCTTTGTTTTCCCTATGTCTATCAAGAGAATTTACTACTAAAGTGGGTGGTTACTTTTCTTCTTATTGGTCTCATATGTTACTCAAGACAAGGTATGGTACCCAGTTTACCATACAAGCTGAACCTATATTTTCCTATAATGTAGAGTCATATGTCTCATTCCCTATCCAAGCCAATTGTTTAATCCAAGAAGACCAAGTTTCAGTTCCTAAAGATCAGCCTCTTCCACCCTCTATTCATGATCTAGTACTTGATGAGTGGGTAGAGAGGCACCATAAATTTGACCCATATGTTGAAGAACTAGAAGCTTATGAAACTAGGCTTGGTACTTACTGCATTCTTGAAGAATAAGTTATGTTGCCACACATGCTCAAGAAAACCAAGTTAAACTTGGCCTATGGAAGTTATGCTTTGATGGATCCAAGAGCAGAAATGGTGCGGGAGAAAGATTTGTTCTCATTTCTCCTAAGAATGAGAAATTATTCTTCACTCACAAGTTGCAGTTCACATGTTCTAACAATGTGGCAGAGTATGAGGCACTAGTGCATGGTCTTCTTATTGCTGAAAAGAAAAAGATTAAGGCACTACAAATATTCGGGGACATAGAATTGGTTATCCACCAAGTTACCAACAAGTTCCAGAAAATAATAAGCTTCTCAAAGCTTATAAACATAGAGTTTGGGACCTCCTTGAGAGCTTTGATGCTTTAAATCTGTAGGTGGTGCTTTGTGTAAAATGGATAGGAGGCTCACCAAATGGACATGCTTGGTTCACAGTTTTCTCATACTAAGGACTTTGTCAAAGGAAACACTTATCAAATTAATATGGTGATCATACCATCCATTCCAAACAATAATACTAGTTGGAAAGTGTTTAACAGGTGATGCACAAATGGTCCAATTCATTTAAAATGAAGTTGAATTTTGATCAAGCATGCAAGCTGACTTGCATGACAGCTATGGTGATCAAGTGATTCAATTGAAGACAAATAAGCTGCCTAAAGGGCTGGTCACCTTAGAGAAAATGTTTATCCTTGATTATGAGTTCAAGGGTGAAGAAAAGTATATGCACACCACACAAAATGACTGCTCCCTAGTCACTATTGCATGCAGAAAGGAGTTGTTGCTCAGTAAGACTTGTGCGCACAATGAAAAACATGTCTTCATCTCCCTCTGTCAAAATCATAGTGATATCTTCTCATGGGAGTATGAAGACCTCAAAGGTTGTAATCCAAGTTTTTCTCAACACTCCATTTACCTTAATACTGGTATCAAGCCCGTCAAACAGAAGCAACGACCAGTCAATCCAAAGATAGAGTCCCTCATGAGAAAGGAATTATCCAAACTCATTAAGGAAAAAAATATTTTTCCCATCAAGTACTCTACTTGGGTCGCGAATATAGTTCTAGTGCGCAAGAAGAATGGTGAAATTAGACTCTGTGTTGATTTTAGATATTTGAACAAGGCATCTCTAAAGGATCATTATCATTTGCCTTCAATGGAGTAGATTCTACAAACTATGGTTGGCGCACAAATATTCTCAATGTTAGATGGGTATTAAGGTTTATATCAAATCCTGGTCAAGGAAGAAGATAAATTCAAAATGGTGTTTACAACCAAGTGGGGAACATTTTCATATCAAAATATGCCCTTTTGTCTATCAAACATAGGCGTTACATTTCAACACATCATGGATATTGCCTTCAAAGGTTACATTAATGAGTTCATATTAGTTTACCTTGATGACATAACAGTCTTCTCAAAGCAGAGCGCAAATCATGTAGCACAATTGGAGAAAGTATTTGAGAGATGCATAAATTATGGGGTGTCTCTTAACCCCAAGAAGTGTAATTTTGTAGTGGCACAGGTAAGCTTTTGGGCCATGTGGTTTTAAAGGATGGCATCGCAATTGATCTTGAGCGTGTTTCAACCATCCTAGCTCTTTCCTTGCTGGCACACAAAGGGCCTTGCAATCTTTCCTCGGTAAGATCAATTTTGTTAGGCGTTTTATTCCTAACTTTGCAGGACTAGTTCATCCCATCACCTTGATGCTCAAGAAGGACATAGCCTTCAGGTGGACAACAAAAGGAAGAGAAAGATTCAACAAAATCAAGCAATAAATTTCTTGCACACCAACACTCATCAACCTAGATTATTCCAAGGATTTCATCCTTTATGCTTATGGAGTTGATGCAAGTGTTGCTATTATCCTAACACAAGAAAATGAACAAGGGATAGAATAACTAGTAGTTTTCTTCAGCAAGATGCTGAAGGATTATGAATTAAGATACAGTCACATGGAGAAGTAGGTCTTTGCCATCATGCACACGCTCAAAAAAATTTAAAGTATGCTTGCCACAAATCATATTAAGGTGTTAGTCTCCCACTCTTCTGTCAGAGACTTCATCATGGGAACATAAATCAATGAGAAGAGAGCACGACGGGTGACCAATATCATGGAATATGATGTGACTATCAAAGCCACAAAACTAGTAAGATGAATTGTGCTTTGCAGGTAGATTGCTGAGGATGCACAGAATGAGCATGAGGCTTCATTGTTTCTGGATGAGGATCTCCCACACCCGAACTTGAGCATAACAGACCACTGGTGCACGTGTTTGGATGAAGGTAATGATAACATTCCTTTCTGAGGGCATATACCCTCTTGGTTTACATAAAGCAAAGATAATACATCTGAGGTTACAATCCATCCCTTATGTTTTGATTAATGGACTTGTCTTCAAGAAGAATCTTGATGGCATGTTGTTAAGATGTATCAATGGCGTGCATAATGAGAAAGTGTTGGCAAAATTCCATGATGGTTTTTCTGGTGGACACTTTTCTGCCAAAACTACAGTGATGAAGATCATAATGGCAGGAATCTTTTTGCCTACTTTGTTTGCAGATGCACACAATTGGGTCACAAAATGAAAGGAATGCAATTTCTTTGTAGGAAAGAAGAGATTGGTAGTGCTTCCCCTCCAACCAATCCAGATGGATCAACCTTTTGGAAAATGAGGTCTCGACTTCATAGGCATGATCAATCCACCTTCAAGCATTAGACACAAGTGGGTCTTTGACATGACTATAGACTATTTCACCGAGATGGACATAAGCTTTCACGCTCAAAGAATCAACTAAGTCATTCATCCTTGAATTTCTCAAAGGCATAGTCACAAGGTTTGGTGTTCACCAAACCATTATCTCTGATAATGCAAAATCCCTCCTTATAACCAAAATCAGTGATTGGGCTCTAAATTTGGGAATCTATCTAAAGACTTCTTCCAACTATTACCCCCAAGGAAATGGTCTGGAAGAGTCAACAAACAAGAACCTGATCAGGATCATGAAACACACAATGGATATCAGCCAAATACATTGGAATACAAAGGTCTTGTGCGCACTCTGGGAAAATAGAATTGCACATAGAAAGGTAATATGAACTTCGCCTTAAAAGCTTGTCTATGGAAAAGAGGCTACCCTTCCTTTGATATTGGATTTAAAATCATTGGAACTTTCATAGGAACTAGAATTTGAAGGCATGGACTAGAGAGAAATCAGAATGGAAGAGTTGGTTAATCTTGAAGAATCAAGGAATTCTACCATGATCAAGTTAAAGCAGCATTAACAAGCAACAAAGAAATAGTTTATCGTAAAGGCTAGGCCTCAAGCTTTCAAAGTCAAGGAATTAGTCTTAAAATGGGATGTTGAAAAAGCTAAACCAGGGCACCATTCAAAGTTTGATGCACTTTGGAGTGGCCCGTATATCATCAATTTGTGCAAACAAGCTAACTCTTTCCAGTTAACCCATATTGATGGAGGCACGTTGCAGATCCTAGTAAATGGGATCTATCTCAAACCCATCTACTAAGTTTGCTTTGCATCATTTTGTAAATATTAGAGTAGTTTCAATTCCTCTAAGTGCATTCCACGCACATTGTTCGTATGTACATAATTCTTCCTTCTCGTATGCTTCCTACGCGCACTCTCCTTTTACATCCATGATGTTAGCAATTTTCAGCATCTTACAAGATTTAGAATAAAGCTAAGAAATGATCCTTCAAGTGACTTCAGGGGAACTTCTTAAAAGTTACAAATCATAATTTCATGATTACATAGTAGACTCCATGCCTAATGGATGCTCTAGGATACTTGATCTCCTTCATCTAGTAGGAAGATGGCCCCAAAAGTCACCAAAATTGTTATCTAAATAACTCTCCTAGTTATTTGGATAACTTATATACATCTTCTGGCTCTAAGCTCTTCATTGCAAGGTTACACGCACTCAAGTTCACTTGGCACATTCCCTTGGTTACATTTCCTCATGTCCTTCCCCTTCTTCCCTTTCACTTTCCTTTTCCTCTTTGTTTCACTCCTCCCTTGTGCACATCCTCTATGCGCCTACCTTATTCCTAGCAGCTATTCACCCTACATGTGCACCTCACACTTGTTTCAATTAGCTAAGTCTCTGGCCCTCTCACTCACCCCGCACACCATATTATGATAGTTGTGCCTTGATCATGCATCTCCACTCAATAGTTTTCCTTATTTCTTCATAAGCATTACGTGCGCCTTATTTTTGTCTTCTTCCAAAGACCTCATTCTTTTGTGAGCATATCTTTGCACCCTCCCGTGTCGGGTTATCCTCTAACATGCTTGAGTGTGCCACACATGACTAGTCGAGTGCACTAACAAGGCATCGGATCCTTGCAACAAATCAACGAGTAACACATGGTAGAAATGATAAAACATTTACACAGTTGGTCATCCTTTCGCCCAATCCACGTGCTCCACGTGTCTTCGCATGCACAAATGACTCGACATCTTCTGACATCCATATCTTTTTCTACAGAGCTCTGATCGGCATGCCCTTAGTCTTAATCAATAGTTGTTGACATAAGCTAAGCTCTATGTGTTAAACATTCAAATTCAAATTATTGGCTGATCTAGTAGGTAAGAAATGGGAAAATGTATTTCTAGGCATTAATGAGTAGATTTGATTTCTTCAACCACCCGATTTGATATGATCTACCCTCCTTCCTTCTCCGACATGCCAAACAAACTTGGGGAAACGTATTTTGATTTGTAGGAGGATTTATAGGCATTAATTGCTTCTTTTGGTGGTTTTATTTCAAATTTGGTTTTTCCTCATTCACTCTTCTTCTGTCATGGATTCATCTATAAATGTAAGAGTTGGGCTCATTATTAAGGTTGGACACTTTTTGGATCCTAATGCACTTTGCTAAGAACTTCATATTCTCTATATTTTGAGTGGTAGACCTCTAGATCTGGCTCTTGCATGTGGATATTGGCCTCTTTCGCCATTGCAACAGCTATGTGCATTTCTAGAAGTAATAGAAGCATCGTTTTGTGACTATTCTTTGTCCTAATGTGTTTGTATTCATTCTTCTTGCCATTTCTTTTCCATTATGTGCTTATCGTGCCATTATATTTCCCTTGCAGCTTTTTATTTAGTTGTGTTCCACGAAACTGATCTAGTAAATACATTTTAAGTTGTGTTACACATGTCAAGCCTTCTTTCACACATTTCCCATCATTTTCACTCAAAACAAATAGTGTTCATTCCTCTTTTTTGGTGCTATCATCTTTTAGTATAGGTTTCCTTTCATGTTATCCTTATATCCTTGGTCCCTTGGCATTGTTAGTTCATTTTTCCCTTTCAGTATTAGGAGTATCAATAGCACTAGAAATATAAACAGGAACTATCCTTCTTTGGATATCTGTCCCAAGTGCGCAAGGTCCCACAACTTGGGGATGGTTACATTGTTGTCACAAACTACTCGGTTCTTCCAGATCCGAGATAAGGGTGCAAGTTTGACGACCAACAATATGGTCAAACTCCTTCCATGTTTCTATGATTTCTTCCATGTTGTTAGCCAATAATGTAGTATGTGTGGGAAACAATTCATTATTACCCCTTCTCCAAAATGATTTGAGCAAAAACTTCACATATATCTCTATCTTGTTTGGTAAGAAATATTGCATATGCTTTCTCATTATTAACATAATGACCATCCACTTTGGTCACAAATGACTTGAGCCCCACAACATTAAAGGACTCTTCCTCACACACATCACTCACTTTCTTTGATATTGGAAATAAATTAGAAAGTTGAAGTTTTCCTCCTTTATCATCTCCTACACCATATTAAATAAAAAATTGAGATAGTTAATGTAAGAGTGTTATTTGTACTTCATATTTTTGTTATGTTTCAAACTGATATTTATATATTTTTAAATTTATATACTTTTTAAATAATAGTTCCAAAATCCTTTTCAAAAATTTGAGTAATTTTTTTCTTATATCTCCTCCCTTTATCTTATTGTCCTCTAATACGATACTTAGGTAATCATGGTATACTTGATATTTAGCTCATATTTTTGTTGGAATATGTTTATGTGTCTCACATATTGATGTATTTATATTAATAAATTTCTTCAATATTTAATAATAAATATGTGAATAATGTAATGAAGTTATTAATAATTGTGATAATTTAGTTTCTCCTTATTGATGTATCCTAAACTAATTTATGAGGTTTAAGGGTAAAAGATGACTGTAAAAAATGAATTAAAACTAAGGTGATACACCAAACTTGTATGAGGTCTTTGACTGAGTACATGCACAATTGATATGGAATGAACTTATGATGCACATGGACAAAATTTTATGAAGATAATTAAGGGTAAACACTTTGATGTATTGAGGGATAGAATCACAACAATACTAGTAAGTTACACATACACATTAATATCATCTAGAGATTATTGAATTTGCAACATGGTAAGATGATTAATCAAGGAATTCAACATTCATAAGATTAATGGAAAACATACACAAGACTGCAAATAATTGGAAAGGTAGAAAATACTTCACATTTAAAGGGAAAAACTGGCAGAAAATTACTTCAACACTCATGTATCTAAAAATTCCTCCTTTGTGCTTTACTAAGGCACACAATATATAGAAAATTGATCCACCCATCCTTCCTAAAAATAGACTAAGGTTTACTCACCCATGTATCCTATTTTTATCCTTTATTTAATAATAAATAAAGGAATAAAATAAAGAAAACTAGTACAAAGAGGCATTAATAGCCTTGATAACATAATCAAACTGAAGTTGACTATTCTATTTTTTAGAAAAGAAAGGTGAATAATTTGCTAATAATAAATCTTGCTTGATGAGCAAGTCTCCTTCCTTGTGCATGTGAATTTGTCTTCTTGTTGATCTATCCTTTTGCTAAAGGCATGCAAAAATACTCCCTGTGAGTGAACAAAATAATTACAATACTTGTAATATTTATAAAATAATTCATCCACACATCTCACTTGATGGGGGCCACCTTCAAGCTTAGGTTCTAATGTTGATGTTCCTTGTCTTCTAGTGGTCACATGGGTGACATAATGTAAATCATCTCCAACTCCTCCAACAGTGGGGACCACCTTTGCACTTCACCATTAGTCCTCATTGGTTTGGCCACTCTTGTGGACTTAGCATATTACCATGATTTTGAAATAATACAAGGGAACTTTGTAGAAGGGGCACCATACTACATTCGGCCACCTTTGAATAAAACATGACTATGTAATTTCTTTTCAGCTTTCGGAGTTTGGATAACACTTGGTGATTATAGTTTTATAACCCTTTCCCCTTTTGGGTGATCATTGTTGAACATGATGGTTGACACTTTTAGAATATTCGGTGCTTGGACTATAGTGAGATCCCCTTTTGGTATGTCAAATGTAATAATTTTTAAATAATATGGCCACCCCCTTGTTACGATGACTCACCCCTCCATATGATTTGTCGGTGACATGGTTAACTCAGGTCGAGTTTGTTGTAACCCTGGTGGTTTGCATTGAAAATTGGTGATGATCTCGGGTCGTCGATCTTTGTACTATTTGATTACAAACCGTCGATCTAGAACTTGTGGTTAGGGTTTTAAACTCACATTTAATATGGCCGGTGGCAACTAACCATGATGGTTTGCTTTGATATTGGAGATCGATCCCTGAGTGTTGATCTTGTGTCCTTTCGATTCGTGGTCGTTGATCTTTGACTACGATTGAGTTTGAACCTAACCCAACTCTCGAGCTTGGTGGTAAAGGTCATTCGACCTCAATGATCACTCCATTTATTTTTTTTGGGTCTGTGGGTGAAGCCTTGGTAAAATTTTGCACGAATTCCATTTTTGAAGCTTTTGAGCTCGATTCAGTCCCTTTTCGGTCTCTACAATGAATTTTACAAGCATATATCTTATTCTTCTATGATTTTTAACCTTTTTGGGCTCTGTATATTGTATTTCTGAGGTTTCTTTGGCATTTTGAGCTCTGCTTGGTCTATGGACCTCTACTTTTTTTTGTTAGAGGCTTCTATGGAAGGAAATATGTAGAAATCTTTGATGTGTGGCCACCATTCCTAATCACTTTTGAGCTTGGCTCTG
Organism: Taxus wallichiana var. yunnanensis; assembly: GCA_018340775.1. Taxonomy (NCBI): domain Eukaryota; kingdom Viridiplantae; phylum Streptophyta; class Pinopsida; order Cupressales; family Taxaceae; genus Taxus; species Taxus wallichiana. The sequence goes on along the minus strand of CM031234.1, from coordinate 813,430,817 downwards.
GTTCTTTTTCTCAGATGGGTGTGATTGTTTTTCCCTCGGCTTTGATCTGAAAGTTTGGCCTAGACATTTTAAGCCCGATTCTACTTTAATGGAGATTGATTTCTCCTTTTTAGACCTCTTCTAGGTAGAAATGTTTATCCTTTCGAAAGTAGAGCCTTCTAAGTGTGCTCATTGTGGTCATGGCTGATACTCCTTGATTTCTTGAGCTCCTTTCCTCACTTTCTATTAACTCTTATGAGGTTCTGTGAATCGATTTGTTTGTTCTCTGAAATGTCTTGGCACTAATGGTGAAATCTTAGAGCTCATATTCTTTGTTGAGAAGGAATATATGAGTTTTGTGTTCTTGGATTCATTGTTCAACCTCTGCGAGCTCGGATCTATGCTATTAGCATCACTTGTCTTGATGCGGAATGGTAAGTCTTGATCTCTGGCTATTGTTGTAACCTGCTTCGTCATTTTCCATTTTGACTTTTGTGACACTGATAATTAGCTCCCTTTTGTATCTTCTCTATGATTTTGTGGTTATCATGGAGATCCGAGTTAAAGCTCATTCTGGGTTCTCGCTTTCTACTCTGAATTTGATGGGTTTTTGAGGACTTGATAGCTCTATGTTAATTGGTGAGTTTTGTTTCTTACTCTGCTTCCTTGCTACCCATTAATGGGTTTTGCGATTAAAACCAGAAAATGTAATTTTCTCTATCTTGAATCTGTAACTTGAAACTAATTTTCAATGGGAATGTTGACTTCTGAAAGAAAACTTTGAAACTCTCTTTAGCCTAGATGTGCATTCTGGAATTGATATTTAGCTCGATAATGAGCATGCATGGATAAGGTCGTCGTTTCCCTTTTGTTTGAGTAAGTCATTCCTCCATCTATGTATTATCCTTTGATACTTTGATCCCTCTTTGATTTACTGATACCCTATCAATGGGTTTTTTGATTAATGACCTAGATATGTACTCTTCACTGATTTTGAATCATTTTGCACTTAGATTCATTTATTCTTGACTGAGAGTTGCTTCTTGTAATTTTGAGTTTTGTTCACTTCAAAGCTAGATGGGATTGTATTTTTTAAAAACTCACAAGTCTTCCTTATTTTGTGAAGCAACCTTTTGATCTTCTCTATTTTAGACCTTGATTCTGAGAAAACTGGTAGGCTCGGCCTTGTCATTTTGAGCTGTGGTTTTGATTCCCTACTTGAGCCATATGTTTGGGCCTTTTTAGGAGCTGAGTATAACTGTCTTCTGGTCTTGGAAACTCCAATACTTAAACATTTTATTACATTCTTTAATTTTGAAGGTGATAGCTATAACATACTCATGATGTTTTACTTGAATCCTTGATACTTATAGCTTCTAAATGTTAAATACAATTCCCATTTCTGTTGGAACACTGTGGTCTGGTATTTGTTGTTACATCTAGCTTGTAGAAGGAAATTACATTTATTTGAATACTCTAGTGACTGTGATGAGCTTCATAATTTGTCTTTGGCCTCTGAAGCTCTAATATTTAGCATTCTGTGGACTTGATACTTGCTTTATTTGAAAATTGTACTTCTAGAATGGTTGTACTTGTAAGATTGTCTTGAAACTTCACTTTATTTAGTTGTTTAAGCTATAATGAATGCTCCAAAGTACTTCAATTTGATGACTGAAAGTGCAGTCCATTTCTTTTCTATTTAAATACTGCATTTCCTTTTATTACAGACTTTGATATGCATCTTTAAAAATTTTAAAATTTCCATTTTACATGGTGAAGCCTTGTCAAAATTTTCCCAAAATTCTTTCTTTATCCCTTTTTCAGTTGTAATAGATGTATTTTTGATTCAGAATACAAAATGTATCACTTTTCTATTTGAAGCTGATTTGTTGTTGGAAATTGAAACATAATAACTATTATCTTGATCATGACATGCTTTTTTGTTTCTCTGTATCACTTATTTGATTTACATACAACTTTTAAAAGCATGTATTAATTTAAAAACAACATGATGGAAAGATGTAAATGTCCATTTTACATGGCGAAGCCCTATCAAAATTTTCTCAGATTTCCTTTTCATTTTGTTTCAGTTGTAATCTTATCTTTCTAGTTAACTTCAGCTTTTAAATTCTGATCCTTCTTCTTAGTTGCAATCTGAAACATGCACTTTGTCTACAATTCTCTTCTCTGTTCTGTATTGCAACTTCTTTTATTTCTAGAATATCTGTTGAACTTTGAGTTGCATTCTTCCTTCATTCCAATATGTACTTGGTCACTCATCTGCTTTATGTACCATAGGATAGAAGTTATTGAACTCTGCAATCTTTATCCATAGTGAGGACTATAAGATATGATTTATTTATTCTTGGCTGTAACCTATACCTACACACTTGAGAAAAAGTTAGAAAATATTTAGGATTTTTGGCCTCTCTTATGTCCATGTTTTCTTTTCTTCTCTTTATTTCCTTCTGAGTGAGTAAATCATGTATATTGTTTGATCTTCAAGTAATCTATATCTCCTATTATTAGAGATCCATGTGCATGAATTAGGATAGTATAGGAATATGGATTTATATGAGCTCATAAATGATAGTTTCCTCTTTTTATTTTTAGGTATAGTGCTCTCAACAATGAAGATGAAGAGGGAACAAAGTTGAAGATGAGGATGCATCAACCGAAGGACAAACCTCAAGGCAATGATGGGTTCACTCATACTCCTTTATTTTCTCTTTCATGCATGTGTACCTCTTATTTCAGTAGTTGTACTTTACTTTCAGTTACATCCCATGGCTTGTGTGGGAACATTTGAAATTCCTTATGAATAAAACATTGAATTATGAAATTGAGTTGTGTATTTATTTCTACATTTCTACTTTCTGATATGGATTGTATGATGAACTAAACAACCCAATACTATAATTGAATATCTTAATCATGAAGGAAAGAACATTAAAGAATACATGTAACATCCAGTAATGAACTCTGATTTCTATAATTTATAGTCTTGATTGTTCTTCAAAACCTAACACTTCATCTATTCTACAATTGGTGTCTTCATCAAGACAACACAATTGTCCTTCGGGGCCTTGTGTTCTTTTGTTGAAGATAACATGAAATTGTAGGCTATGTGATATGTTATGTTTTGTAACAGCACACATAGTTATAGATTTCATGTAATCATTAATTAATTCAACAGTAACAATATTGTCTAAAAGAAACTCCCCTAGCTTAGGTATACTTCACCAATGTTATCCATCATAACAAAGTTTGAGTTGCCCATTTTTGCACAAGTGCAAAAATTGTCAACATTTCTAGCGATCCTATGGGGAAAGTTTCCTACTAGCTTATAAACTAGTGCCTTGCTCTTATCCATTGGGCATGGATTCTAAAGCATGTAACCAAAATCTACCTTCTGAAGGTCCAACCCTTCCAAAATGAACTAAAACGGGAAAGGATTTGGTAAACCAGATCATGTGCACAAATGCACTTATTGAATTGAAAAACATTGCAATGTGTAGGAACTACACTTATTGAAGGGAAATCCTACTCTAAACAGACACTATAGGATTTTCAATAACAATGTTTAAGAAACATACCATTCACAGGAATGGAAAGTTCCTCTCCATTCAGCCTTAAGAGATGAAAAGCATTGTGTTCTTTGCAAGCTGAAATCATGTAAGGACCACTCTAGATTGTATCAAACTTCGTGTGTCTTCTGGCTTTGCATGATCAACATCCCACTTTAACATAATATCTCCTTCATTGAAGATTCTGAATTTGGCTTTCTTATCAAAATTCTTCTTCATCTGTTTATGATTCTTCTCCATGTTTAAATGAGCTTGATCTCTTAGCTCTTGTAACTCCATTAATTCTACATAACGAACCTGTAATGGTTCATTCTCAAGCAACTCCATTTGATGCAACAAATCTAATGTGGGTAACTCAATTGAAATAGGCATTCTTGCTTCTCTTCCGTAAACAAGCTTGTATGGTGAATTGTAACTAATCTTTTAGGAGTCACTCTATTAGCCCAAAGTGTTGAATTCAACATTAGATGCCAAGCTCTCTGGTTATCTTTGAGTGTTCTTCTTGATGATCCTTAAAATATTCTTATTAGTACTTTCAGCTAACCCATTACCTTATGGGTAATAGTTAGATGAAGAACTTAGATAAATTCCATGATTAACAACCCAATCTATTACCTTTGCACCAAGAAATGCTAAAGCATTATCTGATATGATAGTTGTTGGAACACCAAATTTGTAAACTATACCTTCATAAAAGGATAGTATCAAAGTTTCATTAGCATCTTTCAAGGCTATTGCTTTAGTCCAGTGTGTAAAGTAATCTGTAGTAGTCAAAATCCACTTGTGTCCTTATGACGAAGGAAATTTTATCATGCCAATAAAATCAAGACCCCACTACATAAAAGGTTGATCAACTAAAATAGGTTGTAAAGGTAGTGAAGCTAAACATTCTTTTCCAACAAAGAAAGCACATTTCTTACACTTTCTGATCCATTCAAAATAGTCCTTGAATATGTTGGGCCAATAGTAACTAGCTTTCATAATTTTTAAGGTTGTGGTACATGCTAAGAAATGACCTCTACTGAGTCCTTCATGGAATTTTGATAATAATTGCTGAATTTTGTCATAGTCAACACATCGCAACAAGATTCCATTTATATCCCTTTTGAATAATACACCATCAATGAAAACATAGGGTATAACTTGTAATCTGAAATACCTTCATTTATTCTTGTCCATACCTTCCGGATAGATGCCATGTTGTAGATAGTTAACTAAATCAGTCATCCATCTTGATTCTGGACTTCTTGAGCAAGTTCAGGTTGTTGATTTTCTAAGTTGAACCATAATGTCTGATTGCTGATATGTAATTTCAGCATGTTATTTTGAATCTTTAGGTTCTACAATTTGTTGTTTTTCCATATCAGTAATTAGATGTTCACACAAGCCTTTTCCTCAAACTATCTTCGTAACACGAATATCAACATCATATTCCATGACTTTCATTATCCAGCCTGCTCTTTTCTCATTCAATTCTTTATTTAACAAGAAATATTTCACACTTGGATGAGAAACAAGAACATGAATTTTGTTGTTTGAAAGCATGTACTTGAAATTCTTTAGCCTCTGACTACTTAAAGTACTTGTTTTTCAAGAAATGTGTACCTTATTTCATAATTGTGCAAGCTCTATTTCTAAAGAAAGTAATTGGTTGTTCAACATTTTCATCATTAACTTGAGTTAATATGGCTAAGATTGTTTCAACTCCTACAAGTGCATACATTATAAAATATTTATCGAAAATTTGGATTTGCAAGAGTAGGAGCTTGAGAGATGGCTTGCTTTATTGCTTCAAATCCTTCTCTCCCTTCATTGGTCCAAGAGAAAGTCTTCTCTTTCTTTAACATAGTTGTTAATGGTTTAACCAATGCTAAAAATGGAACAAATCTTCTAACAAAGTTGATTTTTCCAAGAAAACTTTATAATGTCTTCTTATGATGAGGTAATGATAGCTGTGATATGGATTTGATTATGAAAGGATCAATTACTAAACCTTGCTTAGAAACAATATGACCAAGTAATTTTCCTTGATGTACTGAAAAGATAGACTTTAAGCGGATTCAAAGATATTCCAAACTATCTGCATAACTGAAAAGTCTTCCTTAGATGTATTAGATGTTCATCTGAATTTTTTTGAAAATACGGTAACATCATCTAAATAAAAGGATGCATTTATTTAACAAGCTGTGAAAATCCATGTCCATTGCACGTTGAAACGTTGCACCAACATTTGAAAGGCCAAAAGACATTCTTTTGTAAGCATAAGTACCCCACTTAGTGGTAAAAGTTGTTTTGTACCTATCTTCTTCTCGAACTAAAATCTGATTGTATCCACTATAACCATCTAAAAGAGATAGTCTATCTGAACTAGAAACTGTTCTCAAAATTTGATCCATATTTGGAAGTGGGTAGTGGTCTTTTAATGAAGATTTATTAAGATCTCTAAAATCCACACATAATATGATTTCTCCATTTTTCTTCCTAACAGAACAAGATTGGCTACCCAACTTGAATGCTTAACTGGAAAGATAATACCTGATTCAATCAACTTAGATAACTCTTTCCTCATTAGAGGCTCTATTTTGGGATTTATAGGCCTCTATTTTTTCCTAACTGGCTTAGAATTTGGCTGTAATTCAATAGTATGTTGTGCTAAACTGGGATCAAACCCTTTCAGGTCTTGATATTTCCAAGTGAAAACATCTTTGAATTCCTTGCAAAGATTAATAAAAGAATGTTTTTTAGCTAAAGAACATACCTTTCGAGAAACAAATTTTTCCCTTCATCAACTGAGATTTCTTCATAGTTATCAGCATGTGTTGACATCTTAGTCTTGACCTTCCTTAACTGATCGTCAGTGTTAAAGATGTCTTCTAATGTGACTAGACCTCGAGGCAGTTTATTTTTCTTTAACTAAACAATTTGGTCACCATATAAGTGTTGTAATTTATCTTGATTCACTGCAGAAAATTCAGCTTCTTGCTACAAAAACCTATAGATTTGATCATCACTTTCAAAAACTTTCCAATTCAAATCATTATCAGGTATCGAAGGCTTGACAATCAGCTTTATATGAGGCTGAATTTTGCTATTTTCAATTTGTTCTAGCACTTCAAAATTAGCACCAATTGCTGCAAGTCTATATTTGCATGCTTATTTTCTATTCTAGGAATGGATTTGATATTAATAGATTCAAAATATTCCATTAGGTCTGAAACTCTATGTCTATAAGACTTCATTAATGGATTCTTACAAACATTGAAATTTCTTACTTGATTGATAACCAACTTAGAATCACCAAAAATTTGTAGCATGCTAATACCTCTCTTTCTGGCCCAAAGTAAGCCATGAATTAATGCTTCATATTCAGCTACATTATAAGTGCATGAAAATTGGAGACTCAAAGATGAGAAATACCTTTTGTTTTTGGGGAAGTGAGCATCAAACCTGCTCCTTGTCCTTTCTTATTTTTAGCTCCATTGAAATGAAGCTTCCAAATCCCTTCCGTTGCATTTTCTATTTTGGACAATGCAAGGGAATTGGTGTATTTTCTTCATGCAAGCAATACACACCAAACAGATGTTCTTCAACTTCTTTGAAAGGATCATGAGTATGTTCTTCATGTGTCTTTTCATCCATAAACAAGTTAGAAACACCATCTAATGTTGAAACATGAGCTATATTATCAAAATCAGACTAGTCTAAAGTTGAATAATTAGCTACTGCATTAGAAGCATGAGGCTCAATGTGAAATATGGCCAACGGTTCTGAATTGATAGTAACCTTGGTCCCATAATGAGTAGTGAAAAATAAGAAAGACCAATCTGAAGAGAGATAGCCTCCTATTTTTTTGTGAAGTCTCTTGATAAACATATAGCAAAGTAAGGAGGTAAGTCTACAACAATAATATCTTGTAGAATGGAAACATTTGGGAAAGCATGCAATGTTACCTCTATATTTCTGATGACACCAACCGTATTAGTTGTAATTCCATCAATTGTAGACACTCTTTTCTATAGGTTCATACTGCAGACCCAATTTTTTTACAATTGCTTTTGGCATAACCGTTTACTACTTGCACCGTTATCCACCATATAGTTATGAACAAGATGTTCTCCAATAATCAGTGATAGATAAAACGGTGGTGGCTTCTTGATGTCATGAGCATTTAAGAATTTCTAAACCATCCATTTAACTTCTTTGATGCGGTCTTGTTCCATTGTTCCAAGGACCATGTCTACTTTTGGACTTCCTTTTCTGTTGTTTTAGAATAAATTTGTAGCTTAGCTAGTTCATGAGAAAGTAAATCTTGTTGTCTAGAATACTTAGAGCATCCCACATTGAGATGTTAACATTATGATTTTTCATTACATCAACAATGTTAAAAGAAGCAACAGTTTTAGAAATAGATTCTATTGTTTTAGCATAGGCTTTAGTGGCCGATTCGCTTCACTGCTTTTGATATCTGAGGTATAAATAACCTTCTTGGATTAGGCTGTTGTTTTTTTTTTGTTCTTTACCAGCTATAACACCTATTGTTTTTTGAGAAACAGATGCACTGTTAGCTGGTTTTGGGCTTATGCTTGTTGTTTTATCAATGATAGTAGGTAGAATAGGCCTATTCTGTTATTTTTTACTCTCTCTGTAGCCTTTTCCGAGCCCTATTAAAAGCGCAATGAAATCATCCTCACTAAAATTGACTAATTTTTTCAGGTGCCTTCTGAACCTGAGTATCTTGCTACCCACCCTCCATTTGAGGCATGAACAATGTCTCAGATTTGAGGTTGTGTAACAAGACTTATGTTCAAAAAATTTGGGCAACTTACAGCTAAATGGGGTTGATTACAAGGTTGACACCACTCTTCTATAGCCATATTAACTAGGACTAAAGCATTAGATGAACTAAGATCCTTTGGGTCAAATTGCCTTTGTTGATAAGGTTAGCTATAATTTTGATTCTGTTGGGAAGGCTACCTATTTTGCTGATAACGAGTCTGATAAGGTCTGTTAGGTAATGCAAGCCTATTCTCAAATGAAGTTAGCTTGTTCCCCATAGTCTGCAAAGCTTTAAATATGTCATCGATGGGGCATATAACAATAGGTTCTATAATTGTGATAGGATGTGGGAATAGGTGCTAAATACCAAAAAAAGGCATTGAAGGCCTTGGTGTTAATTTTCCATCTTGAATAAGACTATTTTCAGCTCGGATGGTGATATCATAGCATCTTTGGGAGTGTCTCTCCTCCCATAGACTAAATCATAGTTGAAATATCATTGTTTAAGCCCTAAGATAATAAAGAAAAGCATGATCAGCTTGAGGCTTGACACTTGCTTGGAATTCTTTCCCAAGTTCTAGAAAAATAGATGTTGAAACTAGACATAAATTCATGAGGAGCTCTTTTAATGGTAGAAAGTTGTTCTATAAGAGATAAATGATCTAAATTATCTTGAAATTGTTTCAAAATTTATCACCTAAGTCATCCCAAGTTCTTATGCATCCAATCTCTAGATTTCTATACCATTGCAAGGTTTGTCCTTTAAGAGATGTAACTAAAAGTCTCAAAGCTACATCTTCATGATTGATATTATGAACTGCACATAAGGTGCAACATATTTGATATGCTCTATAGGTGTAACCTGATTTTCACCAGTGAATGATGGAAAACTTTTCATGGTAGCATTAGGGATGTCATGGTAAATTGGGATTACTAATGGGCTACCATTAGTAAAGGTCACAAAATTCCTAGGTGGTTGAATAGCCATTTGAAAAACTAGGATTTGAACGAAAATATTGATATGGTGAAGGAATATTAGGAGGAGGGTTATCAAAACCATGCCTATTATAAGGTAAAGTATTACCAAATCTTCTCCTTCTCGTAGAATTCAAAGGTAACGAAACAAACTCAAGAGGAATTCCTCTTACCAATGATCTTGTAGTCACCTTAGGCATGGAACATGTTGCAATACTAGTCTAAAATCATCCCTATGGAGTCACCAAATAGATCTTTAAATATTAAAATAGATTTTCTGACTTGTTTTCTAAAAGTAACTTTTAATCGATGTAAAATCTGTTATATCTCTGTAAATATCTCAACTTGCATGAATATTGATTTGTGGTCCCACCGAGCGTGCCAAAAACTATTATCTCTTGAAAGTGCATCCTATAGAGAGATGGCTACAGTGTTCTAAGCTTGAAAATTTTATTTCTCTCTTTCGTAGATACAATGGAAACACCTCAGTCTATGGGTATACCTATTTTGAGGTGAGTCTCTCAGTATCAAGGCCAGTTCCTTATTGATGTATCCTAAACTAGATTTTGGGGTTTAAGGGTAAAAGATGACTGTAAAAAATGAATTAAAACTAAGGTGATACACCAAACTTGTATGAGGTATTTGACTGAGTACATGCAATTGATATGGAATGAACTTCTGATGCACATGCCAACAAATTTTTAAAGATAATTAAGGGTAAACACTTTGATGTATTGAGGGATAGAATCACAACAATACTGCTAAGTTACACATACACATTAATATCATCCAGAGATTACTGAATTTGCAACAAGGTAAGATGATTAATTAGGGAATTCAACATTCACAAGATTAATGGAAAACATACACAAGACTGTAAATAATTGGAAAGGTAGAAAATACTTCACATTCAAAGGGAAAATTGGCAGAAAATTGCTTCAGCACTCCTGTATCTAAAAAGTCCTATCCTTTGTGCTTTGCTAAGGCACAAAATATATAACAAATTTGATCCACCCACCCTTCCTAAAAATAGACTAAGGTGTACTCACCCATGCATCCTATTTTTATCCTTTATTTAATAATAAATAAAGGAATAAAATAAAGCAAACTAGTACAAAGAGGCATTAATAGCCTTTGATTACATACAATCAAACTGAAGTTGACTGTTCTATTTTTAGAAAATAAAGGTGAATAATTTGCTAATAATAAATCTTGCTTGATGAGAAAGTCTCCTTCCTTTTGCATACATGTAAATTCGTCTTCCTATTGATTTGTCCTTTTGCTAAAGGTATGCAAAAATACTCCCTATGAGTGAACAAAATAATTACAATACTTGCAATATTTGTACAAAATAATTCATACATACATTCACTTGATGGGGCCACCTTCAAGCTTAGGTTCTGATGTTGACATTCCTTATCTTCTAGTGGTCACATGGGTGACATACTGTAAATCATCTCCAACTCCTCCAATAGTGGGGACCACCTTTGCACTTCACCATTAGTCCTCATTGGTTTGGCCACTCTTGTGGACTTAGCATATTACCATGATTTTGAAATAATACAAGGGCACTTTGTAGAAGGGGCACCATACTACATTTCAACCACCTTTGAATAAAACATGACTATGTAATTTCTTGTCGGCTTTTGGAGTTTGGATAACACTTGGTGATTATAGTTTTATAACCCTTTCCCTTTTGGGTGATCATTGTTGAACATGATGGTCGGCACTTTTAGAATATTTGGTGCTTGGACTATAGTGAGATCCCCTTTTGGTATGTCAAATGTAATAATTTTAAAATAATATGGCCAGCCCCCTTATTACGATGACTCACCCCTCCATATGCTTTGTTGGTGACATGGTTAACTCAAGTCGAGTTTGTTGTAACCCTGGTGGTTTGCATTGAAAATTGGTGATGATCTCGGGCCGTCGATCTCTGTACTATTTGATTACAAACCATCAATCTGGAACCTATGGTTAGGGTTTTAAACTCACATTTAATATGGTGGTGGAAACTGACCATGATGGTTTGCTTTGATATTGGAGATCAATCCCTGAGTATTGATCTTGTGTCCTTTCAATTCATGGTCGTTGATCTTTGACTACGATTGAGTTCAAACTTAACCCAACTCGAGCTCAATGGTAAAGGTCATTCGACCTCAATGATCACTCCATTCTATTTTTTTGGGGCCCAGCGGGTAAAGATCTAGTAAAATTTTGCACGACTTCCATTTTTGAAGCTTTTGAGCTTGATTTAGTCCCTTTTTCGGTCTCTACAATGAATTTTACAAGCATATATTTGATTCGTCTATGATTTTTTAACCTTTTGGGCTCTGCGTATTGTATTTTTGAGGTTTCTTTAGAATTTTGAGCTCTGCTTGGTCTATGGACCTCTACTTTTTTTAGTGTCAAAGGCTTCTATGGAAGGAAATATGCATAAATCTTTGATGTGTGGCCGTCATTCCTAATCATTTTCAAGCTTGGCTATGGTTCATTTTCTCAGATGGGTGTGATTGTTTTTCCCTCAGCTTTGATCTGAAAGTTTGGCCTAGACATTTTAAGCCTTGATTCTACTTTAATGGAGATCGATTTCTCCTTTTCAGACCCCTTCTAGGTAGAAATGTTTATCCTTTCGAAAGTAAAGCCTTTTTAGTGTTAACATTGTGGTCATGGCCGATACTCCTTAATTTCTTAAGCTCCTTTCCTCACTTTCTGTTAACTCTTATGAGGTTTTGTGAATCGATTTGTTTGTTCTCTGAAATGTCTTGGCACTAATGGTGAAATCTTAGAGCTCGTGTTCTTTATCAAGAAGGAATCTATGAGTTTTGTGTTCTTGGATTCATTGTTCAGCCTCTGTGAGCTCAAATCTATGTTATTAGCATCACTATCTTGATGTGGAATGGTAAGTCTTGATCTATAGCTATTATAACCTACTTCATCATTTGCCATTTTGACTTTTCGTGACACTGATAATTAGCTCCCTTTTGTATCTTCTCTATGATTTCGTGGTTATCATGGAGATCCCGAGTTAAACTCATTCTAGGTTCTCACTTTCTACTCTGAATTTGATGGGTTTTTGAGGACTTGAAAGCTCTATGTTAATTGGTGAGTTTATTTTTCTTACTCTGCTTCCTTGCTACCCATTAATGGGTTTTGTGATTAAAACTAGAAAATGTAATTTTCTCTATCTCGAATCTGCAACTTGAAATTGATTTTCAATGGGAATGTTGACTTCAAAGAAAACTTTAAAACTCTCTTTAGCCTGGATGTGCATTCTGGAATTGATATTTAGCTCGATAACGAGCATGCATGGATAAGGTCATCATTTCCCTTTTGTTTGAGTAAGTCATTCCTCCATCTGTGTATTATCCTTTGATACTTTGATCCCTCTCTGATTTACTGATACCCTATCAATGTGTTTTTGATTAATTACCTAGATCTATACTCTTCACTGATTTCGAATCGTTTTGCACTTAGATTCATTCTATTCTTAACGAGAGTTGCTTCTTGTAATTGCTGAGTTTTGTTCACTTCAAAGCAGATGGGATTGTATTTTTAAAAACTCATAAGTCTTCCTTATTATGTGAAGCAACCTTTTGATCTTCTCTATTTTAGACCTTTATTCTGAGAAAATTGGCAACCTCGGCCTTGTCATTTTGAGCTATAGTTTTGATTCCTGCTTGAGCCATATGTTTGGGCATTTTTAGGAGCTGAGTATAACTGTCTTTGGTCTTGGAAACTCCAATACTTAAACATTTTATTACATTCTTTAATTTTGAAGGTGATAGTTGTAACATACTCATGATGTTTTACTTGAATCCTTGATACTTATAGCTTCGAATGTTAAATACAATTCCCATTTCTGTTGGAACACTGTGGTCTGGTATTTGCTGTTACATCTAGCTTGTAGAAGGAAATTGCATTTATTTGAATACTCTGGTGACTGTGATGAGCTTCATAATCTATCTTTGGCCTCTAAACCTCTAATACTGTAGCATTCTCTGGACTTGATACTTGCTTTATTTGAAAACTATACTTCTGGAATGGTTGTACTTGTAATATTGTCTTGAAACTTCACTTTATTCAGTTTTTAAAGCTATAATGAATGCTCCAAAGTACTTGGGTAAGTACACAAAGTTGGTGGACAATTTCGTGGACATAAAAACCCGAAATTTAGGAATCGCAATCATGGTTTATATATCGTGATCTTTGTTTTAAATCTGCGATTGCGGTTCCTAAATTTTAGGTTTAGCAATAACCGAACCTAAAACTGTGATCGTGGTTTAGATTTGCGAGTGCGGTTATAAAATGCGATCACGGAATTTTGAGACAAAAAAAGTAGTCCAATGAGTCCTCATTTTCCCCATTTTTCATTTCAAACCGTGATTTCTCCTAGATGTTTTTCACTTGAGCTTTAAATACCACCTCAAAATTGCTCATCAGACTTCTGAATCACGATAGATTTAACCATGCTGCCAAGACGAGGAGGTAAGCCCCTGATTTTAATCTTTTTTTTTGCATTTTAGGTTTTTTTTTTTACATTTTCATGGGTTTTTTGAAATGTTTGTTTATGTATACAATTTTCTTGTTTTGTTAGTTGGTCAGCAAGCTTGAAATCGTGTAAACCATCAAAACATTCCTCAAAACCCTCCTCCAAACATAGATCGCCTCCTGTGGCTCCTTCTGTCCCCACTGAACTAGTAGGAACACAAGATAATATCATTGGAAGAATCCGAGAAAATAAAATTTTCATTGAGAAATTTATTGGACTATAAGATAAAATCATGCCACAAATCCATCCCACATGACTTTAGCCAACACATTGCAAACATTGATTGGTGAATTCGACTCCACAACCAACCAAATACATAGATGGAATACCTTTAGAGGTGATTGTAGGTGGTGGTATGCGGATAAATTATCCCATGCGGCCATAAAAGACAAAAAAATGGAAAATACCTCATTTGTGCATTATTTATTGACCCGAGAACCAATGCCCCCCGCAGTTACTTGAAAAGCGATTCCCAATCCATTGGTGCCACGATGACCGAATCAAAAATAATTTTGGGGACCAATGGTGGATGGTTTTTTATTATCCACCATGCAACAACAATGAGGTTCCTCTTTATTTTTGAAGAAATTATATTGCGAGTTCATGCTTAATGAGGTCCCGAATTATTTTGACTTTTTTGACTTTTTTGGTCGAGGAGGTGGCTCTGCACATAGTAGAATTTGTGCACGCATAGGTCAACCAAGGATCCCCCATGCCCCAAAACCCCCACTGCCTTTAGTTATCCAATCTACAGTGAAGGAGGTTATGGAGATTGATACACTACATGCATTGAGGGAGCTCACTGACACTCTAACCCAGCATAGTGACTAGATTACATCTGGTGATGTTGGTGGAGGCACCAGTTCTAGCGGACCACACCACTTTGGATCATATGGTGCCATATGCCTTTGGGAAAGACATCATTTGTTGGTTCACATGATTTATTTTCTATAGATGAGATCTTTGAGGGATGTTTTTGGGCTGGTGCCATTGATATTGGTCTTTCACAGGAAATTTCAAATAAATATAAATAATATATATATATACAATATTTTAATTCACATGTTTGAGATTTTAATATACATGTATTTGATTGTACGTCATGTACATACATGTAAAAAAATAATTTTTATTTTATTTTAAATAGCAAGAGCTAGTGAAGGAAACATCCGGTGTCACACATGCTAGCTAATTATTTCTTTTAATTTGGCGTGTTTCAAATGTAAGTTTCGAGTTGTCTACAAACTTACATTTTTAATTTCATTTGATTACACTAGATTATTATTATAATATTTCATGTGTATGTTGTACATATTAATATATTTGTCTTTTATACACAGAGGAGCAGCGAGGTCATCATCTACTCGGGAACTAAGGCTATTAAGCACGCCTCACATGAGTTTTATGCGGAGTTAGTTTCTCTTTACACTTAGTTTCTAATTGTGGAATTTCACGTGGATTACATGCTTTGGACCTCTATTATATGGTGCAGATCATGTAGATTTTAATATTGATTTGTACATGTTTTTGTATAACTTATGACTGCTGAGAGAGACTCCTCCATATATGCAGGTGTGGAGGTTCATTGTAGAATCTCTTGCCATAGCATATGCATATCCACTAACTGAGGTACAATTTTTCAAATTTGTTAAATTTTGGAGGTTCATTATTTCTTATTACTTAAATCTACAATATCAAATTTTGTATGTATGTGAAATATTTAATTTGAAAATTAATTATTTGTATGTAGCTTACCCCTCGTGAGTCTATTGTTGTCCTTGCGATGCGTCAACAAAAATTGATAGGGATCATGACATTGCGGTAAGATTTCACATGCATTTTAACTAAATTGTACAAGTTTCTAAATTTTGAATGTATTTTAAAATTTTGGGTGTTAAAAACTTGTTGTTTATGAATGTGTAGGTTAGGTTGCAGCCTGCTTAGAGACGCCTAGGACCACATGGATGAAATCCGTAGTGGCATCTCCCTCCACTACATCCCCAAGTCATGGACATGCTACTTCTAGCAGGGTGAAGAGAGGGAAGATGTTTCATGAGTAGATTCATAGTCCACCTAGATGTACATAGATATATATATGGGCCATCTGGTCCTAGTGAACATGTTTCTTCATATAGTCCATTGTATATATATAGCCTTTTGTGACCGCATGTGGTCCTATATACATTATGACACACTTAGTTCGAGATGTACACATGTTATGAACTTACATATTTTCAGAGACGTGCATCTGGAGCACACTTTGTTTGATTCTTATATATCCATGTGTGTTGGTTTTCATAACGATATTACTTCTATATGTTTGATTCAATTTCATTGCATGTATGATATCCTTCTATGTATGTTTTCATAACCATTTATTAGTTCTAGATATGTATGTTTGATTTAAAATTAAAAAACCATGTCCGGAGCACTACATGGTACAATTGTTAAGCAAACCTATTCCATTAAGCAAAACCATGCTAGGTGAACTACAAAAGGGCAATACGTAATTACTTTTTTCTTTTAAAGCTAACACTCATCTATTGCATATCAACTAATGTGAACATTGATAGAAATAAGTGAGGTAGAGTTCATCTTGAACTATATGAATATAATGTTACTTATGGTGCAACATTACATGGTATAATTGTTAAGAAATTAAGGGAAGCATTTACATTGTTTTAGAGAAATTAAGGGAATCAATAGATGTACACACCTTATCTCTTTATAATTTGGTGCTATATGCCAATCAACTAAGAAGTTAAACATTCAATTTGATTATCGTTTAAAGTAGATTCACTTCTCTCTTTCATTTTCATTGTTTGTCTCTTTCTTCTTGGACTTACCATCCTCTCTTTCCTTTTATTTGTTTGTATGTATTCAAGACTTCTTTCTTTCTCCTTCTTATTTTGTCATTGTTCACTCTTTTTTCTCTTGACTTGTCTCTTGTTGCTTTGAATATCTTGTCATAAATATCTCCTCAAGCCTTTGTATTTCCTCATGTACAACAAGTATTCACTCTCTCCTTCACTTTCTTCATTTATTGATCACAGCCATTACATGTTTGCCTCAAACTGAAATTTGACCTTTTCTCGCCACTTTCCTCTTGTTTCCCATTTCATATTGAATGAGTACCTATTTATTCTCTAAGCATTTCATTTTGCACTTCCTTTCTCCTCCATTATTCTTCTTTCGTGTTATGTTCTCCATTATGAGAATTCTTTTCTCTTCTTCATGTTTCTCATGCATGGAAACTATTTTCCTCTTATTCCTTCATAGGCTCTCACTTATTTGTTTCCTTCACTTCTTTTAGCATGCTTCATAAGTGACTTGATTGGCCACTTCACTCTCCTTCTAAAATTCCATCCAAATATGCAAACTTGAAGCTACTTGCCTTAGCATTTTATTGATAATCTTATTCATATGTTCACATTCTCACCATACTATTAGAAACAATGAATAAATGCATTTCATTCCTTTAACATGACTTACCTTTACTCACCACTTTTCACTAGTTCTTGCTTCACTAGTAATTATGGCTCATTTAATTTCAACTCCATTTAGTATTCTTGACCTATATTCAAATACTTAATCCACTATTAGAATAACAAGGGAATGCTTTATTCTTGTGAATCTTCAAAGCATGATAATTAGGGTATTAGATACCCATTAAGGGATGAAAAGTATGTAAAAAGTTTCAAGGTAGCCAAGAGCATGACCATATTACAATGCAAACATAATGAGCATGTAAGCACATAGCTGGGGTAGCAGAGGATGGAGAGAGATCACCACAACAACATAGCTCAAGAGAGAAAAGCAAGGATAGTGATGAAGCACCTAAGAGGACAGAGGCAAGTCCAAAGAGAACAAGAGAGATGGAAGGTAAACAAGTGACATTGAATGTTTTGAGTCCTAGGAAATGAACGGAGGTGAGGAGTGAGAAGTCATGCCTCAGGATGTCGTGGCACCAAACCAAATGCGTCGACACATCTAGGTGGCTAGGTGAATGCTATAGGGGCATTGTTTGGCGCGACAAGTTCGTTGCTTAGGGCTACTTCGTTGGGCGTAGTCCCTTAAGAGCCCGAGACCAAAATATCGTTCAACTTCGACACATGACTACTCGGACTCCATGGCACCTAGAGATTTCTCATCCGATCAAACACATCAGCGTAGGGACCCTCTACAATATCCTCTCTCGGTATTTTCCTTCCTAGATCGGTGCTCTCGCTGCCCTATTATTTGCAAATGCGTGAAATAGTGCGGTTGAGCCAGTGTAAGGTTGTCAAATGTTATATTTTGCAAACGGTGGGTCATGGCACCGAACCGACTATGTCGACATGTCCGGGTGGCTAGGTGAACACTAGAGGAGGTAGTGTTTCGGTGCGTGACAAGGTTGTTGCTTCAGGCTACTTCATTCGGGCGTAGTCCCTTAAGATCCCTGAGACCAAAATATCGTTCAACTTCGACGGGTGACTACTCGGACTCCGTGGCACCTAGAGACATCTCGTCTGATCCAACACCTCGATGTAGGGACCCTCTATAATAGCCTCTCTCAGTTTTTTCCTTCTCATATTATTGATCTCTCGCATTTGCCTATTGTTTGCAAACACGTAAAATAGTGTAGTTCAAGCCGGTGTAAGGTTGTCAAAAGCTATATCATGAAAACGGTGGGTCGTGGCACCAAAATAAATGTGCTAACACATTTGGGTGGCTAGGTAAATGCTAGAGAGGAGGCATTTTTTGGGTGCGCGAAAAATTCATTGCTTCCGAGCTACTTCATTCGGGCGTAGTCCCGTAAGAGCCCTGAGACCAAAATATCGTTCAACTTTGACAGGTGACTACTCAGACTCCGTGGCACCTAGAGACGTCTCGTTTGATCTAACACCTTGGCATAGGGACCCTCTATAATATCTTCTCTCAGTTTTTTCCTTCCCAAATCGGTGCTCTCACTGCCCTAGTGTTTGTAAACGCGTGAAATAGTGCATGACGAGCTAGTATAAGGTTATCAAATGCTATATTTTTCAAATGGTGGGTCGTGGCACCGAACCAACTGTCTTTGACATGTCGAGTGGCCACGTGAACACTAGAGGAGGTGTTTTTAGTGTGTGATAAGGTCGTTGCTTAAGGCTACTTCGTTCGGGAGTAGTCCTTTAAGAGCCCCGAGACCAAAATATCGTTCAACTTCGACGGGTGACTACTTGGACTCCGTGGCACCTAGAGATGTATCATCTGATCCAAAACCTTGGTGTAGGGACCCTCTACAATAGCCTCTCTCATTTTTTCCTTCTCATATCGGTGCTCTCGCTGCCCTATTGTTTGCAAAACGCACGAAATAGTGCGATTCGAGCGAGTATAAGGTTGTTAAATACTATATTTTGCAAACGATGGGTCATGGCACCAAACCGAATTATGCATCAGGACACGTCGGGGTGACTAGGTGAATGCTATAGGAGGTATTGTTTTCAGTGCGTGACAAGGTCGTTGCTTCCGGGCTACTTCGTTCGGGCGTAGTCCCTTAAGAGCCCTGAGACCAAAACATTGTTCAACTTCGACGAGTGTTGCTCGGAATTCGTGGCACCTAGAGATGTCTAGTCTAATCCAACACCTCGGTGTAGGGATCCTCTATAATAGCATCTCTCGGCTTTTTTCTTTCTCACATCGGTGCTCTCGCTGCCCTATTGTTTGCAAACACGTGAAATAGTGCAGTTCGAGCCAGTGTAAGGTTGTTAGATGCTATATTTTCCAAGCGGTGGGTCGTGGCACCAAATCATTGCACCAAACGTCCGAGTGGCTAGGTGAATACTAGAGGAGGTGGTCTTTTGGTGCGCGACAAGGTCGTTGCTTCAGGGCTACTTCGTTCGGGCATAGTCCCTTAAGAGCCCTGAGACAAAATATCATTCAACTTCGACGGGTGACTACTCGGACTCCGTGGCACCTAGAGATGTCTCATATCTGATCTAAAACCTTAGTGTAGGGACCCTATACAATATTCTCTCTCAGTTTTTTCCTTCTCATATTGGTGCTCTCGCTGCCCTATTGTTTGCAAACGCGTGAAATAGTGCAATTTGAGCCAGTGTAAGGTTGTCAAACGCTATATTTTGCAAATGGTGGGTTGTGGCACCAAACCGACTACGTCGACACGTCTGAGTGACCAGGTGAACACTAGATGAGGTGTTTTTGGTGTGTGTGACAAGGTTGTTGCTTAGGGATACTTCGTTCGGCGTAGTCCCTTAAGAGCCCTGAGACCAAAATATCGTTCAACTTCAACGAGTGACTACTCGGACTGCGTGATAGCTAGAGATGTCTCGTCTAATCCAACACCTCGGTGTAGGGACCCTCTACAATAGCCTCTTCCAATTTTTTCTTTCTCATATTGGTGTTCTCGCTGCTCTATTGTTTGCAAACACACGAAATAGTGCGGTTCGAGCCGAGTGTAAGGTTGTCATACGCTATATTTTGCAAACGGTGGGTCATGGCACCAAACCGACTGCACCGACACATCCAGGTGACTAGGTGAACACTAAAGGAGGTATATTTTTGGTGCATGACAAGGTAGTTGCTTCCGGGCTACTTCGTTCGAGCGTAGTCCCTTAAGAGCCCTGAGACCAAAATATCGTTCAACTTCGACGGGTGACTACTCAGATTTCGTGGCACCTAGAGATGTCTCGTCTAATTCGATGCCTCAGTGTAGGGACCCTCTACAATAGCCTCTCTCAATTTTTTCCTTCCCAGATCGGTGCTCTCATTGCCCTATTGTTTGCAAACGCGTGAAATAGTGCAGTTCGAGCCAGTGTAAGGTTGTCAAATGCTATATTTTTTAAATGGTGGGTCGTGGCACCAAATTATCGTGTGCTTGAAACATATCAGGTGGCAGGTTGAATGCTATAGGAGGTGGTGTTTCAGTGCATGATAAGGTCGTTGCTTCCAAGCTACTTCGTTCGGGCGTAGTCCCTTAAGGGCCCTGAGACCAAAATATCATTCAACTTCAACGGATGACTACTCAGACTCCATGGCACCTAGAGATGTCTCGTCTGATCCGAAACCTTGGCGTAGGGACCCTCTATAATAGGCCCTCTCAATTTTTTCCTTCTCATATCGATGCTCTCGCTGCCCTATTGTTTGCAAATGCGTGAAATAGTGCGGTTTAAGCCGAGTGTAAGGTTGCCAAATGCTATATTTTGTAAACGGTGGGTCGTGGCACCGAACCAATTATGCCAACACATTCGGGTGACTAGGTGAACGCTAGAGGAGGTGGTGTTTCGGTGCGCGACAAGGTCATTTCTTTCGGGCTACTTCGTTTGGGCGTAGTCCCTTAAGAGCCCTGAGACCAAAATATCATTCAACTTCGATGGGTGACTACTCGGACTCCGTGGCACCTAGAGACATCTCATCTAATCCAACACCTCGATGTAGGGACCCTCTACAATAGCCTCTCTCAATTTTTTCCTTCCCATATCGGTGCTCTCGCTGCCCTATTGTTTGCAAACGCGTGAAATAGTGCAGTTTAAGCCAGTGTAAGGTTGTCAAACGCTATATTTTACAAACGGTGGGTCATGGCACCAAACCGAATGTGTTGACACATCTAGATGGTTAGGTGAATGCTAGAGGAGGTAGTGTTTTGGTGCATGATAAGGTCATTGCTTCCGTGCTACTTCGTTCGGGCGTAGTCCCTTAAGAGCCCTGAGACCAAAATATCGTTCAACTTCGACGGGACTACTCAGACTCCATGGAACCTAGAGATGTCTCATCTAATTTGACACCTTGATGTAGGGACCCTCTATAATAGTCTCTCTTAGTTTTTTCCTTCCCAGATCGGTGCTCTCGCTGCCCTATTGTTTACAAATGCGTGAAATAGTGCAGTTTGAGCCAGTGTAAGGTTGTCAAATGCTATATTTTGCAAACGGTGGGTCGTGGCACCAAACCGATTATGCACATGCATAGGTATGGTCTTGTAAACACTTGGGAGGAGTCATTTCGGTTCTCTAAGCACCGAAGTGTGCTTGGGCTACCTCATCCAGGAGCAAGAACCCCCTCCACGGGTACATAAATTGTTGTTAATTACTTCTCTTTTCTTATAAAACAATGAAAGCTTCTCTTATCTTCGAGATTTTAAAATTCTCTACTAAAGTGTTGACCACATGAAGGTGGAATCTTTTACGGCACCACTAACTGAACATAAAAGTGTTAGTCAAAGAAATTTAAGTTTCAAATCAAAACCATACTAGATATATACAAAATACACAAATTTAAAATAAAATA
Source organism: Taxus wallichiana var. yunnanensis (assembly GCA_018340775.1). NCBI lineage: Eukaryota > Viridiplantae > Streptophyta > Pinopsida > Cupressales > Taxaceae > Taxus > Taxus wallichiana. Next base: position 813,408,689 of record CM031234.1, on the reverse strand, counting down.
TATGAACTTAAATCTATCTAACAAATTTATATATATCAAAGAAATTATATATACCAGACATGAGCATTGTAAATTCATTCCAATGAACCATCAGGATCAGATCTACTCTGAATAGCGGACAAGATTGCTTCATGATCTAACTCTCGAACCTTCCAAAGAATCTTGTTATTAGGCCTTCCTCGATATCTATACAAAGCTGAATATTTGTCGCTAGAACTAGATGTGAATATAAGAGTATTTTCCTGTGTGTCTCAAAGTCTTCAAACATCCAAACAAAGGAGTTTTTTAATGGATACCGTTGAAGCCAAGTTCCAATAACTATCACTGACCCTATAGGATACTCAATATCTTTTCCATCTATAATAGGAGAAGTCACCTTCTTTCTTTCCTCGATGCAACAACATAAGAAATAGTTTGTTCCTTCTTCATTGTCTTTTTTTCAATAATAGCGTAAACACATGTCCTAAAAAACAAAGGTTGAACAACTCAAATTTAAATTACATATTAAAATTTCAATGGACATAACTTAATACAAAAATTAAATAAATAACCATAAATACCTTGTCACACCAAAATTGAAATTTCATCAAAGTCCTTGGATGTTGCTGACTTCATCTACAGAAACAAGTCGTAATGCTTGTGGAAGTTGATAACTAGAAAGCGAAGTTAGAGGCCTATAAATCCATCCATCCACCCATTCTTGTGAATCACACTCAGCAGTGACAAATTCGATACAAGATGCACAAAAATATGTCAACTTTCTTGTCCATACAGCCCACGAAGTAGCATCTAAGCTACAAAATGAGTGCATATCACCTTTGGACCAAAGTGAGTGTTATATAATCCTCGTAGTTAGCAATTTATTGTTCCTCTATCAACCAAAAATATCTATGAACTATGGAATTTTCTTAAGAACCTAGGGCCATGTTGTCAATACACCATTCCACTATGCTCTTTGCATCTTTTAATTTAGCACCATCTTTGTACTTCAACTATTCTCTTGCAAGAGATCTTTTCACACATGCCCCTGCACCATCATGCTCTCCTTTTCCATGTCCAACCTCAATGAAACTCCAAATATGTTGCACACTCATCTTGACGTACATTCTACTCATCTAATAAAACATTCATGCATTCTTAAAGTGAGACGTGTAATTATCGACCATATATAATGTTGTTTGAAGTTGATGTTCCTATCAGACAAGTTTCCATAAAATAACTAGAAATACCCTTGCATAAATTAGTAGAATAAATACGATCATCACGATATAAAAGTGGTACTCTCTTAAAAAATTGATCATTCTCTGTCTTATCGGAGAATGTAGAAATACTATATGCACAAAAATAGTAACTTGTCTTGAGTTGTAATATTGTGATTGAACCTCTATTTGTGGTTGCGATATGTAATTATCTGCAAAATCAACCACTTTGAAACAATAATACCAATAGGAAATGTGTCCTTGCATATCTTGAACTTTTCATCCAACCATTGAGCTCTATGTGTATGTCTAGCATACTCATAAATAATTTCATCCTTAAATTTTCTCAAAAATTAGAAAACGAGGCATTTGTTGTGTAACTAGCTCACACCGTTTAGACTCTTTTCCATCTTTCAACCGGTATCTGATTTATATTTATCAAACTCAAGTAAATTATGTCCTATAGTACCTTCAATTTGTTCATGGATGTAACTTTCCAATTTAGGTAATCTGCCGCATGTACTACAACTTCCATCTAAACAATCGACTATAAAAAAATTGTTCAACTTCTTTTCACAAAATATAGTAGGAATGAAATCCTGGAAGTTATTGGTGGAACTTGAACACCACATTCGATAACATCGTTTCGAATGAAAAATAGAATGAATACGTAAAAATTTAGCATAATGCATCGCAAATTCAACATGTTGCTTACTACACAACAAGTGGTGTGAGCGTGGTTGATTTTCACATAGAATGGTTTAAACATTTCAAAAAAACATTGACTAATTTTAATTTCTAGATTATCTTGTTCAAACTTACGAAAAATTTGAGTTTAAGTCATATCTAAGAAATGCTTTGGATGTGGTTCACGATTAGTAGAACCAACTCTCTATTTTATAACATCTCTTGTATTAGGTGAAACTCTAGTGTTATCATGCCAAAATTGAATAACAAATTCTCTTATAGCATCAGAATTATTTTTTCCTTACACGGTGCTCTAGCAGAAAATGCCCAAAAATCGGCGTTATTGAGTGATTGAAGGATATTATGTCTTTCAATCACTTTCATTAGAGTTTTTCAATTAACTTGCAACATTCGACTTGTTTGCATAATCAAACGTTGTTTTTTATTGATTCACTTACAACACTAGTAGTAAAGAACATGACACACAATATTACTATCCCTAGTGCGTCTCTTGACACCAACAAAGTGTGATATGCATCATGAATGTTTTCAACAATTGTAGATGTTTGACCACGTATATTAGATGTTGTCAATCCTAAGGTGTTTAATGTAGGTCTCATTTTAATCAATTTCATCAAACTAACCAACAATGACATCTTTGGGAATAATTAAAAATTTAAAAATGATTATCCCAAATTTCGGTGGCTTTTCTTCGATTTGTCATTCGAGAAAGTTTGTCGGACATTGGTTTCAAAAAAATTTCATCAATTTCAATAAAAATTACGTTTCTTACGTAAAATCCTAGGAGGTGTTTTTGTCAAATTTTGTCTGTCTCTGATTTCAACATGAATTTCCTTATTCACATTTTCATTTTCTCCTTCAATTTCAACATTAGCTACATCATGAGTATTTAATTCTTCTTCAACATTGACGGTAAAAACATCTTCATCATGAGTATTTAATTCAACTTCAACATTGATAGTAGAAACATTACCTAGTTCTTCATTGCTTACAATAGTTGGGGTTGAAGATGAACCTCTTCTTGATTCACGAAGATTCCGCATTCGCTCAACATTTTAAATTTTGTTGGCCTCTAATTCGTTTGGTGTTTTTACTTATTTACTTCCTTTTTGACTTTGTTTCTTGTTTCCCATGATGTTTTGCTTCAGATGATAAGAAAAACGTGCAGAAAAAGACAGAATTTTGTAGTAATTCGTACGGTAAGGTCAAAGAGTAAAAATCACATGGTAATTCAGACATTGGGATGTGTGTAAATATGATTTATGAACCATGACGCGCGATCGCGCTTTATAAACCGCGCTCACGCTTTGTAAACTACTGATCGCGGATCTATCTGCCGAACCTAAGCCTCGGGAAATCTTTGTTTTTCCCAACCAAAGCTATGGAAGGTCATTATGAAGTGTAAAAGGTCAAAAAACCTCAAATTTACTCTTCTAAAGACTTGAACCATGCTAAAAAATTGAAAACATTTCACAAAAATGGTGTCATCGCATAGGGGAGACTGTTAGCTTCGTAGAAATATTGATTTTAAAGTGAATAGAATAAGATAAATATCATTTTATAATTTTTACTAACAATAGGTCTTTAAGACATTTTTCTGTGAATGTTCATGTCTACATTTAAGACTGTAACTTTTGTTTCTCTTATCAAAATGTGATAAAACTTATACCATCCCAAGCGTGAACAAATTCTATACATGTTAAAAAAAAATTTGATTTCGATATTTTTTGATATAGTTATGGCGGGCAAACAGAAAGCGCTTTGTTTTCTAAATATTTTCAAACCACTTTCACGGAAAAAATCATTTAAAAAAATTATTTCTCAAAAAAATACAAAATAAAATCCAAACCAAAATAGACAACTACATCTAACGTTTCACCAAAGGAAAAAAAAATAACAAGATTTGGTCATCCAAAATGCGGGCAAACGGACTATGATCTTATAAGTTTTTTCAAAAAAAAAAAAAACCAAGTCATATAATTTTAAGTGTTTAATATAGATAAACTTGTCCATTTTTTTTTTTAAATAGTATTTTAGAAACTAGATTCTGAATGCTACGATTCATATTTATATTTTTTTCTAATTTTGAGTGCGCGTATTGCTAATAATCCCTACAAGTTGAGATGTCGTTGTTTTTTGCAATATGACGTCCACAGATGACCCCATATTTGTCCATCAAGTTCTTGCACTTTCCCACTTCAATTTGATGACTGAAAGTGCAGTTCATTTCTTTTCTATTTAAATACCGCATTTCCTTTTATTACAGCTTTTATATGCATACTATAAATTTTAAAATATCCATTTTACATGGCGAAGCCCTATCAAAATTTTCCCATAATTCTTTCTTTATCCCTTTTTAGCTGTAATAGTTGTATTTTCTGATTCAGAATACAAAATGTATCACTTTTCTATTGAAGTTGATTTGTTGTTAGAAATTGAAACATAATAACTATTATCTTGATCATGGTATACTTTCTGCTTTTCTGTATCACTTATTTGATTTACATACAACTTTTAAAAGCATGTATTAATTTAAAACAACATGATGGAAAGATGTAAATGTCCATTTCACATGGCAAAGCCCTGTCAAAATTTTCTCAGATTTCCTTTTCATTATGTTTCAGCAAATTTGTAATCTTATCTTTCTAGTTAACTTCAACTTTTAAATTTTGATCCTTCTTCTTGATTGCAATCGAAACATGCACTTTGATCTGCACGATTCTCTTCTCATTGCATCTTGTAACTTCTTTTATTTCTAAAGCATATTGCAAAACTTTGAGTTGCATTATTCCTTCATTCCAATATGTATTGGTCACTCATCTGCTTTATGTACCATAGGATAGAAGCTATTGAACTCTGCAATCTTTATCCATAGTGAAGACTGTAAGATATGATTTATTTCTTCTTGACTGCAACATGTTCCTACACACTTGAGAAAATAGTTAGAAAATATTTAGGCTTTTTGGCCTCTCTTATGTCCATGTTTTCTTTTCTTCTCTTTATTTCCTTTTGAGTGAGTAAATCATGTATATTGTTTGATCTTCAAGTAATCTATATCTCATGTTATTAGATATCCATGTGCACAAATTAGGACAATATAGGAATATGGATTATACCCTGAGCTCATAACTGATAGTTTCCTCTTTTCTGTTTTCAGGTATAGTGCTCTCAAAGAATGAAGATGAAGAGGGAACAAAGTAGAAGATGAGGATGCATCAACTGAAAGACAAACCTCAAGGCAATGATGGGTTCACTCATACTCCTTTATTTTCTCTTTCATGCATGTGTACCTCTTATTTCAGTAGTTGTACTCTACCTTCCAATTACATCCCATGGCTTGTGTGAGAACATTTGAAATTCCTAATGAATAAAATATTGAGTTGTGTATTTATTTTTGCATTTCTTATTTCTGATATGGATTGTATAATGAACTAAACAACCCAATAATATAATTGAATGTCTTAATCATGAAGGAAAGAACATTAAAGAATACCTGTAACATCTAGTAATGAAATCTGATTTCTATAATCTACAGTCTTGATTGTTGCTTCAAAACCTAACACTTCATCTATTCTACAATTCGGTGTCTTCATCAAGACAACACAAGCTGTCCTTCGGGGCCTTGTGTTCTTGTAAGAGGGTATGAAAACCACAAGTGAGGATCACGAGGGATGACGTGCACATCAATGGATGTGCGAACGAAAACATGAAGAGATCTCGAGAGGAGTGAGCATCAACCGAATGTGCATGTAAAGATTCGACAAATAGGCAGAACCTCAATAAGCAAAAAAACTCTCCTCTATCTCATGGATCAAATGAGGTGTACATATAGGAGGTGTTGAGTAACCCCTAGTGTTGCAATCATGACAACTCGAGTAGAGAGGGGGAATTATATTCCCAGAATAGAAGTGTAACTCCTAATGACGCATATGGCACACTCGACACATAAGAGAATCTCATGATGACCCATAGATTACACATGAACTTACGATCTCACCTAAGTGAGATGACTCACCTAATGATGTGGAAAATAAAACACAGCAACACCCCCCCTTCATCGTAACTTAGGATGAGGTAGTAAGTCAGAAACAAGAAACGGGTCCCGACACAAAACCCGAAGAGGTACCCACACAAGAAAAAGGTCCCAAGTAGTGAAGGAAAACCCGGTGGGAAAAACATCCACCACAGGAGAACAAAAGAATCTATAATCTAAGAAAGATTCCAAATATGGGTCCCACTCAGACGAGCCTAAAAAGGTACCCATGTATAAAGAGGTAATCTCTCAGAAAGAAGAAGAAGAGAGAAGAAGAGGGAGACGAGAGGAATGCAGAAGATGCCATGGACGGATTTGAACTCTACAACTCTAAGATGTCTCCCAAAAGAATGTCGATGATGAGATCCTCTGTCTCTGAACTGAAGAAGAGCCACCCACACCAAATTGTGTGTCTGCCCTTAGGAAGGATAGAAATGACGTGTTGGAAGTCTACCCACTCCACAAAGGAAACTGAAGGCAGCAACACGAAGAACTCTGAGTCTGGTGCATGGAAGTGTGACATAGGTCTAGCAAGTGAGTGCTAAGGAACCGAAGGTAATGCCATGTGCGTAGAACTGTCAGAGTGAAAAGAAGGAACACCCATAGAAAGGATGTCCAAGTGATGTGAAGGGAACAAAACATCCTCCACAATAGAAAAGGGATCCACAGCTGAGGGTGGATCAATGAAGGTCTCTAGAAATGTGGAAATGACATGATTCCGGAAGGGGAACTCCTAACAACAGAGATGATGAACTCCTCTGAAATACCTGTAGATGGATGAGGAACCTGTAGTGCATCACAAGTAGACTCTGCGAAAAGACAACTAAGGTCAGGCAGATACTCGTCCCAATGAGGGGGCTCAACAAACAGAAGAGCGATGTTAGATAGGTATGAGTCATCCAATGAAGGTAGAGGAGTGGAAGATGCCTCGCACACTGGAAGTGGAAAGGAGGCTAGTGTAATGATTGTATGAGGCTGAGTAGGAGACTGCTCGATATCTGATGAGATGTGGGATGTGTCAACACTCTTTGGAATAGTGAGAGAAAGAGGAGAGAAGTCCTCTGTAATGCTCTCTGCATCGAAGTAGAACCAAACAGTCTATTTCAGGGGAACTGCCATCACACAAAGAAAAGTAGATAATTGAATCGACAACAACAACAACGGCTGCAGTATGTGAAAGGTCTCCATAGAGGTACCGAAGAATGCTCCAGACACGGTGAGGTGGATCTGAGTCTGCCACATGAAACTAAAGAGAACAAGAGACATGCATCATCATGTGACTAAAGATGTGGTCGCAAGAGTCAATAAAGTCCTCTAGATGATGATGATCAGTGGGTACAGGAACTGGCCCAAGTAAGAAGGGTGAAAGACCCTCATAGGTGAAGTAACGTTCCATGGAAGCACACCAAACTGAATAGTTCCCTCTCCTAGTGAGAAGTGGTGGAGGCTGTAAGGTGATCCTATGATGCTCAAGTCTGGAAAGATCACTCTCCATGATGCGAGAATGAAAAGTGCTTGGTGCACAAAAGCAATACGTCGGACTCGGCCGATAATGTGTCTACGTGTGAAAACCCAAGAGTACTAGTCAACCCCCAGAATGCGGCACTTTATAAAGTAGTGCGTTTACAAAACTGATAATGCCATCACGTAAAGTGTGAGAAATCATGCAACTTTGACCAAGGAAGCGCTCAAAATGAGCTGCGAGTCAAAAGTTATGGCATTATTATGATTCCCGCAACTGATGGAAAAAGCCAATAAACATGCAAACTAATTTTAAAAATGCCCAAAATGGGTGCAAAGGGTGTCGTGTGGGTACTTGTTGGAAATGGCATCAAATTTTAGCAAGGGTTTGTTTTTCTTGTGAGGGGGATTAGCCTCCTGCCAACCTCGGACCTCACCCTCCGTCTTCGACACACGTAGGAAGGGCATGATACAAGCAAAATTAGAACCCAAAAATTATTACAATGCCATAAAGAGTGTTTTTATCGTCAAAACATAAAAAAGCAGATTATTTTAACCTCCAAACAATGTCTAAAAGGGAGGAGGATGGGTCCACATGTTGGAGGAGTCAATGCCACATAAGGAGCAAGTGTTCGAGTTGGAGACTCCACTCCCACATTGAGGCAAGTTGTACTAACTAGTGCTGTCGAGTTAAGAGTGGACAGATGATGGGCTGGGTCGAGGCCACATGTCATAGCATATCCATGTACCAGTGCAAAGCGATGGCATTGAAACAATCAAGCGAGTTTGAATCTTCCCCTGTGGAGACCAAGTTTGATGGAGCTAATGCAGGCGGGTTGTCGACGATAGAGCTAATGCCACGTTACCACCGAGTTTGAACGTAGGTGTGGGAGCCGAGGAGGTATGCAGGAAGCACGGGAAACAATGAGCCACACCACTAAACAATGAGCCAGATGAGCGGCCACAACACTAAACAGTGATGAGTGGCCACTATTTGATCGGGATGAGCGGCCACACCAGCTGTTTGACCGGGATGAGCGGAATAATGGAATGAACTAGGGAACGAGCCATGAGCCAGAGGTGGATGAGCAAAATAATGTAGATGTTTGAGCCATAGTAAATGCAAGAGGCACAAACCAATACCACAGATCGGTGCAGAGTGCCGAGCAATTAAGTGAGTGAATGCAAACACGCCCACACAGAGGACAAACCCGAGATTTGAAGACCAAACCAATGAGTCAAAAGCTGCAAACACAAACCCCACCGTAGAACAAAAATGAATGAGGTAAAACATGAGCGGCGAGTCATGATATAAGAGCAACGAGCTAGGGTAGATTTGAGCTAGAAATAGCTCAGCAGTCCTCTAAAAACTCACAAACAACACTTTTAAACTCGTATCTAAACCTCAAACACTGTAAATTGTTGAAAAACGTGCACGCTGCAAAATGCCTCCAAAGCACACATGCAAGGCCGGTGAAACCTAGAGAGCACAAACCAACTCTGAAAAATGGAATAGAGGTATAAAACCCCAAAATCAATGCAAATAGAGGATGATCGGAATATCCATTACGACACATGCAACGAGAACTGGATATCATGTCGGAAGCCAGAAAATGCATGAGCAATGCCAATGAGTGCACGGATCCACAAGATCGCTCGATACCAGGTAAGAGGGTACGAAAACCGCAAGCGAGGATCACGAGGACGGCGTGCACATCAACGGATGTGCGAGCGGCAGTGTGAAGAGATCTCGGGAGGAGTGAGCATCAACCGAATGTGCATGCAAAGATTTGACAAACGGCAAAACCTCGATAAGCCACAAAACTCTCCTCTATCTCATAGATCAAATGGGGTGTACATATAGGAGGTGTTGAGTAACCCCCAGTGCTGCAATCATGACAACTCGAGTAGAGAGGGGGAGTTACATTCCTAAAATAGAAGTGTAACTCCCAATGATGCATATGACGCACTGACGCGTAAGAGAATCTCATGATGACCCCTAAATGACACATGGACCTATGATCTCACCTAAGTGAGATGACTCACCTAATGATGTGGAAAATAACACACACCAACAGTTCTTTTCCTAAAGATAGCATGAAATCGTGCAGCTATGTGATCTGTTATGTTTTGTAATAGCACACAGTTGCAGATTTCATGTAATCATTAATTAATTCAATATTAACAATATTGTATGAAAGAAACCCCTAGCTTAGGTATACCTCACTAATGCTATCCATCGTAACAAAGTTTGAGTTTTCCATTTTACACAAGTGCAAAAATTTTCAAAAACTCGCTAGTAAAAAAATAATTTAAATTACTAAGTGGGAAATAAAATATAAAACACTAAAATTTTACCAAACAAAATTAGAAAAATTAGAAAAAACTATAACTCTATTTCATTGAAAATATAATGTTTTTATGGAACAAAATTAAAATTCTAAATAAGTAATCTAAATCCTATCAAGGATCCGAATGCCAATATTAATTTTTTTGTTTAAATAAGAAAACACACATGAGTGGTGCAATAGAGATGTCATTAAGGATGTGTTGAAGAACTTAAACTTGAAGGAGTGAAAAAATGGAGGAAGAAGAGGGGAAATGAAGAAGGGGATTAATGGAGGAGAAGCCATGGGGGAACATGCATGAAGTTATTATTTCTTCCGAGAAGACACATAATATATTTCATTTTTTTGAATCATTTGAAGGGGGAAGGGGTGATTCAACATTAGGTAGAGAGAATATGTTGGCACAAGGCTTGAGAATTTTCTCCTTTGATTATATCTCAAAAGAAGTCCCTAGGAAGCAGGTTCATGGCATACACATCGTTAATATATGTGCGAGGATTACGTGAACAAAGATGGTCATATGAGTTGAAATAAAATTGTTGCATCATCATAATTTAATTGTTAATATCAACCCAACTAAAATAATCCAATATTGTCAAAATAGAATATTTGATTCCTTTCCTTGATAGTGCTAAAAGATGTTAGAGTAGGTATTTACCTTAGCTCATGTTCACCTAGGTACTTTATTTACCTTTATCGTATTTATCCTCACCCACTTATGTGTGTGGATATTTCTTTTATCTTATTTAGATGTTATGAGATATTATCTAGTTGTTAGGTATAATTCTTTCCTTGATCTATGGTATTGACTAGATATTTGATGTCTAGTTCTCTCCTAAATCTATGATCTTGACTAGTTCTTTGATGACTAGTTATTTCCTTGATTTATGGCTTGATCTACGACCTTGACTAGTTCTTAGATTGTTATTCCTTGCCTATTTAAGCAAGGCCCATTCTCATTGTATTGCATTGAGTTCCATAATAATATATGATATTGCTGCTCATTTGTTTGCAAAGGTTTATGTAAAGTTATTCTGGCGAATTACTTTCATCTTATTGATTGTGGTGTTTGATTAGCATCTATGTTCTTGGCTTGGTACGATCTGGTTATTGTTCCTTTTATGGTATTAGAGCTGAGGGCTTAAAGCTTGTGATTCCTACTAGTAGGTGCTTAATTTCAGCTCCCTTTAATTTTATTTGTGTGGTGGAGGCAACAACATTTTATTTTGTTTTAGTGGCAGCTAAAATAAATAGCAAAGTAAAATATTGAAAAGTTTGTATCTTTTGCTCGGTAACTTGGTTTTGAGTGTTGTTTTTGCAAAAGTGCTTGTTTTTCGTGCTCTTTCCATTGGAAATATTTATTTTGAGACTTACACTATAATTATAAAGTGCCAAATATGGAGGAGTGTTGTAATCAATTGTGGACGTAATTTCAGCTGAGCCCGACGTCCTAAACTTTTGGGAGTTACATTCTTCTCTATCATGGATTCTGAGAATTATATGATTTTATTTGAAGTATGTGGACTTGAAGAGGATATTATAAAAATTGTGGAAGAAAATAGATCACTCAAGAAGCGAAATTCTCTTCTACAATCACTCATTTACGATAAGGATACAATAATCCACTCCTTGCAGAAACAACTTGCTAGCCTACAACATCACCATGATATTGTGGACAACCGTATCCATGCTCCTAGCCCACTTGCATCTATTTCTCCTGTACCCACTAACTTTGATACGGTAGTCTTTGAGCCTTCCTGCTCTTGATGCTTCTAAACCTGTGAGGCTTATTACTACATGCTCTTCCACATCTGTGCCTATTACAATACCACATGTTGTGTATCATATTTATGTTCAACCGCATGGCCTTTTTAGAAGCATACCATTGCCTTGAGTTCTCATATGCTCCATTTTATGGGTTTCATTTGGTGGAGGTATTGGCGGAGACACTCACAGGGTATTGTTTCCCCTCTTCCACATGTTAAGTGGAATTCTCACCATGATAGTGGTTTTCAATCGATACTTCATTGGGATCACACATTGATAGAGCTCCTTTGTTTGTTCACTTGACTCTTTTTAGGATTATGAGCAACATATGAGTTTTGCATCTTCACTCAAAGCTTGAGAAACTCGAGATTTCGGTTGTCGGACATGATCAACCCGACACACATTTTGATGTTCTTTTCGCATGCACCCATGGTGCATTTTACACCAAGTCATATGCAGGCATCTTCTTCATCCATCTGTGTTGATTTGGAGTGGATATCGATCACTCATGGTGGCGATATAGGAATTAATTGAGAGGACTCTACGGGCGTGGCTCCACCATTGACCTCTTGCTCTACTTTCTATACCTTACGCATTGTGATGCTTCTTATTTTGAGCATGTTTCTTTAGCAGGTGTAATGTATCTCTCTTGTTTGTTGAGAGATTTTGTATTTATATTTTTGACACTTTTGGCATGTTGACAATATCTCTTGGGGGATCTATTCTGGTTTAGTACAGTGTTAGTTTGTTAGTGTTTGAATAGTTGTTTTGACAACTCGTACAGATTTTTAGCATCCCTCCACCCATTCAGCAGTATGGGAGGGTGTGGTGTTGATCCTACTTCTTCGAGGTTTTGTGTCCTTCCCTTGTTACCTTGGCTTTTCTTAGATTGTGACACTCTTAATTTTGTGTCCTTGCCTTGTTGCTTTGGTTATTGTTCTTGGATCGTGACACACCTATTTGTAGCAGTTGATCAAATTATGTTTGGTGTTTTTACACTTTCGACATCACTCCGTTGATAGTCTCCTTATATGGAGCTATTCTGGTGAAGCCCAGTGTCAGTTGTTTTTGAGTTTTGTGATCAAGCAGTGGATTCAAACCACAGTGCACACCAAAATTCTTCAACATTGTACGAGTTTTTTTAGCCGATCTTTTTAGGATGCCTTGGAGTAGGTTTTTACTCTCTTTACTTTGTTATTACTGGTTTTGGGTACCTTGTGGTCTCCCTTTTTCCCAGTTATTGTACATGACTACCTCATCGAGGCCTAATTCTTGGGACTCATAATGTGGACACACCACTTCTATTTTGGCCCCTAGCTTCACTTGAGGGGGGTGTTAGAGTAGGTATTTACCTTAGCTCATGTTCACCTAGGTACTTTATTTACCTTTATTGTATTTATCCTCACCCACTTATGTGTGTGGATATTTATGTTATCTTATTTAGATATTATGAGATATTATCTAGTTGTTAGGAATAGTTTTTCCTTGATCTATGGTATTGACTAGTTCTTTTCTTGATCTATGGTATTGACTAGATCCTTGATGTCTAGTTCTTTCCTAAATCTATGGTCTTGACTAGTTCTTTGATGAATAGTTATTTCCTTAATTTATGGCTTGATCTACGACCTTGGTGGTTCTTAGATTTTTATTCCTTGCCTATTTAAGCAAGGCCCATTCTCATTGTAATGCATTGAGTTCCATAATAATATATGATATTGTTGCTCATTTGTTTGCAAAGGTTTATGTAAAGTTATTCTGGCGAATTACTTTCATCTTATTAATCATGGTGTTTGATTAACATCTATGTTCTTTGCTTGGTATGATCTGGTTATTGTTCCTTTTAAAATAATCTCTTCATAATGTCTCATAATTAGCTTCATCGTTTACAATTAACTATGCCTCCAAATTTCACTCTCAAGTAGTAAGACTCAATATTAGATTTATAGATATTTCTCTCCTATACATAGATTTCCTTTCTCCTTATTATGAAATTTTAGATGTTATTTCCATGGAATAATGTATTTTGTTGTTTTGTTTTAAGCATAAGCTTTTTGATCCATTTGAAGAATTTTTGAAGTAGGTTAGAAGATATATTTCATGAAATCTCATGTGTCCATTGTAATTAATGTATTTTTGGGTTGGATAACATATTGAGATTCCCAATTTCGAGTTTATGGGTGACATTCCACACAATATGGTCCATGTGAGATTACATTCTCTAATACCTCTCCACTAATATGATCTCTAAATTAATAAGTGATAATGATGTCATAATAAATATCCATGTATATTTTCAAAATCCTATATTAACCAATCACTCACAATGATTTTTATAAATGACATCTATCTACCTCACCTTTTCCATCTATTTATAGAAAAATTGTAAGTATTACACCTACATCAGGGATCTTAGCATCAAAATTCTCATCAATATGGTAGATGAGGTCTAAGAAGACTATCTATGGTGTTCAAAATAATCCACTCGAAATCCCATCTTCCCTGAATCTACTCATTCACACAAAACCCAAGAAGGGGCAAAGAATGAATGAGATTATATACATTGGTTACATGGAAATAAACCTCCATCAACTATGTTTCATTCAGATCTCATTTCTCTCTTAGAAGGCCAAAAAAATCCATCCCCACGGGAAAAATAATTTTGTTGTTCCATTCCTAGCATAAGCTCTCGATTTCATTTGAATGACATATGGAACAAATCATATACATGAGACTTTACAAAATCTTGTATGCATAAGTGATGTCTTTTTAGGATGGGTGGCTGATTTGAATTCTTGGTTTGGGATTTCTTTGGTATAGTTCGACATAATAGGGTGATGGGAGATTCTCAACTACAATACACCTCCACTTGTCCCATCTCCATAATAATAAGTGATGAAAATGACATAGTAGAGATCTACACCTATCGTCTACACATTAATGTAAACTAGTCACTTATAATTTGATTTTCATAAATGACAACTATTTTATAATACATTTTCCATCTATTTCGCAACATATCCATATAAATAATCAATCACTAGGAAACATAATGTTACAACACTTATTAATAATATGGCATACTAGGTCCTAGTAGAAAATGTATGGTTTATATAGGAATCCACTTGCAAGTCCATCTATCCAAAAGCTCATTTACACAACCCCAGGAAGGGGGCAAGAATGAATCATATTGCATTCATTTTCTACACATATAAAAACAAAATTATTTCCTACTTATATCATTAAAATATTTGTTCTTACTCTCTAAATACAAAATAATTGTCCTGGCAAGGGCATTCACCATACCGATATAACATGATTACATTGTAATAGAGAATTTATGAATAGGATTGCATACATGACATGATTGGGGTGGAATTCACCATACCGATATCGCAATTAAAGTTCGTTGTGTATAATTGTAATAACAAGGTATATTAACATAAAAATGTTAATGTTATTTATGTCTTTGGCTCCTATTAGAATATTTCAACTTTTTCCAATTTGTAATATACTTATGGGTGTAAATATTGAATTTTTACTTATGCATATTGAAGATTCTAATACCCAACATTAAAAAGGGAATAAGATAAGCCTTCACGATAGAACCCAGGTAATGTTAAACAAGTTTGCAAGCATAAAGAAAACAACTCTATTTTATTTCTATGTGATTCAATTTCATTAAAGTTTTGGGCATGTGATAACATGAATACATCATGAATTCTTCAAAATTGGTGGGTTTTTACACATTCTTGACATGTGTTGCTTTGTAGATAAATCATTGAGATATAAATTAAACTATTGCATGTTGTGAATATTAATTAAATTTTTTCAATATACGCAAACTTTTTTAATCTCAGTTTGATCAAAATATACTCGAAAACTAAAATACATTAGGTATTATCACCCATCTAAACAAAAATGAGAAAACTTCTAAACATGCAAAATTCAGGAAGGAAATACACATGGGTGTGTGATTGGAATCTTATTGACATATTTTAATGCGTAAAAATATGAAAGCCACTATGAATTCTATTTGGATGAAGAACATGTGCATCCAAGGAAAACATGAACGCATCCTTAGAAAACAAAGAATTTAGAAGGGTTTCATGGGGTGTTGATACCTTTCTCATTAAGCAAGCTCTTTGATATGAATTTTTGGTTGTGAGGACCTTAGGTGAATTTCATACGCCACATGGCATACGGTTGGTACATAACCTACATGTCCTTGATGAATTTTTTTTTAGGGTCGAATTACATTTTGAATGGTATATTTAGGGTTGAATGGAATTGAGGGTTAGTGCAACATGGAATCACATAATTGAAGATGTAGAGGTAGTTCATGCATTCAACTCTATATAAGAGAATTGTTGGGTATTTCTTCTAGGAGGTAATGAGATGGGTGGTTCCTTAAAAAATTTCATGTTATTCACGGGGATGGGAGGATAGGACCCCAAAAAAACCAAGTGAGCACTCGCTAGGTGGTGTCTTTGTCGGTTAAGATGATGGTAATGATATTGTCTTAGAGAAATTTTTGGATCGAAGAACATGTGGTTGGTGCTCATGGTGGTTGTAAGTTGTAGTGTGTTCACCAATACCATCAACTAGGACAATAGATATTTCTTTGAACACTATAGCCTAGGAACAACGTCCTTCCTCCACTAGTATATGAGTCAACGCTAATATGTTCACCACAACTAAGCTACACAAGCGGGATAACATTTTGACCTAATGTCGAGTACCATCTTCACCTTCCACATCAAGTAGGATATGGAAAAGAAACATAATATGGTCCAGTTGATAATTAGAGATTATTATTACCTAGTGGTTTGAAAATTGTTAACCAAAGTGAATACGATATTTCCCATTCCTTTTACTATCCTCCTACTTAGAATGTCTCGAAATCTAAAATAATTTTTCTTCTTCTAAATAACTTCACATATCTTATAGTTGGGAAAAGGAATGTGATTCAAAAATAATTTTAAAAGGAAAAATATGCCATGAGCGATAACCCCTACATGTAAGAAGTCGATAGGGTTTTTGTAACACCCACATTTTTACACACACAAATACAACACTAAAATTTTCTTGAATAATTTTTTGACTTAAATTGTACTACACATGACACTACATGAGAATACCTAGGACAACACACAACACATGATATGTTTACACAAACATTAACCCACATAGATCAAATGAAACCACGTGATGCACATCAAGGCCACCTTTTTTTTTAAATTACAAGGAAAAACACAATGATTCAACTACAGTATAAATATTGATGATTCAATCTTTAACTTAAGTCCTAGAAAGGATAATTATCTTTGAATCTTACATTCCTTCTCATGTTGCTATAGATTTCCTTTTATATTGTTGAACATTTAGCTTATGATATAACTCATTGAATAAGGATCATCTATATTATATCAATTACTTGTTTAATTCACTCGTTTGTTAATAGGAAATTAGTTACACACAAGGCTATTTACATACACACATGGCTACTAGGTCTTATCCCTAGGATTCACTCCTAAGGGTATGCATCTTGATCTTATATCATATCTCTGTTACACAACATAACAAGGGTAAGTCCAAAGGATGTGAAGGTCACATTTTTTGTTTGAGGATTTAGGGTCGCGTTACTTTTACTCATTTATAAATTGATAGTTGATTTAGTATACAATAAGTATTAGGAAATAATTTCTTTATCCATAGTGAGAGGGTTTAATCACATTACAAGGAAGATCATGTTTCACTTTACCATGGAATAACATCTCACGATTACACTTCCCAAGGACGAGCGTCAATTATAGTTGTATTATAGTTATGCTCAATAATTAGTTAAGGATTGAAAGCACTTAACATGGAAACATACTTCCTTATTTTGTTTCTAGTTTAGGTTTCCTAAATATCATTTTACGTCCAAACAAAAATATTTTTCCTTAACTAGGTTCATATGTCTTTCTTAATGAATTGTGAAATCTATTTTCTATTAGTGCATGGGAATCCTAATGAGACCGCTAGTCTTGCCTCGGGGGATTTATATCTAAAAACATGATAATAGTTTACATCATACACCCATTACATAATAGACAAGTGGGACAAGTGGGAGAGCAAGATATATTTCCCAAATATATATATATGTATATATATGTATATATATATGTATGTATGTATGTATGTATGTATGTATGTATGTATGTGTTACGGAAATTGTAGAGGATAGTTCAACATTTTACGAAGTATTGAAGAGTTTATTAGTTAAGTTTTGTAACATTTTTAGATCTTTAGTGTTTAAGGGAAATGTTCATCTAAATATGGGAAATGTACATTCTCTTATAGGTGTTCTTTTGATTCAAATTGGCATATGGTAAAGGGGGTTGGATATATATATATATATATATATATATATATATATATATATATATATATCCAACCCCTTTTACCATATGCCAATTTGAATCAAAAGAACACCTATAGTAGAATGTACATTTCCCAAAGCACCCTAAAACTAACATCTCATACATATTACCCAATCTCAATAATAAGTCTTTCTTTATATATATATATATATAAAATATATATATATATATATATATATATATATATATAACATCCATAAATTACAATAATACACAATTAATTACAACCACGCAGTTTTGCCATCCTACTTGCATTCGCAAAACCATGTGAGCATGAAATCAATGATAAATCGCTAGCATGGCATCCACCTAGATCTAGCATAATTAACATTTTTAGTTTCCCATTTACATAATAATAATTTTCATTCTAAGGGAGAGGGTTAGAGACACATATTCATTTCATTTCACTTCATTTCTTAACCAAGGAGAGAGAAAGAGATAGGGAAGAGAGAGAAACACTATTTTGCCAAAAGTCCAATTTCACACAAGTCACAAGATAGAGTTCCAAACAGTTATTTACAAGTGTTAATAAGTTTCCACGATGGTTTTCTAACTTGACTAGGGTCCTACAACTTTCCTTTACATTTTCCTACTAGTTGCAAAATGCTCAATTTTAGCTCAGAGGCTAAGAAAGTGCATTCAAAACTATCTTCCGATAAGAAAATTCATGACAGGTGAATTCCTATGTGTCCACATATATACTAAGAATCCACAGGACTGATGGAGTCTAGATTTGGTGAATGACGTACAATTCATGAATGGTTTTCCGAAGCCACCGGTCGAAATCGATCATGTTTGACCTAGTCAAACAGGTGATCGAAGCCTCTGAAACCCCTACCAAACTAACCAGGATGGGATTTTCCCAAACCAAAGGTTCCAAGCAATTTTCTAGTAAAAATACTAGATGTTTACGAAGGTGGATAAACATTTCATTGTTCGGGGTCTAAACGTCGAGTGATACGAAACCCAACTTTTTAGTTTTATCAACTTCCAGAACTACAAGAATGGGGTACTAGGTCACCCGGATGGGCGCGAAGAGAGAAAAAATGGTCAACCGAGGTCAAGTTAATACTTGATGTGACTCTCCACATAAAAAGGAACTCATACGACATTTGACATCTCTTTTATAGGGCTTAGAGTGTTGTTTTGCAAGTCTCTAAATGTGGTGTTTTTCTAGGTTTGCAAGTAAACGAAAGAAGGTTGTGTTTAGTTGACGAACCATCTAACCTCCACCAGTAACCATGGACACGAGCACCTATTTATAATACTTTGGGTTAACAATATATCAAATTGTGGTAGCGATCACGGTTGAAAGTCAAATAGTAAATCGGTTATGTAAACCACAAGGTGTAATTTTATTGTTTAACTTTGGTTGATTCTCTAATTGTATGATTATCTAATGGTTTAATATTATATTAAAATGCAAATGAAGAACCAAAATATGAAAAATTATAGAAGATGAAGGTAAGGAGACCATGCCTGACGATAATCAAAGAAGCGGGTAAGAGGGGGCTCTAGGGAGGTTGACTCACGATCTATTGAGACCACCATTTATTGCTACATGATGCCAAATAGTTGTGTGCGGCCCCAAGCTATTCATTTTACACCCATACCTCGTCCCAAAGCTCTATCAAAATCCCATTTTTGGTAAAACCAGCAGTGATCACACTTAAAGAGACCAATTTTATTTCCTCAAGGTTGTCCAATTTGTTGGCTTGATACGGTTCGAAATTTCATTTTATTTGCTATCTATCTTTGTTGACACCCTTGTACACAAATTCAAATCTGCAGGTACCACTCAACCTTACTATTCCTTCGTGAGGCATTTATCTCATCCTTCTAGTTGAGCTTTGAAAATCACAAGTGTTGGCAACCATTCGGTGCCTTCTAGTCCCCAACTTCTTCTTCTTCTTCTTTGGTATACAATGAACAAAGCAATGCAGGAAGTAGTTATGTTTTCTCTCAGAGATAATTGAATCGCTTCAGACACAAATATAGGTCCATATCAATTAATTTGTATATAGAAAAATGAGGAGACATTCAAGTTAAAGATTTATCTCCATGCCCGGTCCCAAACTCCCATATGGTATATGCAGGGACAATGTTGGTAGGGTAACCTGATGAGGTTTGACACTCATTGGTTATATATGGTGAAACAATGGAAATGTTGATGAGAACCTCCATTCCCACTCTAAAACCCCTATTACGCACGATTGGGATCTATTGCATAGGAAGACTGGATGTTGGAACATGGTGTGAAGTTTGGATTTTCCCTCTGCCGTTGCACTTGCATGGAAGCTGCAAACATATTTTTAACACAACTATTTGTGCATGCCTACAATCCATGTATTCTATGAATCACATTTCTTTGAGGCACTCTGACAAACATTTCACGTGCCATGTATATGCTCCCACCTTTTGCATCCATGATAATCAAGGCACTGCAAATACTATATTTGACAAAAAAATGATTGCTTTATTATGCTTTCATGGATATCCATTCCCTATTCTAAATCCTCCATTTGGCATAGGGTGGAGGATGTTGGCAAAGGTTGTGAAGCCTAGCTTTGTATTTTCTTGAAAGGTTCCAAGGGCCTTTCAAAACCCATTTTATACATATTATGTTATCATTGCAATCCATGAGGCCACATTTTAGGCATTTAATCGAATAGTTCACATGCCAAGCGCATGCTTCCACATTTTGCATACATACCTATTAGAACACTTGCAACTACAACATCTTGACAAAATCTTGTCCCTTCTTCATTATGCTTTGGTTTCCTACAATCATTACAGTTCATGCCACATTTCTTTCATGCATTTAGTCGAAACAATTCATATGCCAAGTGCATGCTTCCATATTTTGCATACATATCTCCCAGAGCACTTGCAACTACAACATCTACAAAAATTCCTCTATCTTTATTCTTTGTTGGACATCCATACCTTGTTCCAGAGCTAGTATTTTGGCGCGCCTTTGCGAGGAGGAGGTTGTTTAAGGTTGTGGGATTTGGCTTTAAATCTGCTAGATGTCCTTAGCCCCCTGCTTTTTTTTACATAGCCTGCAACAAAGCTGCCCAAAGACCACGTTTTTGCACAGGTTGGGAATGCAATGGAAAGGTGGACTGATTAGGGGAAGAAAAATTCTAAAAGATCCAAAGTCAATGTACTGGCTGAGAAAAATAATGGTAGTGGTTGGGGCGGCCAACTTTACACCTACCAATTTCATTGCACTTATAAATTCTGACAAAAATTCAGCCTTTTCACCATGCCTCCACTCATTCCTTTTGTCATGCCTTAGTCAAAACAAACCATCCATTCCACACCATATTGCCCACGTGCCTTCACATGTGGCTATTAACTCCATTCACCCACTTTCTCCTTAAACACCTTATGAAACCCATTTCTTAATTTATTAATTGATTTATTTTTATTTTTATTTTTTTATGTGGGCACTACAGTTTTAAACCTTCTCCAAAATTTTAAAAAGCATGTTCAAGAGTTCCCAAACACTACCAAATTATGATCTAACATGCATAAAGTCCTTGCAGAAGAAAATGAAGAAGGCAAGATTGCATGAGTAGATTTTATTTCTAGCCTGAACCTTTATTATATCAATTAAGTTTGATTTTGAAGTGGGAATCATTCGAATGGTCTTGAATCTCAACGATATGAACCAAAACGAACTTGCACACTTTTGTATTTTTAGCAGAGTGAATGGTGAAAAACAAGCCCACGAGAAAGGCATGAAGGCTTGAACATGACCCAAGTTTAAGGAAATAAAGAGAGTCACCAAGTAAAATAGAGGTGATGTTGGCCAAGCAAGCATGAAGGCGTCCAAAGTGATAAGTTAGAGATAAAATCATGCACGAGAGAAATCAAGGATAATGATACAACCGAGTGGAACCAAAATGGCCATGGTGAAGAACTTAATCAATCAAAATTTGGAAGTTAGCGATGCTAGAAAAAGATACATGCCTGTAAATACAACACCATAAGCTTGAGATGTGTTACGTGAAGTGACAGAGGTCAATAGTTGTGAGCAAAAAGTGGCAGTCTGATAACACCATGAATTAACTACACCTAAGCAATAAAGAAAGTCCATCGAGAAAAATGCCTCATTGAAAGTTTAACAACCTAATGTAATTGAATACTGACCACAAATATAACCATGGCTTGGGTTTAATGAAGGGCAGAAATCAATTCCATTAATAACCATTGTCATGAACAAATATCAACCATTGATTGGAATGGTGCCATGTCCAAATTTGCAATGTAATTATCACTTAAACAATATCTACCGGTGTAGAGACTCGGAAATAGTTAGGTTTGTTTTAGTGTTTAAAAGACTCTCAATAAAATTCCTTGTTAAAAGACACATACAAGCGAATAAACCTCTCTTAAAGCATTTTATACGAAAGCCGTTTTTGACCTATTCGATTTGCTTAAGATTTAATTATTTGAAAATTAGCTTGCAAAATAGATGCTTTACCGTCTAATATACGTTGGAAGGACAAGGAGCGGATGAGTACTCGACAGGTGGAAGACAGCTGTAAAGCATAAGAGGTGACTGTTGAGAAAAAAGCACATTGCCAAAAGCTCTATTAAATCCTTTCTAACCTACTCTTTCTCTTATTCTTTTTTTCTGCTGCGTCCCCATGACAATTCTGATGTTTCGATTTGTTTTCTCTGTAATTTTCTGGTAGATTTTTTACGAGACTTCTTGTTTTGTTTGGATTTGCATCTTGTTATTTTGTATTTTAGGAGTCTCCGCGGATGTATTTTTACCTTTACTAGTGTGTTTTGAGTTATTTGGTCTTTGTGTTCTTGGGATTTGAGTACCTTTTTTGTGTGAATATTTGTGTTATTTGGTCTGTGTATTTGGGGTTTGAGTACGTTTTGTGTGTTTTGTTGGAAGGACAAGAGTAATGCAGGGGAACACATCAAACCAGCCACAGACAGGACATGCCAGATAGCAACAGAGGCACCTTCTTCATTAAAATGGTGAGCTCTTTGACCATTATTTTAGTTTCGTTATTCTTGTTTTTCTATGGATCTTGATGTAGATGAGTTTAGGTTGCCCGTGCATGTACAATGTTAAATTTAAATGATTCTAGCACTTTTTCATTAAGTTTAATCTGCCCCTGAAATATAGGGGTTTGGATTCTTGGTTTGGGTAAATCTACAATTTAAGCTTTATACAAATTTAGGTTTAGATTTGAGATCCACATTTAATTTCGTCTGAATGGTTTACAAATTTTATTCAGGGTTTTTCCTAACATAGGGTTCGGAGATGGATATTTTTACTAGTGAATGAATGGGCTTCATATTACAGATGATTTCTGAATTTAAGCATTATTAGCGTTGTAGTTTTGTTTTCCTAAGCTTTACTTTCTTTGGGTACAAATATGAAGTTATTTTAAGTGAAAAGGCCCATTTGTGATTTACATATCAGTTTTGAAGGAAAGCGCACTTTGGTTTATAACCTATTTAAAACAATGCACAGGATTTACCTGTATTGTTTAGGGTTTATATTTCCTACTGTGTATTTTTGCGAGCGTCGCTTTGTTTTATGGATGATTTTTGCTTCATCTTGGCAGCTCAAGGTTTATTCCTGCTAGATTTCAGGTATTTTACAGTTGATACTCTGTAGCAGGGTTAAGATGACCAGGTTAGTGCAGGCGATGGTGCTGTAGAACAATAACTTAATTTGATAATGTTTTCACAAATTCTTTAGCTGATTCCTTGTATCCCATTCCTTCCTTGTTTTAGTTCAATTTTTACAGCTCTCTGGTTGCTGCCATCTTAGAGACGAGTTGCTTATTGATTAAGTTCAGCGTTGTTTTATTTGAACCTGTAACATGTTATTTTTAAATATTGTATGGCATTGGGTCCTCGTTTGTTGCTTTTTTCCTTTTTATTCGATTTTTCCCCACTCCGACTGCTCATTTGGCAGTTTAGTTTGTCACAGTTTTAATTCGAAAACAATACAGTTTAGGGAAGCTAAAATATGTAGGTTCGGAGAAGATTTGTGTAGTGGACCCTCCAAATTTGCTCTTCTACTTGTAGTTTTCCATTTACTATTGTTTGAACACATTCAAACAATGATTTTCTCCATGCACATCAGATAAAGTGCGTGCAGGGACTCTGAGTACCCAAAAAAAAAAAAAAAAACAGAGTATCTCAAACTCCAGCTAGAGTATCTCTGTATCCAGCTAGAGATAGCACCGCCCCAAAATTAAAGTGGTATGTAAAACCATTCAAGTGACATGGACTCTGTACCAAAAAAAACAAAATCAGAGTATCTAGCTAAAGATAACACCACACCAAAATTAAAGAGCCTGATAAGTATGCAAAACCATTCAATTATGACACTAGGGACTATAACCAATTATAACCTCTGCTATTATGCTTGTTTGTTTATGTTTGCTGCTATCTCCTCTGCATTATAGGATGAAATACCGATTGCAGTGTTTAATTTGTATATCTTCTGCATTAAAGGATTAACAGCCAATAGACCATGTACTCTGCATTACAGGATGAAAAACATGTTTCTATGATTATGTAGCATTGAATTTATGGTTAAGCTGACAAAAATGATGCCTGAGTATTGATTATCGTGAAATTGCCATATTCGAATTACCAAGCATAGTATGTAAACCGCTGTTCACTGATATATCATTTTTCGGTTTCCATAGCTTTTACCATGTGCTGTTATATCAGATTTTGCAGTCCTGGTTCCTCTCCTTTCAATTTTATTACGCATCTGCTTAGATTATCAGAGAAGCAGCGTATATAAGATAAATGGTAGATGTTTTTTTGGGCAATATGGTAGCGTTGAAAATTCTCCTATCCTCGGGGTTACGAGTAAAAATGACTGAAATTTAACTGTTTTCTTGTGAAGGAACAGGTTTTTTCGCTTTTTTCTTTTCATCTTTTGTTATAATGGTTCAATTATGGTGTTGGATAGTAGAAACTCAACTGTTTTCTTGTGAAGGAACAGATTGAATCCCTTGTCATGAAGTTTAGATGTAGAGGGTTAATTTATTCGTTTTTTTCTTTTGTTATATAATGGTTTAATTATGGTGTTTCATAATAGAAAATGGTATGTGGATGTAAAACCATTTCTTTTGTTCTCTGCGCTCAATAAAATGGCTGTCTGTGGTCTGTTAGAGTCAATAAAATGGCTGTCTGTTAGTGTAATAATTTTATGGTCAATAAAGGAATCCAGAATTGTTATCAAATAAGATGTTGACGTGGACTTTCAATTCTGTATAAATATTAGGTGTTACTGTTCAATAAGTTAATAATTTAAATTTTAGTGGTTTTATATATGAGTTTCTTATTTGTATGTGTACACAAGAAGTACAAACAACACAAACAACACGGCTCGATAACAACACAATTCTCTTTATAAAACAACTCAACAGCTCGAAATAATACAATAAATCGATACAACATCTCTCAATAATAGTTTCTCAAGAATACTAGAGAACATAAGACTTACAGATTTCTAATAAATGTACTTCAACACTCGAACACTTTGAAACTCTTTTGGACTTCGACTTGCTTCGGAATATCTCACAAGCTTGCTACAAATGTTTTGGATACTTCCGGTGTAGTGAATGAAACGAGAACTTCTAATTTATAGAAATTCAAGTAGCTTTTCAGGGTAACTCCGACAACCTAAAACCTATAACCTGGTAACTTCGAACTGGCAGGAAGATTCCCTTTTGAAAAAGTAGAGAATCGACAGACACGGACCATGGGTACATGCCACCCATGATAGCACCTTTAATAAGTGGAGAGGTCCACCACGCTTTCAGATAAGACTAAAGAAGAATCTTATCTTACTTTATTTTGACACGATCGGCAACAGGCCTGCCGACATAGCCAAAAGCAACTTTATTAAAGTCGGTAACATGCCTACCGACATAGCACTAAGGCTATCATAATGTGCAATGGGACCATCGTGGTCATCATCATCGATGAGGATGAAGTCTCATCGCTTTTTGAATGGCTCAAGATTCCTGTTTCTTTCGTCGTGATGATCTTGATGTAGATGCAGTACCATCATTATCTGGACGGAGATGTTTTTGGTAGGGAAAAGATAATGATCTGGGATTCTGAGAGAGTATCCGGAGCAGGCGGATGTACATTCATCGTATGATGAAGTATGATTCTCCTCCATAATTGACCATTCGGATTTGAATGGTGGCTCCTGAAAGGATTAGTTTTTACATAATACTGGATTTTTACAAACCAAGGAATTTTACATTGAATTAAAATATTCCTGGCTAAATCAGGAGAAATATCCAGTAATGGAGAATCAGATATTTTAGAAGGAAGATATTTATCAAGAAAATATTTAAAATGTTGAGAAATATACTTCCTGTCTCCTTGAGTGCTTGGCCTGTTCCATAAATCAAAATGAAGAGGATGCTCTTCTGTCCATAATCTGGAAAACTCAAATTTCCACAAAGTATTAGGCCTAGTACAAGTTTCTAAGTCAAGTTGGTGTCCTTCAAAAGTGCAGATGATCGGGCTTCGCATATCTTGAAAGTGTTCCGCTGATCCATTCAGAGAGTCTGAGAAACCATTGGCTCTTGGAGAGAATGGAATTCATTATGTGGAATTTCAGGATCCACAACTGAATCGCAACCCGGACATATTGTATTCAGATACAGAAATATAATCTCTATAAACCAACAAAGATTGAGCTGCTCTGGAAATTCTATCATCATTTCTTTTGATAGAATCAATTTGGCCTTTACAAGAATTTACATCCCAAATGGGACTATGAAACTCATGGAAGACTTGAGTAACATTGACCTTTTAAACCAGATTTAACTCACAAGAAAATCAACAAGAGAATTGTCTTTCCCTTTTATATGCTCTACATCAAAGGAAATATTATCAAACCATAGACCCCACCTCGTAACATTGCCAACATATGCCTTATTTGCAGGTCTCCATTATTAAGCCTGGCTCTGAAATCTTTCAGATCACTTCGAATAATGAAATGATCATTCTGGATAAAGAACAAAAAGCTTTAATGGCTTTCTTACCGCCAGGATTTCTTTATGAGTGGAGTGGTATTTGATCTCGTAACCTGGAATGATCACGATGCGATATCTGCAAACTTTCTCCTTACCATTCTCCATCTTTTCGAGTATGGCTCCCTCAATAATCACATCGACATCATTCAATAATCTTCTGACTTGTCCCGACAGGGGACATAGGTGGAAGATCAAGCACTTGCTTTTGATGTGCTTGACTGCTGAGTCATTTCATCACTCCAGTGGGGAGCATTCTTTTTCAACCTTTTATTCAATAAGATTCTATTTGCAACAATATTTTTATAGAATCCTGCAACATAGTTAACACAGCCAAGAAACCTTTGTAGTTGTTCATTTTCTTTTAATTCATCAAGGAACTCTTGAATTTTGGAAACATGTTTCTGCATTTCTATATTGCCATCTTTAATTCTTATGCCTAGAAAATCCATTTCATCTTTAAAGACTTCCATTTTTTGATGGAGATAGGATAAACCATTTTTATAGACAATATCATAGAACTTATACAAATGTTCTATGTGATCCTTTGGAGATTTTGAAAATATCAGAATATCATCAATATAAACAATCAAAAATTTTGAAAGTTCTCCAAAGATTTTATCCATTTTTTAGAAATATAGATGGTGCAGTTTTAAGGCCAAAGGGAAGTACCTTCCATTCATATTGACCTCAGCGACTACAAACACAGTTTTGTAACAATCTTTAAATTTGTAGAAATATTTGTGTAATCCACTCTTTAAATCAAACTTACTGTATACTTTGGAACCTTTGATTCTGGATAGAAGATCATTTTTTGCAGTATCGGGTGCTAAGCAACAGATATGAATTTGTTCAAGGGCTTATAATCAACTACACGCCTCTTCTTCATGTGCTTCGCTCACTTCGCTTATTAACATAAAAGGTACGCACATGACCAAGAAGAATTAGATTCTTGAATAAATCCTCCTTTTAGTAATTTCTGAATTTCTTCATGGCATTCCTTTCTTTTCGATGGAATCATGCCACGATGATGTGCTCAACTTTGGAATAAGTTCTCGCCTTCTTTATCCTTTACA
This sequence comes from Taxus wallichiana var. yunnanensis, assembly GCA_018340775.1. Lineage (NCBI taxonomy): Eukaryota > Viridiplantae > Streptophyta > Pinopsida > Cupressales > Taxaceae > Taxus > Taxus wallichiana. Next base: position 813,380,619 of record CM031234.1, on the reverse strand, counting down.
ATCTGCAAATCAAGTGAAGCAGTATGTCTTTTGGAAACAAAGGCATGAGGATTATCGAACAAAGATCATTTTTGATTTTCGCTACTATATTATCTATATCGATTTATGTTGAAGAATGGATTTGTGTATCCACTCATGATTTGACTTTTTAATAAAGTGAAGTGGAACTATTGTCGATAAGTATACCTTTCAGGTATTTAGACTTGTGGATTGAACAATGATATTAAATTCGCTAACATCAAGATTCCACATCTTGAGAAATCTACTCTCCAACAGACAATCATACGCTTCCATATCATGCCGATAGAACTTAATTGTTTAAGTAAATCCTTTCAGCAAATAGGAGAGGATTTGAGGCACAAATTTAGAGATGACATCCTTTTTCAAACCTAATCCCAAGATGGGTTTCACGCCAACAATCGGGAGGAATGGCCATTGTTTCGAAAGCACGCTTAATGTCACCTGTATATATCATAAAGATTTAAACAAGATGGCTTTATATTTCGTATACAAATAAGTGATGGCTATGAATGGATTTTAAGACTGAAGAGATCGCATACCTCTCGCATCTTTTCGAGCAGAGATGATTCCTCTGAGTTTCGAAGACATTATTTGTTGATAGCAGCATTCCAGATCTTCGTCATCTTTCTCTCTTCATCTTCTTCTTCTTTAAGGAGTCTAGAGAACTCCTGTGTGGCTTTATCAATAATCTTTTCAAGGAACTCATTGCTCCTTCTCCAAAGTTTATAGATATTAGATCGTGGCTTCTCGATCCATTTGTTCGACCATATTCTCTTGGGGAAGAGAAAAGTAAAATTCTTGAGGAACAAGTGTTCCTCTACCTCTTCTCCCGCCTCTCCAAGTCCAGATCTACCCCCTGCAGTAGGATCTGTCTTTGACGAATCCTTTGCTGGAATGGAGGATGAATAGGGACTGGTGAATATGGCTCTTCCGTATGCAGAATAGATCTTCTTCGAGGTCTCCTTATTCTTTCTTACTCAAGACTATTCTTGAATATATTTATCTTGTGATTCACGAACCCTTTCAGTAAAGAAGTTCTTCGTTGTATCCCATGGGGACTTCAAGATATTCACTCAGTATAACTCCATCTCGCCGACGGGAGAATCTCGCATTAGGAGGCACTAAAGGATGTTTGAAGTTAGCATTCATATTAATTCTTACCATATTAACAAAGGATGGTAAGGTATCATAACCATCGTTATTACTACACGCCGCAATATCGTCGATACACGTAAATTTAAATTACACCGTACATCTTCCACAGATTGATAAAAATATTTGAAGAAAAGCTTTCTTTCGTGTCATCGACTCAAAGATATATTCTTCTTCGTAATTCTTCTGGACGCAAAAAGCATTTACTTTTGCTTTTCCTTTTCATCGCTCTCTCACAACATTTGTTAAGATAATGGTTACCTTTACAAATACAAAGATGTAGAGAAAATCTTTTGTCTTTGACCCACATATTTCTTTCTTCTAAAAACAAAATTTTTAAATGGCTTTATCGTGAAAAGTTAATCCTTTTTATAACCTTTATTATATATTTTCATATTTCTTTCAGCTTTATACCTTCCCTTCCTTTTCAAAAAGAACAATCACGGCATTTTGACGTTGACGGGACCATCCAATCGATCACAACCGAAGGATCCATCGCATACATATCACGAATTGGAACCAAGAGATTTTGCATTCTTAAGAAATTTGCGTTTCTTTCTATTTCTCTTTACAAAGTTTTCGCATGTTTGGTCAATTATTTGATTAATCGCACCAAAACTTCTGGGCCTTCAATGCTTATTCCACGATAATTTTTTATACTCGCAGAGTAAATAGGGGGAAAAGATTCAATATACCTTAGCCTCATGGTTTCATCATCGATGTTGTCAATCAGTAGAGAGCTTTCGCGATAAAACAACGATATTCCTTTATCTCAACATATCACATAATTTGACTCTTTAGAAATAAAGTTCGTATTTTCATCTTATCATCTTCAAGATTCGCTAATAAATTCTTTAATTATAGCAGCTGTTAAACCCATATAACCACTTTGTAATATTTCTTGTTGGTTGGGAGTTGAATCCCACCACTCTTTTATTATTCCTACAAAACCGCTAGCTATAAAGCATTTAATCGCATTTATCCTTTTATACATTTCTAACCTAATTTTCCTGTGCCATCGCACACGCACCATTTCTTAATTTCATCTAAAGTTTCGCATTCTAGCTTACACGTTGGGCCGTAGGTTCGAACTCAGCTCGCCATGCTCGTAGTTCTGCGCTTATGATTGACGTTTTTCCCAAGATCATACCTTTCGCCGTTGATGATGGGCTTCAATTTTGACCATACTTACGCACTTTTATCTTTTTATCACCAAAAATAGTGGCTTCAGACCGCAAATATTTTTTATGTCGCTTTCCGTAAGATAAGAAGTTTCGAAACTTGTTTCCAAGACATGATTAGATCAATCTCCTTCTTCCTTTACAATATTATCCCAAATTTCTTCAATTTTGTGACAATCTCGCGAAACTATCTACATCGAGTCTAAAACTCGATCAATCTTCGTTTTTCTAAAGTTAATCACGCATACGGTATAAACCTGTTTCTACAGTTCACGCAGATGTGTGTTACCGGTTAAAAACATGACTTTTAACGCTAATAACGATCAATAAGAGTTGTCTGCAGACAATATCAAATGACATTACGAGATACGATTTTTGCAGATTTGCTGGCATCACTACGATTACGCCGATCGTAGTCTCTATTCTTTTCACTAATTTATCTAACTCATTCACCCTCAATTTAAGAGTTTTTAAAGCTTCAAAGAATGCCACCTTTTTCTTTAATTCTATAGTGTTTTGCGTCTTTTCATTTTCGCTAATCCGTCATTTCTACGCCGACTTTATCATTTAACATACTTAATCGCTTTATGCTTTCAGCCACGATTACTTTGAACCTCGATGGCTTCTATCTCGCGTATCTCATCGCTTCTTTGGCACAGCAGACGATTTCGCTCTCATCCTGAGATATGTTCACGACTTTCTCGTGATCAAAAGAGTTAACTTTCAGCCCATATCGATAAGAGGACATCATCGCAGTGACATATTTTTCACTAACATGCCTTTCACAATCATTACACCATAAAAAGTTCGTGTTGCAGATCTACGCATCGCGAATCGCGTGATCGCATGTTAATGTTTTTTTTCGACGTCTTTCGAGAGATCGATTGATTAAATGCGATTATCGACGATGATTCACCAACAGTAAATAAGAATCGTTAGATCGAACAGTAGTTAGATCTGCAACACTTAATCAGAAAGTTAGACTCCAAAGCGATAATCTTACATCATTTTTATACTCTTTCTAGCCGCCCGTGTAAAGATTCTCGTAATTTTGGCCGATCGATCGAACGAATTTCTTAGAAAGTGTCCATTCTTTCGTAACTCCGATCCGGCCAGCAAAAAGTTCTTCGGCGTGCTCTATCTTTTGACTTTCTAAATTTACACGACTCACCACGCCGTCGCTCGAGACACCACGCTTTATCGCCGACATACGGTGCCGATAAGCGCGATATACGACTTTATATGGATGGCGAAGCGACGCACTGCGCGCATGTTTAGACATACGCAGCCGGATGGAGCTTCAAGAATCTGCAGAAAGATCATCTTTGGTCAAAACACGCGATAGTTAGTACACTTCAAAGTTAAATAGACCACTATAAAACCGCCAGATAATGCTAATAAAGTTAATCTTTAAAGCTATCAAGTCGAGATCCATAAGCACAACAAAAGATGTAAGCATTTAAACGACGATTTTAAAAGCGGAGTAATACCTATTGAACACAACCTACGGGCAAATCGATATGTATTTTTTTTTTAAGACTTTTATATCAAAGACTGGTCTATAAGATAATATTATATTCACAATTGACGTTGGGTGACTTGAATTAACGACACTCACACGTTTTAAAGCACAATACTAAATGCAATTTTAACTTATTTATTTTAAGATGTGACTTGATCATAAGATATTTTCGTTTAAGCCTGTTCAGTAACGCTTTCTTCAAGTTAATATTTATATCGTAATTTATGGGTCGACATCGATATGCGAATCCAGATTCGATCCCTCAACATCAAAGAAGAAACCGATTTGAAGCCACGCCATTTTATATACATATGCTTCTGATGAAAGCAACTTCAGAAATGCGCTTTACAGACGGGAATTAAATCTGTAACAACATTTATTTGTTTCACTGACGATTCGCCTCTTTGCCGTTATTCGCCGATAACCATATTCACAGATAACCACAAAGCCGAATGTGCCTTCTTCCTTAAAGACGATTCTCAAATATTAAACACACGCTATTTTGATGATCCACTCAAATCTTTAAACATCAACCAAAGATCAAGATCGAAATTTTAATCCACATTAATAGTCAAAATCTTTAACCAGCCTCACGATGGTCCAAGCGTCTTCGCACCATCGAGCCTAAGCGGTTAAAGATTTTCGTACTCATTAATGTGATTAAATTTTTTCGACCTTTTATTGGCTGATGTTTAAAGCATTTTAATCGGATCATCGTAAATAGCGTGTGTTTAATATTCGAGAATCAATCTTTGGCGAAGGTTCGTTTCGACTTTTCGTGGTTATCTCGTGAATATGAAGTTCATACAAAGCAGATGAAAGCAGAAAGAGCATGGCGTCCCGCCAAGTTAAGTCGCCAAGTTACAAGGCAGCTTTAAAGTGTCGACTCGATACCGTAAGCCCCGCTGAAAGTTTCGTTTCAAGAAGCACTAAAAGATAAAATGCCGCCTGCCTCGTCCCTGGGCTTTGTCTTCGATGATTGAGGATGTCTCGCCCATAAATTCGATATAAATATTCTCAAGTTAAACCGACCCATTACCAACCCTAAACTTCTCAAAATATCTTACGATCGTTTATGCTAAAATAAATAAGCTTCCATCTCATAATAAGATCGCCTTTAAAACCCGTGAGTCATGCTCATTCAAGCTCACCCAAACGCCTAATCGCTAATATAATATTCCTCTTATGATGCAACGATATAAAAAGCCTTAAAAACAAAATACATATCAATTTGCCCACATAAGCCAAGGTTCAAACAGATACTCCGCTTTTTTCCGTCCGCTTAAACGCTTCTATACTTTCATTGCCTTGGGCTGATTTCCACTGATAACTTTAAAGATTCTTTATCGGCAGCCTATACAAACGGCTGGCCATAATGTCCTATTTCTTTTCAAGTGTAACCTAACTATCCCGTGTCTTCGACCAAAGACGATCTTTCGCAAAGATGTCTCAAACTCCATCCTGGCTACTACAGCCTAAACACGCGACCCGCGCACGTCCGCCGCCATCCACTATAAAGCTCATATATCGCTCACAACACCACGTACTAAGAAGAAAGCACGACGCCTCCAAGGCAAAGAAAGCAAGGTGAGTCATGTAAATTTGAAAGTCAAAAGATAGACTCGAGCCTTTATTTCTTTGCCTCGATCGTAGCTCCCAAAGAATTGACACTTTCTAAGAATTCATTCAAATCAAACTCACCAAAATCACGTAATGCCACACCAGTGTAAGAGTCTAAAAACGATGTAAGATTATCCTTGCGCTCTAACTCTGATTAAGTCTTCCTGATCTAACTCGTCTACCTAACAGCTTCTTATTTTCTCCGCTTAATCATCCAATAGTCACTTACCACTTCCATCTACCGGCCCATCAAAAAAAAAAAAACATTCTTACGCAATACAAGCATTCAAGCATACGATCCTAACACGACTTTTTACAGAATGACCGAAAAAGTTGTTACCAAAAATATGTCCCTAACAAATGGTCCTACTATCAATATGGCTTCATAAGCTTCTAACTCTTTTTCAATCACAGAAAGTCACGAAATTTATATCTCCATTTAAGTATAAATCACCACCGGGCACAAGAATCAAAGAGATAAGCAGATAAAGCCCATCCGAGAAGTTCAAAAATGCGTAACCTGACCAATAACAAGAAGCTTAAGATGCTCACGATAAAGTTTCAAGACATGAGTGACAGACAACAGAACTGAAAAGACCTTTAAAGCACTACAGAATGGGCGAAAAAATGACATCGCTTTAACTTTAAAGTTCTTAAATTCAAGGGTGAATGAGTTAGATAAATTAATGAAAAGTTATTGCAGACTTATGACAAAGATAATCATAGAGTAAGCCTCAATCAAGTACTCAAAAGTCATATCTCATAACGTCACCGATATCAGATGTAACTCTTATCGATCATTCTATTAAGATTAAAAGTCATGTTTTAACCAAGCCGACATACACATGAACAGAAACCAGCTTATCTCTACGCACGATTTTAAAAACCGATGCTAAGATTGATCAAGTTTGCACTCAAGAGATAGTTTACATTCGAGATTGTCCCAAAATCAAGAAATTTGGGACGATATCAGAAAAAGCAAGGCATGAGATCGGTCTAACATAAAGTGTCTCTAAACAAGTTTCGAACTCGCTAATCCTTCCTGAAAGAAGAACATAAAGAAATACTCGCTTTCAAGATGCCCATTATTTTTAAATGATAAAGATAAGAAGTTCTGTAAAGTATGGTCAAAATCAAGTCCATCAATAGTAAGATATGATCTTGATAAACATCAAATCCTAAGCTCGAACCTCTACAAGCGCATGGCCAGAGCTGCACCATACAACCCAACCCCAGATAAGCCTATAATGCGTAACTTGTATTTAAATTAAATAAATGGTGTACAGACGACAGTGCCTGCACAAATTCCCAATTGTAATCAGATAAAAAGGATTCCATGAATCAGATCTCGCTATAAACCAATGGTTTCAGAGAATAATAAAAGAGTGGTGATTCAACCCAACCAACAAGCTAAATATCGCAGTGGTTATATGAGTTTAATAAATGCTATAATTAAAGTTAATTTATTTCGCAATCTCAAGCATTTATAAGCATTTAAAAATACAGCCTTTATTTCTAAGATCCGATTATGCGATATGCTCAGATAAAGGAATATCATCGTTTTACGCAGTTTCTACTACAATTCTCGCAACATCAATGATTTAAACCACGAGACTTACGTGATATCAATCTTTCCCCTTATTTTTCTATCGAAAGATAAGAAAGCTACATGATGGAATAAGAAATAAGAACTAAGTTTTTGCAATTAATCAAATAATCGACCAAACACACGCAGCTCTCAGAAAGAGAATGAAAGAAAAGAAGTTCCTCCCAAGAATGCAAAATCTCTTGCCCAAATTCGTGATACGATGCACAGATCCTCTTCAACAGGATCACACGGTCCAACTGCTCAAAATGCCGTGATTGTTTTTTTCAAAAGGAAGGAAGCGATAAAGACAAAAGTTAAATATAGAAAGTTCGATAAGAAAGCGTTATAAAAAGATTCTTTTCGCACAACAAAGATTTTAAAAGTTTTGTTTTTAAAGAAAAAGATGTGGTAAAGACAAAAGATTTTCTCCTACACGCTTTTATTCAGCGTTTAACCATTATGCTAACAAACGTCCACAGAGATAGATAAAGAGAAAAGAAAAGAAAAGAAAAGAATCCATCCAGAATTACGTAAGAAGAATATACGCTAACAAATGATACGTAAAGTCTTTTCTTCGATATTTCTTATCAATCATAAGATGTACAAACAGTAACAAATTTCACGATTCGATAAAGATTACTTACAAGAATGATAAGAATGTTATTTATACCTTACCATCTTTTCAGTAAATATAGAAGTAATTAATACGAATGCTAACTTCAAGATCCTTTAAAGGCCTCCTAACGCAGCAGATTCTCCGCCGCAGATGGAGTTATACCAGAGTGAATACGCTTCATGTCCCCCATGGATACAACCTAAGAGCTTCTTTACGTAATGTCGCGTTCGTGAATCACAAGATAAATATATTCAAACAGAATAGTCCTTGAGCAAAGTTAAAGATGAGAGCCAAGCAAGATCTATTCTGCATGTAAGAGCCATATTCACCGGCCTCCTGCGTCTCGTCCTCCATTCCAAAGAAAGGATTCACAAAGATAGATCCTACCAGGTAGATCCTGACTGAGAGAGGTAGAGGAGAAAGAGGCAGAGAACACTTGTTCCTCAAAGGAATTTTCCTTTTCTCTTCCCCGAAGAGAATATAGCCGAACAAATGGATCAAAGAAGCCCGATCCTAATATCTATAAAACTCGAGAAGGAATGTAATCTGAGCCTTTAAAAGATTATCGATAAAGCCACACAGAGCTTCTCTGCACTTTAAAGAAGAAGAAGATGAAGAGAAAGATAAAGATGACGAAGATCTGGAATCTGCCTATCAACAAATAATGCTTCAAGAAACTCAAGAGGAATCATCTGCTCAAAAAGATGCAGAGGACGCAGCCTCAGACTCAAAATCCATTCATACCATCACTATTCAGATACCAAATATAAAGCCATACCTGTTTAGACAAGATGACAGATACAAGAGTCGACATTAAGATGCTCGTAACAATGGCCATTCCTCCCGATTGTCAAGAATAAACCCATCTTAAGACAGTTGACAAAAAGGATGTCATCTCTAAACTGTGGCTCAAATCCCTATTTCGCTAATGATTTACTGTAACAATTAAGTTCTATCAGCATTTATACGAAGATATGATTGTTTTACAGAGTAGATTTCTCCAAGTCTCGTGGAATCTTCAATGTCAAAGAAATATTTAATATCATTGCTCAATCCACGTGCCTAAATACCTGTAATGATACTTATCGCACAATAGGCCCACTCCCCGAACCTATTAAAAAGTCAAATCATGAAAGTGGATACACAACCATCACGTCAGAATCCAATATGATAATATAGTGGCAAAAATCAAAACGATCTTTGTCCCGATAATCCTCATGCCTTGCTTCCAAAAAGACATCCCCTGCTCACTGATTGGCAGATCAGCAAAGCGATAAAGAAGGCAGAGAACTTATTCCAAAGTTCGCGCACATCATCGTGGTATGATTCCATCGAAAAGAAAGGAATGCCACAAGAAATTTAAATTACTAAAAGGAGGATTTATTCAAGAATCTAATTCTCCTTGGCACATGCAAATTTTTATGTTAATCAAGTGAGAAGCTACAGATAAGAGGCGTGTAGTTGATTATAAGCCCTCGAACAAATTCATATATGTAGCTTCAAAGACCGATACTTACAAAAATGATTTTCTATCCGTAATCAAAGGTTCCAAAGATACAAGAAGTTTGATTTAAAGAGTGGATTCTCAGCAAATATTTCTACAAACAAAATTGTTACAAACCGCATTTCAGAAGTCCCTGCAGAGGTCAATATGAATCGGGAAGGTACGTCCCTTTCGCCTTAAAACCGGCACCATCTATATTTCGTAAAAAGATGGATAAAATCTTCGGATAACTTTCTTAATTTTTGATTGCTTATATGATGATATTCTCGATATTTTCAAAATCTCCAGCGATCACATGTAACATTTGATAAGCTTCTATGACATCGTCTATAAAATGGTTTAGCGACTATCTCCATAAAAATGGAAGTCTTTAAAGATTTAAATGGATTTTCTAGCATAAGTTAATTAAAGATGGCAATATGTAAATGCAGTAAACATGTTTCCAAAATTCAAGAGTTCCCTCACGAATTAAAAGAAAACGAACAACTACAAAGGTTTCTGTGTTAACTCCATGTCATATGATTCTATAAAAATATCGGGCAGATAGAATCTGTCAATAAAAGGTTGAAAAGAATGCCCGCCCTGAGTGATTAAATGACTTCAAGAATGTCGCATCAAAAACAAGTGCTCGATCTTCCACCTATGTCCTCGCTCTACGGACAAGCGTCCAAGATTATCAACGACGCCAAATGACGCTTATCGGATGCCATACTCAAAAAAGATGGAGAATGGTAAGGAGAAAGTTGCAGATATGCATCGCGATCATTCCAAGGCTCGAGATCAAATACCACTCCACTCATAAATAAATCCGCACAACTAAGAAAGCCATTAAAGCTTTCTTTTGTCTTTATCCGTAACGATCATTTCATTATTCAAGTGATCCAAAGATTTCAGAGCTGCGCTTAATAATGGAGACTCTTGCAAATAAGACAGCGCTCAATGTGACACAGGTGAAAGTGGGGTCTATGGTTTGATAATATTTCTTCACGTAGAGCATATAAAAGGAAAGACAATTCTCTGTTGATTTTTCACAGAGAAGTTAAATCTGGGTTTAAAAGCGTCAATGTTACTCAAGTTTTCCATGAGTTTCATAGTCCCATTTGGGATGTAAATTTTCGTAAAAATGCCAAATTGATTCTATCAAAAGAAATGATGATAGAATTTCTGCAGGTTCTCAATCTGTTGGTTTATAGAGATTATATTTCAGATCCGAATATAATATGTCCGAGTCATAAATGATTTGTGGATCCCGAAATCCCACACACTGAATTCCATTCTCTCCAAGAGCCAATGGTTTTCTCAGACTTCAATCGTGATCTGGCATGACACTCGAGATATGCAGAAGAACCCGATCATCCGCCTTTTCAAGGACACCAACTTGCATAAATTGTACTCAAGTGCCTAATACTTTGTGGAAATTTGAGTTTTCCAGATTATGGACAGAGGAGCATCCTCTTCATTTTGATTTATGGAATGTGCAGTAAAGATTCAAGGAGACATAAGTATATTTCCCAACATTTTAATTATTTTCGATAAATATCTTCCTTCTAAAATATCTGATTCTCCATTACCTGATATTTCTTCCGATTTAAATTTTGCAGAATATTTTAATTCAATGTAAAATTCCTTGATTTGTAAAAATCCAAAGATTATGTAAAAACTAATCCTTTCAGAGGCCACCATTCTAATCCGAATGGTCAATTATGGAGGAGAATCATACTTCATCATACGATGAACGTACATCCCCCGCTCCTGATACTCTCTCTAATCCCAAATCATTATCTTTCCCTACCGTAAAGCATCTCCTCCGTATAATGATGGTACCGCATCTACATCAAGATCGTAAGCACGAAAAGAAACACGGCGAATCTCGAGCCATTCAAAAAAAGATGATGAGACTTCATCCTCATCAGATGATGACACCAATGGTCCCATCAGACATTATGATGAAATTTCTTAGTGTTATGCTTCTGAGTATGTTACCGATTTGAATAAAGTTGATTTTCGCTACGCTTGCAGTTCGTCACGACCAATCGTGTTTAATAAAGAGGATAAGATTCTTCTTTGGCCTTATCCAAAGCGTGGTGGACCTCTCCACTTATTAAAGGTGTTATAATGAGTGGCATGTACCCATTATTCGTGTCCTCCGATTCTCCGCTTTTTCTAAAGTGGGAATCTTCCGGTTATCTGAGTTACTAGTTATAGGTTCTAGTCATTGTGTTACCCTATGAAAAGCTACTTCAATTTCTATAAATTAGAAGTCATGTCAAGCTTCATTTACTACACCTGTATGTCCAAAACATTCAGAAGCAAGTTTCATGAGAGATATTCCAAGCAAGTCAAGTCCAAAAGAGTTTCAAAGTGTTCATGGTCAAGTCTCATATTAGAAATCAGAAGTCTTATGATCTCCTAAGATTCTTGGAAGCTATTATCGAGAGATGTTGTTTGTATTATAAAAGTGGTATCGATTTATCAGATTATTTCACTAAATATTGAGTTGTTTTATAAAGAGAATCGTGTTGTTATTGTGAGCCGTGTTTGTTTGTGTTTGTATTATAAAAGTGGTAATGGGCTAAGTTACACCGTACATCTTCCATGGATTCGATAAGAAATGTCCAAGAAAGCTCAGTGTCACCGACTCAAAGATATATTCTTCTTCGTAATTCCTCCTGATGCAAAAACATTTACTTTTGCTTTTCCTTTCTCACTGTCTCTCTGTGGACATTTGTTAGCATAATGGTTACCTTTACAAATAAAGCATGTAGGAGAAAATCTTTTGTGCTGACCCACATACTTCTTCTTTCTAAAAACAAAACTTTTAAAAGGCTTTCTATTGGCAAAAGAATCCTTTTTATAACCTTTACTATACAACTTTCTATATTTCTTCTGTGTTTTATACCTTCCCTTCCCTTTTGAAAAAGAACAATCACGGCATTTTGACTTGATTGGACCATCCAACTGATCACAACCGAAGGGATCCATTGCATACATATCACAGAATTTGGAACCAAGAGATTTTGCATTCTTAAGAGCTTGCGTTCTTTCCCATTTCTCTTTACAGAGCTTTGCATGTGTTTGGTCAATTATTTGATTAATTGCACCAAAACTTAGTTCTTCAGCTCTTATTCCATGCATAGCTTTCTTATACTCGGGCAGAGAAATAAGGGGGAAAAGATTCAATATACCTTAGTCTCATGGTTTCATCATGATGCGCTGTAATCAGAAGTAGAAAGTTTCGCATAAAACACCGATATTCCTTTATCCCGAACATATCACATAATCCATTCTTAAATAAAGCCTATATTTTTCATCTTATCATCTTCAAGATCACGATAAATTCTTTAATTATAAGAAATTGCTAAACCCATATAACCACTTTGCAATATTTCATTGTTGGTTGGGAGTCAATCCCACCACTCTTTATTATTCCTACAAAACCATCGGCATTATAAAGCAGATGCAATCGTACGATCCTTTTTGACATTTCTAATCGAGAATTTCCCCCCTATCATACCATGCACCATTTTCTTAATTTCATCTAAAGTTCGCATTCTACTTATACCAAGGTTAAAGTTGGCAGTAGGTCCGAACTCCTGGCCACGCCTGCAGTTCTCAGCTAGGATTGATGTTTCTCCCAAGATCATACCTTCGTCATTGACAGCTTCAATTTTGACCATACTTACAGACTTCTTATCTTTATCACCAAAAATAGTGGCTTCAGACTTCGCAAAGATTTCTTTACGTTGCCGCTTTGCGTATGATTAACAAGTTCGTAAACTGTTTCCAAGAGAATGTATTGCATCAATCTCCTTCTTCCTTCTTTACAGTATCATCCCAAATTTCTTCAATTTTTGGGACAATCTTAGGAAAACTATCTATTGAGTCTAAAACTTGATCAATCTTCTTGTCAGTTTTTTCTAAAGAATCATGCATTTATAGTATTTGTGGTACAGATTTGTAAGCTAGAGGTCAAGAGATCAAAAATGTGAAAGCGCCTTAATTAAAATAACGAAATGACAGGGCTAAACGATGGAATCACAAAGAAGTATTTATAGTATTTGTGGTGTGTATATATATAAATATATTAAAAAAATTATTATCATATATATTTAAAATTTATATATTAATTTGTTTTTAAATAATTTTATAATTATATTCGTTTGATTATAAATAGAAATATTATATTTGTATGTATATAGTTTATGAATATTTTAAATAAAAGTGTTTGGTTCATAATAGTATGATAGTATTTTTATAATATAAATATTATATATTTATGTTTATAATTTGTGTTTGGAAGATAATAATATGATTGCATTTTCAGGATAAAGATTTTATCAGATTGTGATTGAATATTTAAAAATGTGTATTTGTATTTTGTTTGGAATGTTTGAATGAATAATTTATAATATAAATATTATATTTGTGTATAATTTACTTATAGTTTCAAATTAAAATGTTTGAATGATTATAAAATGATTCTATTTTTAGATATAGATGTTGTGAACACATAGTTCGAATGTTTAATTTTATTGTATGAATATTACAATGTCATATAAATATTATAATACGAATATTATTTGTGTAATATCAGAACTTACAATATAAATACTATTTGTATATTTAAACATTAATATTATAGATGTAAAATGAATATTAAAGAGGGAAATATGTATGATTTGTATTTAGTTTATTTATTGTATAAATATTACAATATCATATAAATATTAGTGTAATATTATAACTTACAATATAAATACTATTTGTATATTTAAACATTAATATTATAGAGGTAAAATGAATATTATAGAGGAAACATGTATAATTTGTATTTAGTTTATGTTTATATGCTTTTATTTTAGCTATAGATATTCTATATGAATATTTAAAAATGTGTGTTTATTTTGTTTGGCATGTTGGAATGTTTAGATGTTTGTATTTTTAGGTATAAGTATAAATATTTGAAAAATGTGTGTTTACATTTTGTTTGGTATTTTTTTAATGTTTTTTTATTTCATTTGATTGTACTTATCTCATGTGTGTATGATTATAAATTGAATTATAATTATGTTTTATTTATTTTAAATATTAAATTGCTTAGAGTTAGAATGGAGGTCGAAGGAGGAGTTTGAATTAGGGTGGATGGAGGAGGGGTTTTAAGAAGGGTTGGATTGATGGGGTTCGAATGGAGATTAGAGAGAAGGAAAAATGAATGAAGGAGAAAATTGAGTTTGGGGTTCAAGAAAGGTTAGAAACATGAGGGGTCGGGATCAAGGTTGGAAGGAGTGTAGGATATACGAGTCAGAGGAATAAAATTTGGGGTTTGGATGGAGGAGGGGTTAGAATGGAGGTTGGAGGGGATCGACTTGAGGCTTAGAGAGAAATAGAGAAATGAATGTTGGAGGAAAAAGGAGGAAATTAAGTTTGGGGGTTCAAGAAGGGTTAGAAATAGAAGGGGTTGGGATCAAGGTGGAAGGAGTGTAGGACATAGGAGTGGTTGGAATAAAATTTGGGGGTTTAAGAAAGGTTGGATGGAGGAGGGGTTGGAATGGGGTTCGAGTGGAGATTAGAGAGAAGGAAAAATGAATGAAGGAGAAAATTGAGTTTGGGGTTTGAAGAAAGGTTAAACAGGAGGGGTTGGGATCAAGGTTAGGAGTGTAGGATATAGGAGTCAGAGGGAATAAAATTTGGGGGTGAATGGAGGTGGAGGGGATTAAAGGAGGCTTAGAGAGAAAAGGAGAAATGAATGTTGGAGGAAAAAGGAGGAAATTAAGTTTGGGGTTTGAGGAAGGGTTAGAAACAGATGGGGTTGGGATCAAGGTTGGAAGGAGTGTAGGACATAGAAGTGGTTTCAAGAAAGGTTAGAAACAGGAGGGGTTGGGGTCAAGGTTGGAAGGAGTGTAGGATATAGGAGTAGGAATAAAATTTGGGGTCTGGATGGAGGAGGGGTTGGAATGGAGGTGGAGGGGATCAAGGAGGTTTAGAGAGAACATGAGAAATGAATGTTGGAGGAAAAAGGAGGAAATTAAGTTTGGGGTTGAAGAAGGGTTAGAAATGTAAAGGGTCGAGATCAAGGTGGAAGGAGTGTAGGACATAGGAGTGGTTGGATAGAGGAGGGGTTGGAATGGAGGTTGGAGGGGATCAAGGATGTTTAGAGAGAAAAGGAGAAATAA
Organism: Taxus wallichiana var. yunnanensis; assembly: GCA_018340775.1. Taxonomy (NCBI): domain Eukaryota; kingdom Viridiplantae; phylum Streptophyta; class Pinopsida; order Cupressales; family Taxaceae; genus Taxus; species Taxus wallichiana. Next base: position 813,365,242 of record CM031234.1, on the reverse strand, counting down.
ATGTTGGAGGAAAAATGAGGAAATTAAGTTTGGGGTTTCAAGAAGGGTTAGAAATGAAGGGGTGGGATCAAGGTTGGAAGAGTGTAGGACATAGGAGTGGTTGGAATAAAATTTGGGGGTCAAGAAGGGTCGGATGGAGGAGGGTTGGAATGGAGGTTAGAGGGGATCAAGGAGGCTTAGAGAGAAAAGGAGGAAATTGAGTTTGGGGTTTCAAGAAGGGTTAAACAAGAGGGGTTGGGATTAAGGTTGGAAGGAGTGTGAGACATAGGAGCGGTTGGAATAAAATTTGGGGGTCAAGAAGGGTCGGATGGAGGAGGGGTTGGAATGGAGGTTGGAGGGGATCAAGGAGGCTTATAGAGAAGGAGGAAATTGAGTTTGGGGTTTCAAGAAGGGTTAGAAACAGGAGGGGTTGGGATTAAGGTTGGAAGGAGTGTGGGACATATGAGTGGTGGAATAAAAATTGGGGGTGGAAGAAGGGTTGGAATGGAGGTTGGAGGGGATCAAGGAGGCCAATAGAGAAAAAAAGAAATGATGTTGAAGGAAAAGGGAGGAAATTGAGTTTGGGGTTCAAGAAGGGTTAAACAGGGGGTTGGGATCAAGGTTGGAAGGAGTGGGACATATGAGTGGTTGGAATAAAATTGGGGGTCAAGAAGGGTTGGAATGGAGGTGGAGGGGATCAAGGAGGCCAATAGAGAAAAAAAGAAATGATGTCAAGGAAAAGGGAGGAAATTGAGTTTGGGGTTCAAGAAGGGTTAGAAACAGGGGGTTGGGATCAAGGTTGGAAGGAGTGTAGGACATAGGAGTGGTTGGAATAAAATTTGGGGTTGAAAAAAAGATTGGATGGAGGAGTCAGAATGAAGGTTGAGGGGATCAAGGAGGGTTAGAGGTTAGAGGGGTTTAAAAGAAGTTTAGAGTTTAGAATGGAGGTTGGAGGGGTCTAAAAGATTAGTCCTTCATAAGAATCAACTTCAATGACCAGAGTGAAACGTGGATATATAGCTCAAAAACGTCGAAAAAAGATTCTTGCATTTGTATCAGGCTCCCGGGGGGCCCATTCAAAACTTTTTCGAATTGCTAACCAACAGAAAATGAGAGCCTTAGTTTTCGCTCACCGAGATAGAATTAAACGAAAGAGAGATTTTCGCCGTTTGTGGATTACTCGGATAAATGCAGCATCCCGTGCTAATGGAGTCTCCTAATGGAGGGGTCAAAAGAAGCTTAAAATTAAAATGGGGGATGGGAGGTATTCAAGGAGGTTGGATGGATGGGCTGGAATGGAGGTCGAGAGAAAAGGATGAACAAAGGGTGCATGTATGTAACACAAGGAAATTGAGTTTGGGGTTTGAAGGAGTGTTGAACTGAGGAGAGGTTGGGATCAAGGTTGGAAGGAGTGTAGGACAAAAGAGGCCGAGAGTGGAATGGAGGTCGGAGCGGAGGGGTTTAAAAGAAGTTTAGAGTTTAGAATAGAGGTTAGAAGGGTCTAAAAGAATGGAGGATCGAGGGTTGAAAAGAAGTTTAGAGTTTAAAATGGAGGTTTAAGGGTCTAAAATAATCTTAAAGTTAAAATCGGGGATGAAGGTGTTCAAGGAGGTTGGATGGATGGGTTGAATGGAGGTTAGAGAGAAAAGGATGAATGAAGGGTGCAGATAAAAGAAAGAAATTGTGTTTGGGATTTCAAGGAGTGTCTAATAAAGGAGAGGTGGGATTAAGGTGGAAGGAACGTAGGACAAAAGACACTTAGAGTGGAATGAAGGTTGGAGTGGAGGGGTTTAAAAGAAGTTCATATTTTAGAATGGAGGTTAGAAGGGTCTAAACGAATAGAGGTTGAGAGGGGTTTAAAAGAAGTTTAGAGTTTAGAATGGAGGTTAGAAGGGTCGAAAGAATCTTAAAGTTAAAATCGAGGATGAAGGTGTTTCAAGGAGGTGGATGGATGGATTAGAATGGAGATGAGAGAGAAAAGGATGAACGAAAGGTGCAGTAAAATAAGGAAATTGAGTTTGGGATTCAAGGAGTGTTCAACAAAGGAGAGGTCGGGATTAAGGTGGATAGAGCGTAGGACAAAAAGAGTTGTTGGAATGGAAGTGGGTGTCAAGGAGGGTTTTAAAAGAAGTTCAAAGTTTAGAATGGAGGTTAGAAGGGTCTAAAAGAATCTTAAAGTTAAAATTGGGGATGGAGGTGTTTCAAGGAGGTGGATGGATGGGTATGGAGGTCGAGAGATAAAAGGTGAACGAAGGGTGCAGTAAAAAGAGGAAATTGAGTTTGGGATTTGAAGTAGTGTTCAACAGAGGAGAGGTCAGATTAAGGTAAGGAGTGTAGGACAAAAGAGGCTTGGAATTGGAATGAAGGTTGGAGTGGAGGGGTTTAAAAGAAGTTTAGAATTTAGAATGGAGGTTAGAAGGGTCTAAAAGATCGAGGTTATGAGGGGTTAACAAGAAGTTTAGAATTAGAATGGAGGTTAGGAGGGTTTTAAAAGAAGTTTAGAGTTTAGAATGGAGGTTAAGGGTATAAAAGAATGAAGGTTATGAGGGGTTTACAAGAAATTTAGATTTTAGAATGGAGGTTGGGACGGGTCTAAAAGAATCTTAAAGTTAAAATCGGGCATGGAGGTGTTTCAAGGAGGTTGGATGGATGGCTTGGAATGGAGGTCGAGAGAAAAGGATGAATGAAAGGTGCGAGTAAAACAAGGAAATTGAGTTTGGGATTTGAAAGAGTGTTTAAAAGAGGAGAGGTTGGGATTAAGGTTGGATGGATGGCTGGAATGGAGGTCGAGAGAAAAGGATGAATGAAGGGTGCAGTGTAAAATAAGGAAATTGAGTTTGGGATTGAAAGAGTGTTTAAAAGAGGAGAGGAATGGGATTAAGGTTGGATGGATGGCTTGGAATGGAGGTCAAAGAGAAAAGGATGAACGAAGGCCGCAGGTAAAACAAGGAAATTGAGTTTGGGATTTCAAGGAGTGTTCAACAGAGGAGAGGTCGGGATTAAGGTCGACGGAGCGTAGGACAAAATAGTTGTTAGAATGGAAGTGGGTGTCGAAGGAGGGTTGGATGTAGGAGTAGTTGGAATAAAAGTTGGGGGTGAATAAGGGTTCGATGAAGGAGGGTTTGAATGGAGGTTCTAAAGGAAATTGTGCTTGGGGTTAAAGACAAGAGGGGTTGAGATCAAGATTGGAAGGAGTGTAAGATAGAGGAGTGGTTGAGATCAATGATGGAGTAGGGATTAAATGGAGGTAAGAGTGGATCAATGAGGGTTAGACATAGTAGGAGTGGGATCAAGGTAGAAAGGAGTGTAGATGAGGAGAGGAGTGGTTGAAATAAAAGTGGGGGTCAAGAAGGGTCGATGGAGGTTGGTTGGAATAAAAGTCGGGAGTTACAGTAAGGGTTGGGATCAAGGTTGGAAGGAGTGTAGGACAAAGGAGTGGTTGAAATAAAAGTCGAGGGTCAAGAAGGGTTGGATGGAGGGGTTGGAGGGATTAAATGAAGGTTAGAAATAGGAGGTGTTGGGATTAAGGATGGAAGGAGTGTAGGATAGAGGAGTAGTTGGAATAAAACTTGGGGGTCAAGAAGGATTTGATGGAGGAGGGCTATGGAGATCGAGGAGATCAAGGAGGGATGTACACATGATGGGTTAGGATCAAGGTGGAAGGAGTGTAGAACAAAGTAGTGGTTAGAATAAACTTTGGGGGTCAAGAAGGGTTCGATGGAGGAAGGGTCCGAATGGAGGTCAAGGAGTGTAGGAAAACGAGTGGTGGAATAAACGTTGGGGTCAAGAAGGGTTATATGGAGGAGGGGTTGGAATGGAGGTTGGAGGTGAATAAATGAAGGTTAGACATGGGAGGGGTGGGATCAAGGTGGAAGGAGTGCAAAATAGAGAAGTGGTTGGAATAAAAGTTTAGGGTCAAGAAGGGTTGGAATAATAGTTGGGGGTTGAATAAGGGTTGGATCGAGGAGGGGTTGGAATGGAGGTGTGAGGGGATTCAAGAAGGGTTAGACATAGGAATGGTTGGGATAAAGGTTGGAAGGAGTGGAGGACAAAGGAGTGGTTGGAATAAAATTTGGGGTCAAGAAGGTTTGGATGAAGGAGTGGTTGGAATAATAGTTGGGGGTTGAAGAAGGATTCGATCGAGTAGGGATGGAATTGTGGTGTGAGGGGATCAAGAAGGGTTAGACATAAGAGGGGTTGGGATCAAGGTTGGAAGGAGTGAAGGACAAAGGAGTGCTTGGAATAAAATTTGGGGGTTGGCTGTAAGGGTTTGATGGAGGAGTGTTGGATAAAAGGAGTGCAGAAAGCAGAGGAGTGGTGTAAATAAAAGTTTGGGGTCAAGAAGGGTTTAAAGGAGGAGTGTTTGGAATAAAAGATGGGGGTTAAAGAAGGATCAAATGGAGGAGGGTTGGAACGGAGGTTGGAGGGGACTAAACTAAAGCAGGTTAGAGACAAGAGGGGTTGGGATCAAGGTGGAAGGAGTCCAGGACAGAGGAGTCGCTTGATCAAGAAGGGTTAGACATAAGAGGGGTTGTGATCAAGGTCTGGAAGGAGTGCAGAGACAGAGGAGTGCTTGAAAAAAATTTGGGGTCAAGAAGGGTTTGATGGAGGAGTCTTGGATAAAATGGGGTCAAGAAGGATAAAATGGAGGAGGGGTTGGAACGGAGGTTGGAGGGGACTAAAGCAGGTTAGAGACAAGAGGGTTTGAGATCAAGGTGGAAGGAGTCCGTGGATGAGGAGTCGCTTTGATCAAGAGGGGTTAGACATAAGAGGGGTTAGGATCAAGGTTGGAAGGAGTGCAGACGAGAGGAGTGCTTGGAATAAAATTTTGGGGTCAAGAAGGGTTTGATGGAGGAGTGTTGGATAAAAGAAGTGCAAACAGAGTGGTGGAAATAAAAGTTTGGGGTCAAGAAGGGTTTAAAGGAGGAGTGTTTGGAATAAAAGATGGGGGTCAAGGATAAAATGGAGGAGGGGTTGGAATAGAGGTTGGAGGGGACTAAAGCAGGTTAGAGACAAGAGGGGTTGGGATCAAGGTTTGGAAGGAGTCCAAGACAGAGGAGTCGTTGAAATAAAAGATGGGGGTAAAGAAGGGTTAGATGGAGGAGGTGTTGGAATTGAGGTTGGAGGGGATCAAGGAGGGTTAGACACAAGAGGGGTTTAGATCAAGGTTGGAAGGAGTGTAAGACAAAGAAGTGGTTGGAATAAAAGTTGGGGGGTCAAGAAGGGTCGAGATGGAGGAGGGGTTAGAATGGAGATCGGGGGGTTCAAGGAGGGTAAGACATATGGGGTTGAGATCAACGATGGAATGAGTGCATGACACATGAATGGTTGGAATATAATTTGGGGGTCAAGAAGGGTTGGATGGAAGAGTTTGGAATAAAAGTGGGGGGTTAAAGAAGGGTTGGATGGAGAGGAGGGGGTTGGAATGGAGGTGTAGAGGGGATCAAGGAGGGTTAAACTCATGAGGGGTTGAGATCAAGGTTGGAAGGAGTGTAAAGAAAAGGAGCGGTTAGAATAAAAGGGTTCAAGAAGGGTTTGATGGAGTGTTTTGAATAAAAATTGGGGGTCAAGAAGGGTTTTATGGATGAGGGGTTGGAATGGAGGTTTGAGGGGATCAAGGAGGGTTCGACACATGAGGGGTTGGGATAAAGTTTGGAAGGAGTGTAGACAAAGGAGTGGTTGGAATAAAAAGGGGGTTGAAAAAGGGTTGATGAAGGTGTGGTTGGAATAAAAGTTAGCGGTGGAAGAAGGGTCGAGTAATTGAGGTTGGAGGGAATCAAGGAGGATTAGAGTTAGAATGGAGGTGAGAGGGTTTGAGATCGAGTCCGGAAGGAGTGTAGGACATAAGAGTGGTTGGAATAAAAGGCGTTGAAAAAGGGTTTGGCTCACGAAGGAGTTGTTTGAATAGAAGGTGGGGTGAATAAGGGTTGGATGGAGGAGGGGTTAGAATGGAGGTTGGAGGGGATGAAGGAGGGTTAGACACGTGAGGGGTTGGGATAAAGTTTGTAAGAAGTGTAGGATAGAGGAGTTGGAATAAAATTTGTTGGTCAAGAAGGGTTAGATGGAGTGTAGGATAGAAGTAGTCTAGAATAGAGGAGTGGTTGAAATAAAAGTTTGGGGTTCAAGAAGGGTTGAATGGAGGAGTGTTTGGAATAAAAGATGGGGGTTCAAGAAGGATTAAATGAAGGAGGGGTTGGAATGGAGGTTGGGAGGGGACTAAAACAGGTTAGAGACAGGAGGGGTGGGATCAAGCTTGGAAGGAGTCCAGATAGAGTGGCTGGAATAAAAGTGGGGATTCAAGAAGGGTTAGATGGATGAGTGTTTGGAATAGATGTTGGGGTCAATAAGGGTTAGATGGAGGAGGGGTTGGAATTGAGGTTGGAGAGGATTAAAAAAGGGTTAAACACATGAGGGATTCATATCAAGGTTGGGAGTGCAAAAGAGAGGAGTGGTTGGAAAAAAAAAAGTTGTGGGTCAAGAAGTGTTTGATGGAGGAGGGGTTATAATGGAGATTGGAGGGTGTCAAGGAGGGTAAGACATAGGGGGTTGAGATCAAGGATGGAATGAGTGTAGAACACATGAGTGGTTGGAATAAAATTTTGGGGTCAAGAAGGGTGGATGGAGGAGTTTCAATAAAAGTTGGGGGTTCAATAAGGGTTGGATGGAGGAGGGTTGGAATGGAGGTTGGAGGGGATCAAGGAGGGTTAGACTCGTGGAGGGGGGTTGAGATCAAGGTTGGAAGGAGTGCGAGGCAAAGGAGTGGTTGGAATAAAAGTTCGATATCAAGAAGGGTTGGATGGAGTGTTTGGAATAAAATTTGGGGGTCAAGAATGGTTGGATGGATAAGGGGTTGGAATGGAGGTTGGAGGGATCAAGGAGGGTTAGACTTAAGAGGTTTGAGATCAAGGTTGGAAGGAGTGCAGGCAAAGGAGTGGTTGGAATAAAAGTTGGGGATCAAGAAGGGTTGGATGGAGTGTTTGGAATAAAATTTGGGGGTCAAGAATGGTTGGATGGATAAGGGGTTGGAATGGAGGTCCGAGGGGATCAAGGATGGTTAGACACATGAGGGTGAGATCAAGGATGGAATGAGTGTAGGACACAGGAGTGGTGGAATAAAATTTGGGGGTCAAGAAGGGTTGGATGGATGAGTTTCAAATAAAAGTGGGGGTTAAAGAAGGGTGGATGGAGGGGTTGGAATGGAGGTGGAGGGGATCAAGGAGGGTTAGACCAGGGGAGGGTTCGAGATCAAGGTGGAAGGAGTGCAGGAAAATGAGTGGTTGGAATAAAAGTTGGGGGTCAAGAATGATTAGATGGATGAGGGGTTGGAATGGAGGTCCGAGGGATCAAGGAGGGTTAGACACATGAGGGGTTGGGATAAAGTTTGGAAGGAGTGTAGGATAGAGGAGTGGTTGGAATAAAAGTTGTGGGTTGAAAAAGTTTGATAGAGGTGTGGTTGGAATAAAAGTTGGGGGTGGAAGAAGGGTTGGAATAGAGGTTGGAGAGGGGATGAATGAGGCTTAGAGTTAAAATGGAGGTTAGAGGGTTTGGGATCAATTTTGGAAGGAGTGTAGGACATAAGAGTGGTTGGAATAAAAGTTGGGGGTCAAGAAGGGTCGATGGAGGAGTTGTTTGAATAGTTGAATAGAATTTGTGGGTCAAGAAGGGTTGGATGAAGGAGGGGATGAAATGGAGGTTGGAGGGGATTCAAGGAGGGTTGACACATGAGGGGTTGGGATCAAGGTGGAAGGAGTGATTAGAATAAAATTTCGGGTTCAAGAAGGGTTAGATGGAGGAGTGGTTTGAATAAAAATTGGTGGTCAAGAAGGGCTTTGATGGAAGGAGTGGTTGGAAAAAAGTTGGGGGGTCAAGAAGTGTTCGATGGAAGAGTGTTTCGAATAAAAGTTGGGGGTTAAAGAAGGGTCAGATGGAGAAGGGGGTCGAATGGAGGTCGAGGGGATCAAGAATGGTTAGACACTGAGGGGTGTTTGGAATAAAAGTTGGGGTCAAGAAGGGTTGGATGGAGGAGGGGTTGGAATGGAGGTTAGAGGGATCAAGGAGGGTTAGACACATGAGGGATCGAGAGAAAGGTGGAAGTAGTGTAAGACAAAGGAGTGGTTGGAATAATAGTTTGGGGTCAAGAAAATTTGGATGGAGGAGTATTTGTAATAAAAGTTGGGGGTCGAAGAAGGGTGAGATGGAAGAGGGGTTGGAATGGAGGTTGGAGGGGATCAAGGAGGGTTAGACATATGAAGGGTTCAGATTAAGGTTAGATGGAGTGTAGGATAGAGGAGTGGATGGAATAAAAGTTAGGGGTTGGATGGAGGAGTGGTTGGAGTAAAAGTTGGGGGTTTAAGAAGGGTTAGACGGAGGAGGGGTTAGAATGGAGGTTGGAGGGAATTGAATGAGGCTTATACTTAGGATGGAGGTTATTGGGGTTTAAAAGAATCTTAGATTTTAGAATGGAGATTAGAGGGGTTTAAAATAAGCTTAGAGTTAAAATGGGGGATGGAGGTGTTTGATGGAGGTTGGATGGATTGGTTGGGATGGAGGCCGAAAGAAAAGGAGGGATGGAGGTTAGAGGTAAAATAAGGAAATCGAGTTTTGGGTTTCAAGGAGGGTTAGACAGAGGAGAGGTAGTACCAAGGGTCAAGGAGTGTAGAACAAAGGAGTGGTTGGAATAGAAGTTGGGTGTCAAGGAGCGTTGAATGGAGGGGATGGAATAGAGGTTGGATAGGAAAAGATAAAATGAAGGTTGGAGGGTATCAAGGAGGCTCAAAGTTTAAATGGAGGGTTGGAAGGAGTGTAGGACATAATAGTGGTTGGAAGTTGGGGTTGTAAGGAGGGTCGATGAAGGAGTGGTTGGAATGGAGGTCAAGAGAAAAAGATGAAATGGAAGGTTGGTGAACAATGAATAAATTAGGGTTGGAATGGAGGTTAGAAAGAGGGTTGGAATTAATTTGGGGTTTGATGGAGGGTTAGACAGAGGAGAGGTTGAGATCAAGGTTTAAAGGAGTGTAGAACGAAGGAGTGGTTGGAATGGAAGTGGGTGTTCAAGGAGAGTTGAATGGAGGGGTTGGAATAGAGGTTGGATAGAAAAATATTAAATGGAGGTTGGAGGGTATCAAGGAGGCTTAGAGTTACACCGATTGGGTTGGAAGGAGTGTAGGAAATAGTAGTGGTTGGAATGGAAGTTGGGGATTTAAGGAGGGTTTGATGGAGGTCAAGAGAAAAATATGAAATGGAAGATTGGTGGAAAATTAATAAATGGGGTTCGAATGGAGGTTGGAAAGAGGGTTGGAGAGTAAATGAGGAAATGGAGGTTTGTGGAAAAGAATAGGATATGAATTTTTGACAAAGGAGGGGTTGAGAAGGTGAAATCGAAGTTGGAGGGTTTGGATGGACGTTTGTAAGAGGGGATAGAGGAGGGGTTGGAATGGTGGTCAGAGAGGTTTCAAGGATGGTTAGAGTTAGAGTTAGCATGGATGTTGGAGAGGTTTGAAGTGGGGTTAGACACAAGATGGGTTAGGATCAAGGTTGGTAGGATATGTAGGATAGAGGAGTGGTTGGAATAAAAGTTGGGGTTTAAGTAGGATTGGATGGAGTGGTTGGAATAAATGTTGGGGGTTGGAGAAGGGTTAGATGGAGGAGGGGTTAGAATGGAGGTTGGAGGGGATCAAGGAGGATTATAATTAGAATGGAGGTTGGAGGGATTCAAAAGAAGTGTAGTGTTTAAAATGGAGGTTGGGGGTTTAAAAGAAGCTTAGATTAAAAATGTGGGATGTAGGTGTCAAGGAGGTTGGATGGATGGGTTGGAATGGAAGTTGGAGAGAAAAGGAGGAATGAAGGTCAAGGTAAAACAAGGAAATTGAGTTTGGGGTTTCAAGGAGGGTTAGACGTAGAAGAGTTTGGGATCAAGGTTTAAAGGAGTGTAGACAAAGGAGTGGTTGGAATGAAAGTTGGGTGTCAAGGAGAGTTGGATGGAGGAGGGGTTGGAATAGAGGTTGGATTGTATCAAGGAGGCTTAGAGTTAAAATGTATGGTGGAAGGAATGTAGGATGGTAGTGGTTGGAAATGATGATTGCCTTCCAGCCTTGATTATGCATACATGCAATGATGCATAAATTATTCATTAAGTTACTTGTTTCACATGACCCTCAAAGGGGTGGTTATCATAATATGATATTAATGATGGTGACCAAGTTTATAAAAAGGACCTACATGATCATGAGAGGAAGACTAAAAATTGAAGTTTAGAAGTGGGGGCTAATAATCTCCCTATTGTTTCTCACATACCAATCCTTACTAGAAATTTTGTTTCAATGAGCAAGATGAAAGATGTTGGTGTATAGGTCTCGTTTAGTAAAGATGGGTATAGAATGACGTGTGAAGCTCTAGTTATCGAAAGAGGAGTGAGCACAAGAACTATGTTTAAAATTTATTCAAGCATAATAGTTGGTGCTATAAATAACTTTATTGTGTCAAAGGATAAAACTATGCAACAAGGACCCATTTCTTGATTGGTGAAAAATTAGAGGTAAAACTATCACATCAAGAAGAATTGTAGAAGGATATTTTGGTGAAAAAGGAGAACTTTCTATTATTACATTAATATATAAGTGGGTTAGAATGGTCAAAGAATCGCCACAATGAGGTTTTGTTGAAAAGCAAGTGAAAAATGGTGAGTACTTACCAAAATGAGTACTTGTAGGAGTTTAATGCGAAGAGGAAGGGAGGGTTTGTATGGGGAAAATATCGTACCTCAATCTAAGGTTATTTGTGGGGTAGATATCACCCTAATGAGACCTCAAATTTTATCTCATTGTCAAGCAAAAAATTCCCATCCGATGTGCGTTATGTGGAAGACCTTTCCCAACAACACTTAAATCCTAGGTCCAAAGACTAGAAGGTCATTCCTAAATGAGACCTTAAGCCTAGGTCCATTAATGGGAATATATTGTTCTAATGAAAACTTTGGGTTGGGTTAGGTATAGACAAGTTATTTCCCCATAATAACTTAAGATTGGTAAGCAAGAAATATCATACCCATGAGTTCTTACAACCACCAGAAAGGTAAAGTGGGAGTTCTCACTCCTATAAAAATTGAACAAAAAAACTTCTCAAAAGAAAATATGAATGTATTATTTCCAAAAATGAGTTCTACTGGGGAAAGGATGACCACTCAGGGGAAATATCCCAAGTGTGTGACTTGGTTAAAAAGAAAGAATTACTTACGGAGGATAAAGCATTGCTTTTTCATGAAAGGTTGGACTATATCAACAAAAAGGTTAACGCCTTTTGCAATCGAAAGGCATGGTAAAATAAATTTCAAATCACCCCTCATAATTTGAATTTTGTAAAAATTGTGTATGGAAAATAGAGTAAAGTTTCCCACTTCTACTACTCGTTTAACTAGAATATTACATGTTTAACATAGAGATGTGTTTGAACCAATGAAAATAACCTCACACGGATATTCGTTACTTTTTCTCTTTGATATATGTTTATTCTAGAAGACCTAAATATATTTTCTCAACAAGATATTTGAAGTGTTTCAAATTTTAAAAAGTTCTAAGTTCATAACCAATATGTGAAAAGGATATAATTTTTATGCATGGACAATGGAGGGCAATAACGATTCAAGGAATTAGATGAATTTTGTAAAAATTGTAGAAAAATTAGGAAAAATACAAATCCTCACACTCCTTAGCATAATGGAGTGGAAAATCGCATGGATATAACATTTTCAAAAAGTAGTGTAGACTTCGATTAGAAGTCTTGGGTTTAAGTAATGGATACTATATGCGTTGTTTGGTGAGTAAATCACCTACATAAGTGTTGGTGGATAAGACCCCACAAGAAGCTTGGATAAGAAAGAAGCCATTGTTGAACAACTAAAAGTGTTTCGCTATGAAACATACTTACATATCCAAAAAGAGGAGAACAATACACGGCTTCAAGTTTTATAAGTGCACTAGTGTTGGTTATGGGAGTGGTGTAAAAGGCTATAAGCTATAGAATCCATGACTCAAAGGAAATTTTACATCTAGAATATTGTCTTTAGGTAATGGAAAGGATGAAAATTCACGTTAGAGAAAGATTTGGAAAGAACAACTTAACAAGCTAGGAATCCAATGGTAAAATATATGGAAATGGTCCCACTAAAAATTAAAGAGAGTTTAGGAGAGTCGAGAATCATGTCGATCAAAAGGTGTCACCTTTGTAATAACAATTTAGAGGTATTGAAGTGATATAGGGGACTCAAGAGCATTTTCTAGAATAAAGACCTCACGAGATAACTAATTTTGAAATAACGCCAAGGAAAAGTGTAGAAGTTGATTTGGATGATAGTGATACTTACGGAAATATGAGGTCTATAAGAGTTTAAAGAGTACATCATAAGTTTAGTCCTTCTAGTTGCAAGTCATTGCTTTTTATTGTTGGTGACAGATAATGAGGATACAATGAGAGTGAAGGATGCTCTCTCGGTTCATATTAGAGTAAATCATGAATCGAGTAAATTTTAGTTGTGATTATCCATTAATTCATGAATATTACGGTTTTGAAATTTTTATTTGGCAAAATTTTATGTGTAGGGATTAGGACTAGGTCTCCAAAATTTTATGGGTTCGATTACTTTTAGGGGCGCAGTCGCATAGTGTTTACACTAAGGGATGATTATATATATATATAGTGATTACGAATTATAATTCTCAATGTCAAGCACACATAAAATTTTATTTACAATTCCTTCACTTGTACCCATGGTCTTGTAGGAATTGACGATCGAAATTGACCGCCTATCGCAACCCTCCAACATTAGATGTATTTTAATCATTAATATGTTATTTTGTTGAAGTTACACATAATGCAAAATGTCATATTCACTACAGATGTTAGCATATATCATATTGTATGCTAAAGCGAGTGTAACATATGATTTGCATACTGCTCAGTAGCATATAATATGTTATCACTAGTAAAGATGAATGTATGCTACCTTTTTTAGTGATGTAGTTAAAATGAGAAAAAATGAGATTTTTTGGATTGTGCCATATTTTGCAAGGACAAATTTCTCATCGAGATGATCATTTTAACTACTAACATCACAAATTTTCAAAAAGTATTTTTCCCATATAAAAGTTGTGAAATTTGCATTATTTTCACAAAAACTAATTTTAAAAATTGTTTATGCCATATTTTGTGAGGACAATTCTTGTGGAGCAGTCATTTTAACTCCTATTGTTAAAAAATAAAATTTGGAAATAACATATGCTGGCCGACAACATATACTATCACCGATAATTAGTACCAACCAACACTTTGTTATCAAATGATTAGCCAAATTGTTTGAAACATGATTCCTTTAGATTCGCATAATTTCAAAATTCATTTTTACAAATTTGCCAAGTAATATCTATGAGTGTTTTTAAGGGGGTCTTAAAACTTTCTTTTCATGTGTATTTTTGTTGTCTTTGCATGTTCCTACTTCTTTCTATGATATGTATATTTTTTCTAGTTTGTATTTGTGATTATCTATTTTGTCTTTGTTTTTTTCCTATTTTTTGTTTTATGGTGAGGGAGAAGAAAACAATAGGGAAAATCTCATGGATTCTGCACAAAACCAATTCTAGAGAGACGAAATGTGAGGAGAATCAAAATATATAATGGGCTATATATATATATATATATATATATATATATATATATATATATGGTCACTATGTAAACAATCACAACGGGTTTTGTCCATTTATTTTCCTCATCCGTTAACTACAATGGCTTCCTAGGTTTTTAAAGAAATTTCTAAAGATAGATGTGTAGTTTAATGGTGTAAGTTTACATTGGTCTATTACATTCACACAACTAATTTATTTTTTATTATGTGTTTTAGGTCAAGTACATGATGGGGAGGGAAGGGGGAGCATAAAAAGAAGAAGAAAATGGATAGATAGTGAATAATATCTATGGATCAAATGGGTGATGGTTTTGACTCACATGTATTCTAGTATTTGATATTCTATCTCAAATTGGTTTGACATATTCACACAACTAATTTATTTTTATTATGTGTTTTAGGTCAAGTACATAATGGGGAGGAAGGGGGAGTAGAAAAAGAAAAAGAAATGGATACATATTGAATAATCTCTATGGAGCAAATGGGTGATGGTTTTGACTCACATGTACGCCATTATTTGGGGTTATGTCTTTTTCATTTTTATTAAATATATACCTTATATATATTTCTTTTTGGGTCATTTACCTTTTTTATTAATTATAATCGAATATGTTACTTTTTGTAGGGTATTTATTCGTTGTCTAAGATCTATCATGTTACACCCACATTTTTGTGTCGTTGGAAGAAAATGATACATCCACCTAATATATGTGGTGCCCTATTTTATTCATTGAGAAGGGAGTGGTGTTGACACATAATGGTCTCCTTTACAGCGTATCCGACAGTGTGGATGACCTCAACCCCTATCCAATATCTACATGTACTCAAAGGATGTGTTTCCCTTCTCAACTCTATGCCATTGTGCTCGCTTTGCAATTATGCTCATGTAAAAGTTAGAGATCGCCATGCTACTTCATAACACTCATATCTACAAGGTCAAGCATGACACCTCTCGCGCCTCTCGTTATTCTTTCCATTTTCGAGAGTCATATGCTCCATCACCATGACACATTAGTGCGGAAAAATTAATGTTGTTAGTTACCTATTAGTGAAAATATTTTTAAAAAGCTAACCAAATTATTAATAAATATGGTCATAAATAACGCTTTAAATTGATATCTATTTTTGTTTTCACACAAAGAGAGAAAAGATAAATAAGATAAATGTACTAGTTCAAATTATAGTTTACATTAAAGGAAAAATTAAACGAAGATAAGTGTGCATAAAACATAAACCAAATTCTATTTCACATTAAAGGAAAAGGGGAAACACAAACCAAATGCTATTTTTTTGGTTTCTTAAATAGTCATGAATAATCGTTAAGAAGGAAAAATGTTTTAATGTCTAAAAAGCTACACGTCAAATGATAGTGAGGTAAAGAGTAGGAGTTCCCATCCTTCATTGCAATTAACAACAACAAATAAAAATATAGATGAAGTTACATCATCCATCAAACTTCTATTGAATTAAGTTCAATAATTGTAAAAGAAATCAACGCACAATTATTGTGGCACTTATATTGAGGACACATGAGAAAACAAGGTTTCAAGGAAGTTGCATACATATATAAGATCATTTGATTAGTAAAATTAATAATTGAAATCCATGAGAAACTATACAAAAATATAATTGTGTAGACAATCAAGGTGAAATAATGAAAGGTGAAATTCAAAATCCCACAAGGAGGGAACCTTTTGACCTTGACCACAGCCCCGATTCGCCAAAGGGGCAGGTGGATTATTGTGCTTAGAGGCCATGTAGAACAACCTTCCTTGGGTGATAGAGTTTTAGGAGAGCATGTTGTGCCCGATTTTCCTCCCCTCCCTCCTCCGAATCGTATTTGGGATGCAAATGGCCCGTCTCTATTTGTGTCGAAGCATTGGTAAATAGAGAAAGAAAAAGGTAAGGATTTTCTCTCATCGATAATTTTGTAAGTACCGGGCCCAAAATTGATTCAGTTATAGTAATGGGAAAAGAGAAAATCATCACTATTGGGATGTATTGAAATGGTTTCCATTTCACATACATTGTGCATGTTCCAGTTTAGAGTGGAGGATGAATTCCTCAAAGTGATTAATGGAGGTCCCTAGTTTTTCGGGAAAATAGTGTTGCACCTATCTAGATGCCACCCTAGCTTGGACATGGGGAAATTCGAACCTAGTGCCTTCCCTATATAGGTTAGGCTTCCTACTTTGGCTCTTGTGTTTTGGGAAAAGACGTCCTTATGGGGATTGCCAAGGTGTTGGGGGATCTGTTTAAAACTAGATCCCACCACTCTTGCTCGGACGATCATGATCTCTACAATGATGTGTGTGAATGTGATTCAAGTAATTCTCTACCTTCTTCCACTCTCTCATTTCATCTCTGGGAGTGTTTGACCAAGCTTTAGAATTTGAATTCTTCCCTTTTTCTGCGAAATTGCGGAGGTATTTAGTCATGAGGCATGTTGGTGCTCAATTCAATCTCGCCTTATTTGTTTAAAAAAATTTCATGTTACGTGGTTTGAAATATTTGTCTCCTTGTGTGGATGATTGAAGTTTTATCTTTATCGAGTTGTTGTAGTCAAATCCTTTTCTATTGTCGTGGATCATGTCGTATGCAGTATTTTTCTTGGTTTCTTTTAAATGCGGACAGCTTTTGTTATTTGGGCGTGACTGCTGGGGTTTTCCCTTCTATTTATTTTTCCACGGTCATGTTTTCCTTGTCAAATTTTATCCCAATGCCTGCGGATATGTAGTCTTCTTTGATTGGACACGGCATGGCGGGTCTATTTGGTGAACTTGTCACTTTTTTGCAAAAAATGTCGAGTTGGTCCCGTGGCTCTGATGTTTTCTAATTGGATAGTCAAAACTGTGATGTGGTGGAGCAATTTCTTACTTGGGCCCCAAAAGATGTACACTTGTCGATAAATCAAGCGATTGCGGGAAGGTGGGCCCTTTTTGTGTTTTGAGGCATTATGGTGAAATGAATGAAAATATAAAAGGAATGCCTAAGGCCCGCAAAAAGACACGTGGTGGTTTGAAAAGTCAAAGGTGGAGAGGCGGATCGTTGGAGCACTTTGAAGATTTTAGCTTTGTTTTGAAAAGGAGAAAAGTTATAAAATGAGCCACGATTTTGTTGGGGACCAAATAATGTCACATGTTTGAGTCAACATTGAAAATTCAAAGGGGAGGTGGGTTGGCACTTTGGGATTTTGAAATTTTTTTGAAAAGAGTAAAGTTATAAAGTGATCCGAATTTTGAACCTGTTGTTGCCGAGTAAAGCCACGTGTTGAGCCTATATCAAAAGCGGATGGGTGGGCCAAAATGTCTAAAAATACACAATTTCTTTAAGTGATCACAAAATATAAAAAGTACCCCAAGCCCGCTTCAGCTAATATCTTTTCCACGTGGACGACTCAATTTTTAAGTTGTGAAAGACAAAGTTAATGGCTATGATACAAGGCATTTAGTTTTTTGCCATTAACGCTCCAGGACCTCAAGAGATTGAATGCATTTCATCTTTTATTGTTAATTTCATGGTCTCTTGTCATTTTTATCAGTGAAGTGCAATTGGAATTGTTGTGGAGCTCAATTTGTGAACCGAGAAGTGTGAAAGTTGTTGTTTTGAATCAAAATTGCTGGGCACTACTGAAAAACTACCAGGATGAAGTAGAGAAAGATGCAGAGGAAAAGGATGAAGAGAAGGAAGCTGCAGGCGCAAAGGATGATCAACAGGCTTACGCGCATTCTTCCTCTTTTTTTGTGTGCATCATGTTTTTAGAATCAGGAGGGAATGCTCCAAATAATTTTCCAGAAGCGACAACGGATGCCCTAGTTAAAAACAACCGGTGGAAATAATTGAAAAAGCTTATCTTTTGTACACCTGGTAGCTTTTGGGTGTAAATTTGTTAAATATCACTTTCTGGAACAAATCTGTAACAAACAAAGTATTCCTTGGAATATTCTTTTTTTGGGGGAAAGATTTGATGTAAAGTGAGTGATATAAAGGCATGAATTGGAGATGCCAAAAGGGGGTTAATTTTTTTGAGAAAGTTTGAGAAAAACCATTTTCCCGAGAGACCATATGAGAAACCTATTTATTTCATGTGTTTGTAGATTTAATCATGTCAAGATGGTTGCAAGTGTACAACCATTGACAAGCTCTGAGATTGTTGAAGAAACTTTCCCCTACTGATGAATCTAGTGAACCTTGAATGAATTTGTGTTGATCATGAGCATAATTGTGTTTTCTTTTATTTCAGAATGTTTTCAAATAGTTTTTCATGTTCCTGTTGCAATCTTATGTTAAAATCCCTCTGAATCACACAAGATCTTATCCACGTGGTAGTATTGTGGCATTTGCAATTTCATTATGAGAAGAGCTTTCATCTTGTAATGAAATAAACAATTTAAAATCATTTTACTTTCATTATGTTGACAAAGATTGTTTGTTAGCCTATGAGTGTATCTTAGGCATGACTAATCAAGGATTTCCAACGTTTAATTGAGTCTTTAACATGAGCCTTTGTGTTGAATTCTTGAAGAGTGTATGAAATCGTGCATCTCTGGGCCTCCATTGATACACACCTTCTAGTTGAAGGAATATTTTGGCTATTTTGAAGCATTTTGTCTATGAGTGTTCCAATATTTGTAAAGGCTCTCAAATATCTAGTATAATCAACTTTATCTTGCTTAACTTCCCACCAAAAAACTTCTCAAATGATGAATCCTACATGAACTACCCTTTTTGTATTGTGTATCCACAAAGATTTAACAAATTTCACTACCAAAATATGTAGAGACAATTAGGTTTCAATTATTGTCTTTAGTAACCCGAACCTTGTCCAGGAAACATCTCCACTCTCTAGTGTGACAACTCGTGAGAGTTAGATTGTGTTGTATTGATCATATTTTCTCAAGGTTTTCATGAAAATTGTGCAAAGAAGGATCTCTTGATATCCTTCACCAATACGGGTTACAGAATGGGTCCTCTCACCCTGGTTGAAGGCACAACCTAAAGTAGTGAGGGTAGATCAAACCCTTAGTAAGGTGATATCCATTTCTCTAATGCTTGAGTGACAAAGAGTCAGTTGAATCCCCTCCCGACTACAAAATGACTTATATCATGATTTTCTATCTCTAAGCATCTGCTAGTTTCGTGATGCTTCTCAACCCTCGCAGGAGAATCAATTTGGATACCAACACCGAAGTGGTGCCATTTTTGGGGATTATTTTCACCGAGAGGATTACAAAACACACCTATTTTGTGTGCACCGAAGGACCTTGGCATGACTATTGGAGATTATTTTGAGAGGATTATTTGAACACCGGGACCTATTTGTGAAACAACACCAAATTTCGGGGTTATTTTTACAAATGCATACACATACCGACCCTGGTAATGTTTCTTACATGATTTAAGTACAAATAAGTTGTTTAAACGTCATCCTTTGTTGAGATTTGTAAGATTTGTGCAAGATTACAAGTTCATTGTGTAGTATTTCTAGTTTCTAGTGGTTATTGCACTAAATTTGCATCAATAGTGATAAATGTGGGTAAAGGAAGGTCGGATCTATTAAGCTTTGTAGAAATTAAGCATTGATAGACACTTGACAAGTTACTTATAGTGCATCTGCACAACTAAGGTGAAAATCCTTAGTGGTGACTCCATGTTGAATTGAAATTTTGATGATTACCAGTGTCTTAACCTATGTCAAGTGAAATTTTTCATCGATATTTGCAAAGCTGGAGGGAAGAAGGTATTTCTTCACTAGGGATCCTACTAAAAATTTATTTCTAGAACTAGGAAAGAAAATTCAGAAGGAAAACAAGTCTGGAAATTTGTTGGAAATCAAGAATCAAAAAAGGAGATATCAATTTTGAAAGGTGATCAATCTGTGGTTGAAGATTACCATACGTCTTCAAGTGATTCTAAACCAAGTAATATTTATATAAATTTGAGTTCTCCAACTAGAGAGGGGCCATCATTTGTGTCTGAAAAAGTGTGCCTCTCATTTTTCCCTATTTCTTCCAAGGTTGATAGGGTTTTCCATGAAGTTGAGTCATTAGAGAATATCTATTTTGAAAGCTATACTCATGTGCTCCAAAGACCCCTCAT
This sequence comes from Taxus wallichiana var. yunnanensis, assembly GCA_018340775.1. Taxonomy (NCBI): domain Eukaryota; kingdom Viridiplantae; phylum Streptophyta; class Pinopsida; order Cupressales; family Taxaceae; genus Taxus; species Taxus wallichiana. The sequence goes on along the minus strand of CM031234.1, from coordinate 813,345,489 downwards.
TCCCTATCATTTTGTTTCTCCTGTAAATTCACCACCTCAAGGAAATATGGCCCAACCTCCACCTAGACCTCCTTTTGTTGTCAACACTTTTGGACCTATAGATTTCAGAGGTATGGATGGATATCCTAATATGGTGCCACAAGATGTCAGAAATAGGTTGCCAAAATTTCAAGGGAATAATGCCATCATTGGTGACCACCATTTAAAACTCTTTGTCAATATGATGGAAGATTTTGAAATTGAGTTTGAAGACGTGTATATAAAACTGTTTATTCATACTCTTGAGGAGGACACATGATTGTAGTAAAGACTTTACTAGATAATTCAATAGATTCATGGATCGAGATGAAAAATGCCTTTAGATTGCAATATGGGGATAAGACAGATCCCAGGTTCCTTTTATCTGAATTTGAAAATATAAAGAAAAATCCAAATGAATTTGTCCATGATTTCAATACTAGGTTCAATAAAACCTTGAATAGGCTACCTATAATCCTAAGGCCAAGTGATGAATCCTGTTTGATTAAATATTCTGATGCTTTTGATAAAAAGTTTGCTTATTACTTAAGAGATAAAAACCCAGGAACATTGAGGCAAGCCTTCACTATGGCTTTACAAATTGAGAATAATATTAAGGTAGTTGGAAAGCCTCCTAAGAGGGAAGGTGTTAAGTTGATCAATCTAAAATCCTCAATCAAAAAAGTTGTGGATCTAGAAGAGGTTGTAAAAACTTTGGCTGGAGCAGTTAAAGAGATATCCTATAAAGCTGGCTATAAGTAAAAAGGGATAGGAAAAAGTTCCCAAGGTCAACATAAGCCACAAGGTAGAGAGATTTGGAAATCATCCCAGAGGTGATCATAGACCAGATGATGAAAGAGGAAAGGGCTCATGGGATTAGGAAATAAACAACCTCAACCTAGGGAGAATAGATTGGTTCTGATCCTTTGACTTCAGGGTTTCTACTATTGTGGAGGAGGCCAATGTTATCGAGTGGTGTGATAGGTGTTTATTACCACACTCCCCATGTGATGTAGATCAAGAAGTTGAGGAAGTAGATGATGATGAGATGTATGATGATGTGTGCATGATGGAATGCCCTACAAACTCATGGTAGAGGGGAAACCTCAACTGAATTAATAAGTTCCAGAACTATTGAAAATTTTGGGATTGTGTTCATTGGGTATTACCTCTTCCTCCTATTAATACTTTTGAAATTGATATGGTGCAAGCATTTGATCTACCTAATCATGATTTTGAATACTTAAGGGCTTTGATGATTAAAAGTATGATGGAGGGATCCCTTCGAAGAGGACAGAAATTGTTGATGAATGCAGTAGTTGCTCAGGAGAAAGAATATAACACTAGAAGTAAGGTTGTCAAAGGGGAGGGCCACAAACCAAGCCAAAAGTTCTAGTTCTTACCAATATCCCAAGGAAACCCTAAGAAAGATACATCTGGAAAAGGCCTAACTACCCCAAATAAAACTTGTGCTCCTGCCCATGCCCAGACTCTGAAAACTCCTATACTATCAGAGGAAGTGGTGAATCTCCCTCCTAATACTACCCTACCCAAATATGTTCCTTGTGACATAGCCCAAATCTTGAGTTAGATCAAGGTCATTGTTCCCATTGTTGAATTACTCAAGATCCTGAGCATAGGAAAAGGGCATTTGAATATTTGGGATTTAAGGAAGAAAATATTACTTAGGGAAAAAGTGTTAATAATGTAGAGATTCCTCCTATTATTGTAGAATCAAAAATACCACAAGCATTGGAGGAACTGGGTGAATCATCTGAGGTATATTTGGGAACTTCTCTGGTTGAATCTCAGTTGGATGTTGATCCATTTTTACCACTTTGATTATTAAAGATAGGTTGGTACATAACTGCATGTTTGATTAGGAGCCTCATGTAATGTAATGCCTCTTGAGGTAATGAATGAGTTAAATATCAAGGTAACACAACTTTTGGGAAATGTACTACTATGGATTCAAGAGAAGTGCCAAGTAATTGGATATGTCAAAGGAATGGTAGTGCAACTAGCAACTTATCTAGGAAAATGCTTAACCATGAATGTGGTTATTGTGGATTATCTGCCAAGTGGGGGATGTTATTATCTAGAAAATGGGTAGCTAGTGTGGGTGGAAGTGTACAAATGGACATGTCATATGAAACCATACCAATTGAGGGAACCTTGTGAAGTTATATGGTGAGAAGAAAATGTTACATCTCATTGAGGACCCTAACAATGCTTCTTATGAAGTATTGTACATAGATGTTGATGTTGATAACTTTGTGGGATATGCTTGATTATAAGGAGCATAGAATTGATGAGTGCAAGTATCTGAGTAGGTAGGTTCTCCTTGGACTTTGATGTTTGATGGAGCATGTTCTAGATTTGGTAATGGTGTCGGTGTTGTTTTGATATCTCCAAGCCAAGAGGTTTTTAACTTTTCTTTTAAACTCAATTTTGAGTGTACAAACAATATTGCAGAGTATGAAGCATTGTTGTTGGGTTTAAGGATTTCTTGGAAATATGGTGTCAAGGATATTATTGTTAAAGGGGATTGAGTTGATAGTCAAAGCAAGTTAGAAAATTGTATGCAACAAAGAATCAAAGAATGAAAGCAATATAAGCATGTAGTTTGGGACTTCATTGAAATGTTTGATTCTTTCAATATAATACATCATGATAGGAATATAATATTGTAGTAGAAAAATTGGCAGTATTGGGATCTAGGTTTGAAAATTGTACAATGTCTCCCTATTGTGAATATGATATTGAAATATTGACCAGGTCATCTATCCCTGACAATATCAAGCACTGATAGGTGTTTGAAGATGATGCTCAAGTCAAAGGTTTCTACATAGAATAAAGGAGAATTTTCCAATCAAAGTATGGACTGGGAACCAATGGTTTGTGTAGGTGAAGGAAAAGAGACCTTATTTGGTAAGGACATTATCCAATTGAAAACTAATACTATTCGAGAGGTTTGGTTGCATTGGAATCAAATTTTGATAATGTTGACTGCATTATTAATAGACACATGTCAGCCTCGAGGGATGTTGAAGAATATAACCTAGGCACAAAGGATAAACCTAGGAAAATATGGCTAGGCAACAACTTGAATAAAGAAGAAAAGCAATCATATGTCCAATTGTTAAAAAAGTACCAGGATTTCTTGGCTTGGTCATATTTAGAATTGAAGGCATATAGGAAGACCTTTTTCAACATGAAATACCCCTGAAAGCTAATGCCAAGCCATTTAGGTAGAAAAAAGACCAATTAATCCACTCCTTTCTCTAAAAATGCAAGAAGAGTTGAAAAAGTTAAGGGATGGAGGAATTATACAACCTACAAGATACTCCTCATGGGTAGCAAACTTGGTACCTATTTGAAAGAAAAATGGGGATATAAGATTGTGTGTTGACTTCAGAAATTTAAATAAGGCATCAATCAAGGACAACTATCCCTTGCCAAATATGGATAACATGTTGCAATTAGTTACTGTTTATGAGTTTTTATCCACTTTGGATGGTTTTTTCTGGGTATAACCAAGTGGTTGTGAAGCAGTCAGAGAGAATCAAAACCACTTTCACCACTCCATGGGGAACCTATGTGTATGTCAAAATGTCATTTGTTTGGCTGATGAATGTGGAGCCACATTTCAAAGAGAAATGGATGTAGCATTCTCTGGATATATAAATGATTTCATTGTTGTGTATCAGGATGATGTGATAGTTTTTCAAGGAAAAGAAGTGATCACCTACAACATTTAGAAAAGATGTTGTTAAGATGTAGGGAATATGGTATATCACTTGAATCCAAGAAGTGCCATTTTGGGGTTCAAAAGGAAAAGTTTCTTGGACATATTGTGTCAAAATAAGGGGTCATGATTGATCCCGAGAGAGTGGAAGCCATTAGTAAAGTTCCTATTCCAAGAACCAAAAAGGGAATTCAGTCCTTTTTGGGAAAATAAATTTTATTAGGAGATTTATTTCCAACTTTGCTTGAATTAACTATCCCAATCACCAGTATGTTGAAGAAAGATCAGAGTATCAAATGGGAAGAAGCAAGCTATTCAAGCCTTTACTGGGATTAAGGAAGCATTGAAGAATGCCCTGTTTTAGTAGCTCCTGATTATAAAAAGGCTTTCCAAATGTTTTCCTTTGCTTCAGAGAATACTATTGCATCTGTGTTGTTACAAAAGGATGATGAAGGAGCTGAAAGACCAATTGCTTTCTTTAGTAAAGCATTACAAGGAGCAGAATTGAAGTATACTATCATGGAGAAACATGCCTTTGCTTTGGTCAAGGCCACAAAAATCTTTAGGCCATATATTTTGAGTTCTAAAGTCATAGCTTATGTTCCCCATACCATGGTTAAGGATATCCTATCAGAGATGGAAATTTCAAGTAAAAGATGTCACGATGGGAAAATAAATTGCAAGAATATGATATGGACATCCAAACTACAAAATTGGTTAGAGGATTGGGCCTAGCAAAGCTAATGGTAGAAAGCAACCTACAAACATAGTTGAGATAAATGAGGTTGAAGAAGAAAGATTGAATATTCTTGAGAAAGTGAAAATTCTGAATGGTACAAGGATATTATTTTTATCTCAAACATCTACAATGCCCTGAGTATTTAAGCAAGAATAAAAAAGAGAGCACTTAAGTTAGCCTCCCAGAAATACATCATCACTTGATTATGGGTTAGCTTGGAAGAACCCTAAGGGAGTTCTTTTGAGATGTATCACTGAGGATGAAGCCCAAAAATAATTGATGATTTCCATGGAGGAGTTTGTGGAGGGAATTTTCTTTGGAAGAGTCACAACTCATAAAATCTTAAGGGTTAGTTATTGGTGGCCAACTCTTTTTAAAGATACAACTCTACTTTGGTAAGAAAGTGTGAGAGTTGTCAACATTTTTAGGAAGATTGAAAGCTTCAGGCTCCCTCCCTTTGCAGCCTGTATCAATTGAAGCCCCATTTAAGTAGTGGGGAATGGACTTCATTGGTGAGATTTTAGATTCTTCAAGTGTAGGCCACAAGTGGATATTAGTGGCCACTGATTACTTCACCAAGTGGGTGGAGGAAATCCCTACCAAGAAATCTACCCACCAAATTGTTATGGACTTCATTTTGAATCATATAATTTGTAGGTTTGGAGTGCTACTAAGATAGTTGTTGACAATGCTATGAGTTTTCAAGCCAAACCTTTGGTAGCCATGTGTCATGAGTATGGGATCAATTTAGCATATGCTTCAAATTATAATCCCCAAGGTAATGGACAAGCAAGAATCAAGCAACAAGAATTTGTTGAAGATAATCAGAAGGACCTTGGAAGTAAACAAATGGAAGTGGGGTGAGCAATTGAAGTTTGTTGTTTGGGCTGATAGAATTACTATCAAAAGAGCTACTGGAAAAAGTCCATTTGAGTTGGTGTATGGAACTCAAGCTCTACTTCCCCTGCATATGCAATTATCTTCTTACCAATTTATCCAACAATTGGAGGACCAGGAGGTCAGTCCCTATGATGCTCGTATTAATCAAATTGTTGAATTAGATGAAGAGAGAAGAGAATCCCACCAAAGACATGTGAAGTTTAGGGAAAAATTGAAGAAATTGTTTGATAAAAAGGTAACTCCAAGAGTTTTCAGTGTGGGAGATCTTGTGTTATTGTGGGATAGAGACATGAGGATAAGGGAAAGCATGGAAAGTTTGATGCATTATGGATGGGCCCTTATTCTATTGATATTAGGATTGGTGAGAGCACACTTTTTCTAAAAGACTTAGATGGGGAATTGCTTGAGTTTCTGTTAATGGTAGGCACTTGAAACATTTCCTTGATTGATTTCTTAGAATCAAGGTACACATCATTGTACAGTGTATAGTCTTTTGTTTTTTTTTTTTTTTCATTTTTTTTATTTTGGTTTCTCCTGGTCCTGGTGACCAGTTCTTGTTGGTTTCTCGGTTTGATCTTGGGAGGTTGGTTATTGTTTCTTTGTTTTGGAGGTTGGTTCTTGACTCCATTTCCCAATGGATTTTTGGCACATGGTCTGTTATGTTGTTCTTGTGGCACTCACTGGGAGTGCCCATCCCGAGTCGGAGCCGATGTTGGTGCTCGATTCAATCTCACCTTGTTTGTTCAAAAAAAAAATTAGTCTACATGGTTTGAAGTATTTTTTATCTCCTGTGTGGATGATTAAAATTTTTATCTTATCGGTTGTTGTTGTAAATCCATCTCTATGGTCGTGGATCACGTTGAGCCAGGTATTTTTTTATGGTTTCTTTCATCCATGAGAAAAGTTTGTAATTTGGGCATGAATTTGGGGTTTCCCCTACATTTTATTTTTCCACGGTCATGTTTTCCCTGTCAAATTTTATCCCAACAACATCGCGAGATACGTGGTCTTCTTTAATTGGACACGGCATGGTGGGTCTATTTGGTGAACTTGTCACTTTTGTCACATTTGTGCAAAAAATGTCAAATTGGTCCGTGGCTCGATCTTTTCTAATTAGATATTCAACAATATGAAGGTGAAAAAAAATTTCTTACTTTGACCCCAGAAGATGTACACGTGTCATAAATCAAGCGGTTGTGGGAAGGTGGGCCCTTTTTGTGTTTTGAGGCATTATGGTGAAAGGAATGAAAATATAAAAGGAATGCCTAAGGCCTGCAAAAGGACACGTGGTGGTTTGAAAAGTCAAAGCGGAGAGGCGGATTATCGGAGCATTTTGAAGATTTTGGCCTTTTTGTGAAAAGGAGAAAAGTTATAAAATGAGCCACGATTCCGTTGGGGACCAAATAATGTCACATGTTTGAGTCAGCATTGAAAATTCAAAGTGGGGAGGCGGGTCGCCGGAGCACTTTGGGAATTTTGGCTTTTTTGTGAAAAAGAGTAAAGTTATAAAAAGTGAGCATGACCTTGTGGGACCAAATAAAGCCATGTTTGAAAGCCATTAAATTCAAAAGGGAGGGAAAGAGAACTTTGGGATTTTGGCTTTGGGTGAAAAGGAGTAAAGTTATAAAGTGAGTCCATGACCCAAAGTTGTCCAGGTAAAGCCACTTTGAATCCTATATTTAAAAAAGTGGGTGGACAAAATTGTAAAAAGTACCCTTTAAGTGCCAAATGCAAAAGTACCCCTAGGCCCAGCCCTTTGGCTAATATATTTTTCACATGTGATGGACTCAATTTTGAAGTTGTGAAAGACAAAGTTAATGGATATGATACAAGGCATTTAGTTCTTCCACCATTAATGCTCCAGGACCTCAAGAGATTTGAATGCATTTTTTATTTTATTGTTAATTTCATGGTCTCTTGTCATTTTTATCAGTGAAGTGCAATCGAATTTAAATTTGTGGAGCTCAATTTGTGAACCCGAGAAGTGTGAAAGTTGTTGTTTTGAATCAGAATTGCTTAGGCACCTATTTGAAAAACCACGGGATGAAGCGAGCAAGATGCGAGAAAAGGATGAAGAGAAGGAAGTTGCATGCAGTGAAAAGGATGATCAGAGAGGCTTACGCACATTCTTCCTCTTTTCGTGTGCATCATGGAGAATCAAGGGGGAATGCTCCAAATAATTTTTAGAATGAAATGACAATCGGATGCCTGATTAAAAATAATTGGTGGAAATAATTGAAAAAACTTATCTTTTGTACACTGTAGCTTTTGGGTGTAAATTTGTTAAATATCACTTTCTGGAACAAATATGTAACAAACAAAGTATTCCTTGAATATTTTTGTTTTTGGGGGAAAAATTTGATGTAAAGTGAGTGATATAAAGGCATGAATTGAGAGATGCTAAAGGGGGTTAATTTTTTTGAGAAAGTTTGAGAAAAACCATTTTTCCTGAGAGACCATCTGAGAAACTAGTTTATTTTCCTGTGTTTTAGATTTATCATGTCAAGATGGTTGCAAGTGTACACCATTGACAAGCTCTAAGATTGTTGAAGAAACTTTCCCCTGTTGATGAATCTAGTGAACCTTGAATGAATTTGTGTTGATCATGAGCATAATTGTGTTTTCTTTTATTTCAGAATGTTTTCAAATAGTTTTTCATGTTCTGTTGCAATCTTATGTTAAAATCCCTCTGAATCACACAAGATCTTATCCATGTGGTAGTATTGTGGCATTTGCAATTTCATTATGAGAAGAGCTTTCATCTTGTAATGAAATAAACAATTTAAAATCATTTTACTTCCATTGTGTTGACAAAGATTGTTTGTTAGCCTATGAGTGTATCTTAGGCGTGACTAATAAGGATTTCAATGTTTAATTGAGTCTTTAACATGAGCCTTTGTGTTGAATTCTTGAAGAGTGTATGAAATCGTGCATCTCTGGGCCTCCATTGATACACACCTTCTGGTTGAAGGAATATTTTGGCTATTTTGAAGCATTTTTTTGTGAGTGTTCCAATATTTGTAAAGGCTCTCAAATATCTGGTATAATCAACTTTATCTTGCTTAACTTCCCACAAAAAACTTCTCAAATGATGAATCCTACATGAACTACCCCTGTTTTGTACTGTGTATCCACAAAGATTTAACAAATTTCATTGCCAAAATATGCAGAGACAATCAGGTTTCAATTATTGTCTTTAGTAACCCAAACCTTGTCTAGGAAACATCTCCACTCTCTAGTGTGACAACTGTGAGAGTTAGATTGTGTTGTATTGATCATATTTTCTCAAGGTTTTCATGAAAATTGTGCAAAGAAGGATCTCTTGATAAAACCCTTAGTAAATCCATTTATCACGACCCTCGTAGGATTTTGAATCGATACTCGACCCCGTAGGAGAATCAATTTGGATACCAACTGACATGGTGAGTATATGTGTTGGTTGTAATAAATAATGGAAAATTAAAATTACCTTTACTTATCAACCCTATCCACGGCTCCCTTGTTCTTGTGGTAGGTTATGCTCTTAAGGATGTCACGATAATCGAGGATTTTGGACCACGACCCTTAAAATCGTTGAGTGTGGGTGTTGGCAACTAAAATCTCTCCATGGGGCCCTTTTTAATTGATGTAATATTGCACTTCAAAGGAAAAAAATGTAGATCTGGGAAACCCTTATGCAACCAATAGTTGTGAGTCGATGTGGATGTAGTTATTGATTTGGTGTGCACAGGATGACTTGCTCCCTCATGAACTTACGGGCTTAAACCCCCACATTAAAATAGTGGCCTCCCCCTCTGATTATGGGTGTTTGATATGAGAATTATGACAGTGAACATAGAAGACCCAAAAGTTGAGATATCATTGCAGGGCTGCCCTTTGAACCTTGTATCAAATGAGATGACCTCATTTGAAGATTCTTTTGAATAAAGTGATGGAAAAATGAATTAGATGAAGAGAGTTTCTCTAAAGGGAAATTATAAGTGGTATTAGATCCGGAAGAACATGGAAATGAAAAAAATGTTGAGATGCCTAGTATAAATTCATCTCCCTCTGTTAAACCCTAACTCCCTTCAAATCGACAAGTCTAATAAGGTCCTCAGTATCGAGATTACATTGTAATGACTTTTGGCTTTCGGGAGGACCCTCGTTCCCATGATGAAGATGATGTTTGGAACCTAGTTTGTCGTATAAAATGTAAAGTCAAGAAGGTTCTATTTATGACCCGCTTTTGGGTTGTGTTTTGGTCCTGTTTTTCTCGCGGCTAGGATGCTCGTTTTGTTTTTGTGTTTTTGGTGTTTTCCGTATATGTGTGCTTTAGCATTTTGTATCTAGGTAGGGCCCCAATAAAAAAACCCTTACCCTTAAATATGTAAAAAATATGCAAATGTATTTAATGGAAGAGGTGATACCATGACCATATCTTTTCAAGCCATTTTATTTTTGCATGTATGTTGGAAAGGTATTTGTAAAATATGATATCATAAAAGTACGCAGATTGTGTCCTACGACATTTTTCGACAAAATATGAAACTCTTCATATAAAAAAATTCAAATTCATATCTTATAACATAGCAAATATATGAAATGTAATAGAAAACATAGAGGATCATCTATACAATATTTTTCTTAATGAATTTTGTTTATTACTTTTATGCAAGAATTTTTCGACATGTTTCTTTGGTTCCTTTGTAGATTTTGAGTTATCAATTGGAATGCCCATCTTCTTCAATTTGTGGGGAGGCTCATATTTTTCACGTATTCCATAGAATCATAAGCTAAACCAAATCATCTAAAATGTGGACCAATAATGGAGAACTTTGAAAGGTAAATTGCACATGTATTTGGATAACATAGTCAAACCTTCAACATTCTTGCAATATCTAGTTTTGGACATCTACTCTTCCTAAAATGCAAAACATTAACAATACATTAGCTCCTTTTAAATTTGTCTTCCCTTGAAAAGTGTTTGGTTATCAAATTTAATCTAAGCTGGAGTATTAGGGATGGTGCTTGAAATTTTAATTTATGGCAAACCAATAACGAAACTAAATAGGAAACAACCGCACAAAAAAGTAAACAATGTATGTTAGTTTTCGAGGAAGCAACATGATAATAGTATAAGGAGCATATAAAGCTATAATGAAAAGTAGAATCCATTTTAGAAGCATTGTTTGTTTAGAGGGGATAAGAATGCAAAAGGACACGAGGAACGAGTGATTTCTCTTCGGTGAGTAGCTTTAACAACATTCGTGCAACACAATCTACCACACAACTTGGGGTGTATAGATGTTACCTCATAAGGGGAAAGCTCCATCGATGATAAAAATTCTCGACTTTAACAAAGGCGCATGCCCTCACAAATAGAAAGAAATAAAATAAAATGGGGGATCACATTTTTTTAGCTACAAACAATTACAACTAAACAATGCTACATAACTTTACATATAAAATGTGTTAGCACAATTTAGATAAAAAAATCAAGGGTTAAATGAATATAATATTGATAACCAATACTGATCTTTATTCGATAAGTTGTTTTGATGGAAATCACCATTTCAATTACACAAATCCGAATGCAAGGAGAATCCTAAAAGCATATGTAGGCTTTAAAAATGTTAACACCATGTACGGTATAAAAACTTACGAGAAATTATTTCACAAACTAAACAACCACCACCACGTATCATTATCAAGGACATCAACTTGAAGGAAACACATGCAAGAATCCATACCACAAATTTTTGATACTCAACATTTGCAAAACATAAAATGAGATTAACAATCGAGTTCTCTAAATGTTATGTTTTTTTAGAAAATATATCAATAATCCTAATCTTTTACAATTTAAGACTATAATATAATGAGAAATAAAAGGCTTAGATATGAACATGTAAGGAATATATTATGTTATAAATGAACGCACAAATGGAAAACTATTACTCATACAAGAAAATACAAAACCTACATTTTAGAATGAATCGATAAAGAACCATTCTAAGAACATCAACTCTTCTATGTGTTACAACTATGTTGAGAATTTCTTTAAAAAAACTACCCACTTTTATCGACATTACACATTGTATTTTTAGCGAGAGACAGGAAAATATGCCCTATGTAAGCTTGAAGCAATTTAAACAACACTTTATATTCTACGCCACTTATATATTGTTATAATTATACACAACACCTCTTGTTAAGTCTTTGCTTAATTATTTGCTTTGTTTTTTCCAACCTTGAAATTGAAGAATTTATCATGTGCTAACATTAAAAGCGGGTAAAGTTATTCTTGATCACAATGAATTCAGCCGGAAGCGTAAGATATTTATAACATTTGTTGGCCATGAAATAATTTTCCTAACAATTTGGAAGCAAAAGACGCGACGACCCTTCCGATTCGTGGTGTTGAAGCACAAGGGCCAACATGTGGATGCCATCAACTCCATTCCAATATGTACTTGCACTCAGAGGGCATGGTGCTTTTCTAAACTATGTGCTGCCACTATATTTTGCGACCTAAGAGCCAAAGTGGGAATGTAATATATGTCATTTAAGGCATGTTGACATTTTTCGCACCCTATGCGAAAAGGGTCAACTTGAAACTTTAAGTTTCTCATATTGATCGAGTCGAGGTTTGACTATGTTTGGGACAGCCACCTCAGAATAACATACAAATTTTAATTGTTTGGTTTTGGATAGTCTTGGAAGTCACGTTTGGATCAAACTCCAAATAGGTTGCAGTTATAGAACGCCATGTCTCATAGATGCAGCCATTCCATTTGAAACCTTCGTCAGAACTGTGCAACAATCGTAAACAACCATTGTAAGGCCCTGAGGAAGGCAGGAAGGAAACATGTACCAGACATGAAGTTTTGAACCCGTAGACATGCTACAAGTTTGAAGGACATGGTGTGAAATAAAATTCAGTCATCAATGAACATCAAAAGGTACATTTGATTTTAATTTATTTCCATACTTAAGTGAATTATTTAAGTGTGTTGAGTTGTACAAGTTCATTATTATCCATTCAAATGGAAGGAAGTACAGAAAAGAAATATATACATCTCATTACATGAAAATAGTTCATCTATTCATATGGAATAAAAGTACAGTGAACCCACACAAGCCGTGGGACATAACTTGTATGTACTGGAAATAAAAGATGCATATACTTAAAGCTATAAGCAAATGGAGAGAGAAGAAACCCATCATTTCTTGTTTGGGTTGGTTCTCTCGTGCTTGTCTTTGTTTCATTTTCAGCTGCTCCATCCTCATCTTCGATTCAATGAACAGTACACTGTGAACATACAATATATATTGTTAGAGCTCGAGTTTGGTCTATATCCATGTGTTTACTGATTTTAAGTAACTAAATCTTTTAAGGAAGGCACATACAAGATACACAAAGGACAAAATCAGGAAGAACATCTCATAGTACAGATGGAGCAGAAACAAGTACAATAAAATGCATAGAAGAATTCCATTTTTAGAAAGTATGGCAGATGGGATCAAATAGATGATCAAAGTACAAAATAATCACATAGTGCATATCAATGAATTCAGTCATGAGAATCAATAGATCAAGTACAAAAGGAATTGATAAGCAAAATGTCTTTTAGAAAGCATGAAAAATCAAACAGATGGACTTTCTCAACAAGCATACCTGAAATTACGACAATACAGAAATAATATACATCTATTGTCATCTAGCTAAAAGTTCAAGTACATAAAGTACAATCATGCCAAAGGATAAAGGTGAAAATTCAACCAATGTGTATCTTTTCAAGAAACAAAGATGAAGTTTTACAATTTTTAGTGGATCATTACTTTTCACAAGAATCATCATTGATGGAAGTTGTCTTACACAAATGCAATAAATGGACTGAAATTACTAGCTAGAGGAAGTGATACAGATCCATCACCCAATACAGAGTTCCAAGTAAGCCATTCTTAGGTACAGATTTTATCAAAACCAGGCTAACTAACTCAAAGGAGTAGAAGAAGATCATAGGTTATAGTGAATACAACTTACAGGAAGAGTACAAAATCCTTCATAACAAACATATGGGAATATCACCATATTATAACTCAAGGAATCATATAAATTGAAGCACACAACTATACAAATCTGCAACATGAAAAGTAATACAAATCTTGAAGATGGTTTCCAAATTCATCACTCTCAAGTATATTACGAGTTCACAGCAAGTATGCATAAATGGAATGTTATTGGAGATTTAGTTTTCCTGATTTATATGCCAAATTACAGCTTGCTACATGTTTCCACCAATAACATAGGTTTGAGGATAAGTTTTGAGGAATAACTGCATACAATATTACTTGTTACAAGTAGTAGACAGGTTGGGTTCAACTTGTGAAAATATTTCAAATCCTCAAGTTTCAACCAAAATGGATAAACAAAATCGAGATGCTACTCTATGATCATGAATAACAAAGAAATACAGAGCTTCAGAACATGAATATACTCAAAACATGAAAATCAGAGTTTGGTAACCTTCTGAATGGTGCCTAGGTTACACCTAGATGGAGACCCATATAGATCAGGAAGAAATAATGCGAGATAAGAAAACTCAAAATAATAGAAATGTTGAAGTCCCTCAGGAAGGAGATACCCAGATGGAGATTCACATGGATATAATTCAAAATTGCATAAGTCGAATCTCAGAAAGAACGAGCCATGGTGGATTCACAACAAAATGTTCTCACCATTGCCAACATACAACTAGAGAAATCAAATGTGGATGGAGAAAAACCTCTTCGGTGAAGCAAATTCAATAATGTAAGACAAAAATACAATTTCTCACATAAGCTAAAACAGGTCGAATTAGGAGCCAAAAGAAAGCAAACACAAATTCTCAAATGCTCATAATTCAAGTGTTTTTCGAAACCCAAGCTCTCAAGAAATATAAATGGAAATTTTGTTGAAGAAATCTAAGGGCTGAGCACACTCAAAATCCTCTAGGTCACACATGGAAACAAGAAATGTTCAAATTCCATGAAACAAGAGAGATCAGAGCTCTCAAAGAATCAATAATGGCCACAGTATATTGTGACCTAGTTAAATCAAAAGCCCGAGCTCATTGACCCCCCCATAGACAGGCCAAAAAGCGAAGTCCATTCCAAGAAATACAAAGAAAGTGAAACCTACAGAATCCTCGCAGAAGCTTCATAAGACACAAAGATCTTTGTGAAGAAAAGCGAGCTCGAACCCACAAAAATGGTGACCACATTGAGGAGAAGCAAAAAAATTAGCTCATAAAAGTTCCAAGAAAGGCTCTAACAGAGAGATCACGACAGTGGTGATAAACTCCACAACTAACTTGCTTGCAGAACTCGAAATAGAGGCAGAATGACAGAATAAACTCAGAGCTCAAAGTAATCAAAATGGTGGCCATAAAACCCTGTAGAGAGTTCAAGAACCAAGCTCGACAAAGAAACAACAATGATATAGATGCCTGAGAGAACAAAGAGCCATTTTTATAGGGGAGCCGAGTTCAAAAAACTTCAACAATGGTATCAAGCCAAAATTTTGCCGGGCTTCACCCGCAGGCCAAAAATCAAAATGAGTGATCATTAGGGTCAAGTGATCTTTACCATGCAAACTCGAGAGATGAGTTAAATGAAACTCAACCACAAAGTCAAAGAATCAAAGGTAGAGAAGGAAAAGTACCAAGATCAATGCTCAGGGATTGATCCCTAACTTTCAAAGAAAACCATCATGGTTAGATGCCATTACTACGCCAAACTCAGGTCTCGAACCCTAACCACGAGTCAAAGATCGATGGCCTGAGATTCAATGGATCAGAGATCAACGATTGGAAACCAATCAACAAAGTTCAATGAAAATCACCATGGTCACATTAACAACTACCACATTAAATGCAGGTTGGAAACCCTAACCGAGGGTTAGAAAAATCAACATCCATGAATCAAAAGTACAGAGATCAATGACCTGAATCAAGGCACCAACTTTCAAAGCAAACCACCAGGGTTACAATTAACTCAACCTGAGTTATATGCCCCCTACAAAACATAAGGAGGGCTGAGTCACCATCACGAGGGGTCAACCAAAATCATTGCATAATTGACTTTTAAAATTCTAACCATAGTCTATGTCCCAAATGATCAAAGGGGGCTGACAACCATGCATATCAACAATGATCACCGAAAAAAGGTAAAGTATAACCTTATTCAAATCAAATGCAAAAGGGGCCGATAGCTATATAATACCATGATAGTAAAAAGGGGGTGGCATACCTTATAATATGCCTAAGTCCACAAAGGTGGTTGAATGTAACATGGTGCCCCTTTTAAAACAAAGTGCCCCTTGTATTATTTCAAAACACAATAATTTGCTAAGTCCACAAGAGTGGCCAAACCCAACGAATACAAGTGCTCACAATCACAGGTGGTCCCCACTAGTGGGAAGGTTGGAGATGATTCACAATGTGTTTTCCATGTGACCACAAGAAGACAAAACAAGTGTCAACATCAGAAACAAAGGTGATCCCAATCAAGGATAGATGTTTGGATGAATTATTTTGCAAAGTATTGCAAATAATGTAATTAATTTTGCTCACTCACAGGGAGATAGATTTTGCATGTGCATCCAAGGAGGAAAGTGGATCAGAATGACAGATGTCACATCAGGCACAAGAAGACAAATTTACATGCACAAGGAAGGAGACTTGCTCATTAAGCAAGATTTATTATTAGCAAATTATTCACTCGTGCTTTTCTTAAAAATAGAACAATCAACTATAGTTTGATTGTATGTAATCAAAGGTTATTAATGCCTCTTTGTATTAGTTTACTTTATTTTATTCCTTTATTTATTATTAAATAAAGGATGAAATTAGAATGCATGAATGAGTCTGACCTTAGTCTATTTTTAGGAAGGGTGGGTGAATCAATTTTGTTATATATTATGTGCCTTAGCAAAGCACAAGGGAGGATTTTTTAGATACGGGAGTCTTTGAAGCAATTTTTTGCCAGTTTTGCCCTTTGAATGTGAAGTATTTTCTGTCTTTCCAATTATTTGTAGTCTTGTGTATGTTTCCATTAATCTTTTGAATGTTGAATTCCCTGATTAACCATCTTACCCTATTGCAAATTCAGTAATTTCTGCATGATATTAATGTGTATGTGTAACTTAGCCATATTGTTTTGATTCTATCCCTCAATACATCAAAGTGTTTACCCTTAATTATCTTTAGAAAATTGTTGGCTTGTGCATCGAAATTCATTCCATATCAATTGTGTATGTACTCACCAAAGACCTCATACAAGTTTGGTGTATCACCTCAGTTTTAATTTCATTTTACAGTCATCTTTTACCCTAGAACCCCATAAAATCAGTTTATGATACATCGATAAGGAACCGGCCTTGATCTGAAGAAGACTCACCTCAAAATAAGTATACCCACAGACATGAGGTGTTTCCATTGTATCTACGAAAGAGAGAGATAAAATTTACAAGCTTAGAACACCTGCATCCATCTCTCTATAGGGTGCACTTTTGAGAGATAACAAGGCCCATTATAATCCTATTTGTATAGGATGTTCGTGTTATCTATTTGTATCTCTTATTTTTATACATTTCATATTTATATTTCAAGCAAGTTAGTGGGGGTGGAGCTTTTGTGCTACATTACTTTAGTCTACCATTGGTTCATCGATTAGTGAAAAAGTTAAACAACTTCGATTTAGGTTAAATGATAAGAACCTATTCAAATGGTTAGTTACCCATTGTGCAAAGTGTTATCTATATTATAAGCATGACATTGTAGAGATCGCAACTCTACTTAAATGGTGCGAGATATAACTATTTAAATTGTGATGGATGTACTTGTCTTCTCAAGTCACATTGAGGGCATATTTCCTTTTTGGTGTTGAACAACATTAAAAATAGTGTGTGACTCCATTATTTTTATTTATCTAGAATTTTGGGTGAGCAGCGAGGCCAAAGTTGATAAGAGATAGTAACAATCATAACGAAATGATATGTTTTGAATGAAATAGCTATTTTGCATAATATCAATCTTGTTTTTTCCTATTCTACTCTTTGTACATTTGAGATTCCATTGCTCTATTTGAAAGTTGACATCATTAATATGTGTGATTTTTTTCCTTATTCGAATAAGTACTTTTGTTATAATAATTTTGTTGCAACTATGTGGGGTGAACATTCGGCTATTTGAGGATTTGTGGGTGTGTGGACTCAAATGCTAATGAGAATCAATGAATTATTGTCATCTTCCCATTGTGTGATCCCATTACAATATGTGGTATGTCTTGTCCAATATCTGGATTTTTCTTATTTTTACGGATAAAAGTTAGTCTCATAATAAAATGTTTATAGTATTCTTCACCCATGTTCCATAATTCATCCATGTATGAGAGCATAGTTTATTAAGAGACTCTAACAATCATATTGAAATGATAGTTTGTGAATCAAATAGGTATTTTGCATAATATCAATGTTCTTTTTCCTATTCTACTCTTTATACGAGATGAGATTCCCTTTGCTGCTCTATTTTAAAGTTGACATCATTAATATGTGTGATTTTTTCCTCATTATGAATAAATACCCTTCTTATAACAATGATGTTACAATTGTGTGGGGTGAACAATAAGTTATTTTGAGGATTTGTGGTGCATGGACACAAAATGCAAATGAGAATAAATGAATTATTGTCATCTTCCCATTGTAATATGTGGTATGCCTTGTGCGATATCTTCATTTTTCTGATTTTTATTGATAAAAGTTAGTCTCTTAATGAAGTATTTCTATTATCCTTCATCCATTGATAAAAGTTAGTCTCTTAATGAAGTATTTCTATTATCCTTCATCCATGTTCCATAATTCATCATAGTAAAAGGCATTATCTTGTAAGACTAAAGAATAGTCCATGTTACACAAGGAACAATCAATTTTCCATCACTATACAACTTTGACAAAATTAATGTTTAGATATCATAGATTTTTATGGAAAATCTATTGAATGGCCTTCCACACCTTCCTTCGACTTAACGCCATTCTAGGTATCAATATTTTCTTCCTTAGTATCATTTAAATATGTAACCAAAACATCTTGATGTTGTTTTCTTTCCAAACCGAGTTACTTCTTAAATTGAAGTGGGCGAGGAGGAAGAACCGATTAGACATTGTCATTGCAAATTTACATTAATCCAATATTGGATGCTATAAAAAATCGGGAGATGATTTTTTTATGCGAGTAATACCTCCTTCTTTGGCGAGAAATTCCCATCGTCACCATCAAGAAATGTGGGA
Organism: Taxus wallichiana var. yunnanensis; assembly: GCA_018340775.1. NCBI lineage: Eukaryota > Viridiplantae > Streptophyta > Pinopsida > Cupressales > Taxaceae > Taxus > Taxus wallichiana. The sequence continues at coordinate 813,326,772 of CM031234.1, read as the reverse complement.
AATGCAAGACATATATCCTCTTTCAAATTCCATGGGGATTTTTAATCTTTATTTCCTCCCAATGCCCATCTTCCATTAAAAAATGCGTAAAATGTCTTAATTTAAACACATTTTGTTTTGATAGCGACTCTGTAAACTAAAAGATAATAAAAAGAGGCTAGATACAAACTTTACAAAACATTCTTTTATATTTTGTAAATATGATAGGCATTACAAAAGGGTGATGTGTGTAATGTGCTTCCTACTTATAACCTCCCAAAAAAATTGAAAATGCCACTAGTATGACATCCAGTGTCCATGCTTGATGGCATTCCACTTCCTAAGGCCGGAGGAAATGTCGTCCCATATATGTCCAACTAATAATTTTCATATTCATCTAAACCAAAAGAGTAATCAATCATCCCATTCACTTAAGCGACTTTGGTGTGAGGGTTACGTTTTACCAAATACTGATAACCAATAATTTTTTTGAGTGAACTAGACAAACATTCCACTCATGCTCAAACAATTGTCTTAGTAATCTGATTTGAGTGAACACTTATTTTGTGAACTTTTATCTCGTTCATGCTCTAATAATTATAACACTCTATAACCAAACTTATTACAGAGCCGAGCCTTGTGAAAGGATTAAAATTCAATGGTAAGAGTATACATATTTTATACATATCTTTTGAAGTGTGGTCACATGACCCAATAACCACAAAATATAAGGGTAACATAGGGTTGTATGACCACACTTTAAACAATCTAGATAAACTATGTTTTCTCTCTCCATTGAATTTAGATGCTTTCTCAGGACTTAACTTTGTAATAAGTTTGATGTTAGGGTGTTAAAATTGATTAAGGAAATTGCTTGAGCGTGAATAGAATGTATAACTAGTTCACTCAAATAATTAACTAGCTTCCGCATTTGGCAAAATATAAACCTCACACCAAAGTCGTCTTAAGTGAAAATAACAATTGATTACTCTTCTAGTTTGGAGGAATATGAAAATTACTAATCATGCCCATATGGTACAATGTTTCCTTAGGCCTCGGGAAGTGGAACACCATTGAAACATGAACATTTGAGCGTTTTACTAGTGGAATTCTCAACTTTTATTGGTAGGTTATAAGTAGGAAACACATTACAAATATATCGCCCTTAAGTAGTGTCATGCCGCACGTACAAAATTAAAAAGAATGTTTTATAAAATTTGTAGCTAGCCTCATCTTAATGTGTGCTCTTCTTCTTGTTTGTTTGCGTGTCCTTAACCATGCACATAAGGACAAAATTTCGCTCTTCTTTGAAATCATGAATTTCTTTTTGTAAAACCTTTCCAGACCTCAATTTCTTCCCAAAAGTTGAAGTCCAAACTTGATGTCTTTAATGTGTGATTTTTTTATTCCAAATAAATACTATTGTTATAACAATGTTACATTTGTGTGGGGTGGACCGTCGATTATTTTAAAGATTTGTAGAGAGTATGGACTCGGAATGCGAATGAGAATCGATGAATTATTATTATTTTCTCATTGTGATATCCCATTATCATTTTTATTTTTCAACTTTTTACTATTAAAAAATTTCTATTAAGTGTTTATATTACATCCATGTTCCATAATTCAACAACAATAAAACCAAAGGAGAATCGATGTTACACAAGAAACAATCCACTTTTCCATCACTACATGGCTCTAAAAAAGTCACAACATTTAGATATCACAAAAGATTTTATGGAAAGTTGGTTAAATGGCCTTCCATGCCTTCCTCTAACTTAACACCATTCCAAGTATCAATATTTTCTTCCTTAATATCATTTATATATGTAACAAACTATCATCAATGATCCTTGCTTTCAAAACTAGAAATCACAAGTAGGATCGTGCGATGTGGAAGTTGAAAGGGATCGAAGGGGAAGGTAGAAATTTATGAATTTCGAGACATGAGCGGAGAGAAAAAGAATGAAATGGAAATAGAGCACCATTGAAAGTAAGTGTAGACATTTATGAAGTATTAAAAAATTGTAACTACAAGAGGAAGGAAACGTGGAATCACATCATGAATGTATATGTTGTAAGGAGTAGGGGAAGATGGAGTGGAGCACTTTATATTAGAGAGTGGAGAACTAAAGACTTTTCAAACGAGATTCCTCTTCCTTTCTTTTGAGGAGGTGATGGGAGAGGGACATTTTGGAGTAACGTTTGAAAGAGAAGGGAGGTGAAATGTGAAGTTCGTGTATTGATGGTACTACGAATAGTGCATTGACCGTAAGGTCGAGTCGTTTAGAAGAACCTATATCTACAGATTGCCTTAGGTAAAGTAAGGCCTTGAGACTTGTGGATTGTAAGGGCCTAGGCCATTTTTAAAGGAAGTTATCTACGGTTTCCTCTAGAGATTGGTGGTACGGGAACATGAGTGGGGCTATTTGGATTCCAGGAGGGCCATTGTATTTGTCAAAGTTGATGACAACAAAAAGAGGAAGAAATAGAGGAGAGAGAAGGATCATAGGCGATGTCGAAAACAATCCCTATAAAGCCATTCACAAGTCAACATCAACCCACAAATTTGTGGTGAGCATAACCTTTTGTTCTCTAGATGGAAGAACTTTATGTTGTAGCTCTTCTTCATCGGGTTCCTCACGAAGCGTTGAGGGATTTTAAATTCTTGAGATTGTGTTGATTGACAAGTTGTGTTTTCATTAACTAATGTGGAGATCTGATGAAAGGAGCAATGTCAACTTTAGTCATCTTGGAGTGCATTCGTTGGAGAAGTGTTTTCTAGTCTTGACCAATAGGATTCTATTTTTATATTTAGCGAAATTTGTGCAAAATAAATTTGGGCTTCATCTAAACCTTGATGCTGAAGATTGTACTAAGAGTGACACATGTTGTGAAGCTAAACTAAATTTTTGTTCCATAAGAGTGTCAAAGCATCAACAAAACATCCTTGATAATACGAAGTTGGCAAGGTCGCAGCGAGAATGACAAATTTGTTAGTAATTGCGGAAGACTTGAAGTGTGGGAAGAGGTCACAAAGATGGTAGTCAACTTTGGCAAGGTGTTTGGGACCTATTACGATCATCTCGTCGATAAGAATGTACTGAAAATTTTGAATGGATTGTTAAAGAGAGGAAAGTGATAGACCATTGAGTGGTTTGATTTCCTTAACTAGAATACGCGATGCAACATGTATAGTTGATGCAGAAATGTTGAATGCGAAACACTCTTGTTGGAGAAAGAACCGAGAGGGAGACATTTTTAGGGTTTGTTGAAGATATTGCACAACATATAGTGTTTTTAGTTGTAGATCTAGAAAGAAGCAGGCAGCTATAAAATTATTTTGTTTAATTTCAAGAGACAAGATGTGAAAGAAACAAAAAAATGCATTCAATAAATTCGGAAAGAGAGATGAAGATGAAGGGTTCGGGAGAAGCACAAGGGAGAGGAAAGTGTACCCTTGAATAGTGACGTGACAATAATAACTATAGTTCAAAAAGGAGAAAATTCATGTTATGTAAGATGTTGAGGCAATTGTTTCCCAAGATATATCATAATGTAAGGAGCGGTGTAAAAGTACTCTTGAAGCAAATAATTGTTTATAAATATAGCTTCTTGTAGAAAATTTTAGGGACCCTTTTAAATTTTAAGTTGGAGCAATTACAAAGAGGAAGACAATGCAAGAACACTCATCAAAAATTGAGCACACCCAAAAGATGGACAGAAGAGAGTAATTATCTACCGAACATACTTTGTATTTTTTTGAATTTATTATTTTACAACTTCAAGGTTGTCAACTAAATGATGTTTAATTTGGTTATGACAAAGGAGAGTTCCACACCGTCCATGCAAGTTTTGAGGTCGATATTTGGGAATCAACCCTTTCGTGACATGCAAATTTGTTTGCATTTTTACATGTATTTGGTCTCCACATTATATGTGTATGAGATCTGCCTAAGGAAACTTTGTATTTGATTCTTGACTCATCCCATAGATTCTAAGGTTTTGGTGATCCACACAATTCATCTATCACCAATTTGGCTTTAAGTTGGATCTTGATTTGGCTTAGAGCTCGCTGCAAACTCCATGCACCATTCAAACCTGCACTCCTACCAATCCATTACGTACACACATCAATCACAACCATTCTTCAATTTCCCCACCGTCCATGCAAGTTTTGAAGTCCATCATGTTTTTATATTATTCAAAGTTAAGTATTGTTTTAAACCCATAAAAAGTAAAACAAATGTCCTTAGTTATGTTAAGTATTAGTCAATACAGTCATTAGGTTGGCATAAGAGCTTTTATATGAGCATTTAATTTAATTTAATTTAAGTTGCTAAGATAGTAAATATTATATATTAAATATTGAAGGCGTCACAACAGAGAATGGATTTGTAAAGGCCAAATTTAATGGAACACCCTCAACACAGACGATAACATTCAGATAATTTATATACATTCATTCGTCTAAAAGAGAAACCTTTATCGCTTGATCAAAAATGATGCATGTCTGTACAGAATGAAATAAGGTAAACATAATAACAACAAATTTCGAATCGTATCGGCATGAGCTTTCAATTTAAAAGTTGCACAATTGATGCCATGAAAAGAAAAAGTCATAGAGCATAAAGGAAAACACTAATAACCTCGTGAAAAAAACAAACACGCCTAAAAAAAACATTAACATGTATTGTTAATCTGCACGGGTGCAACCTATAGAATAGTATTCTAAGGCCTCCTTGCAAGTGCATGTGACTTCAGCCTTATTAAATGAACAGTCATTAGCTGGGTGTTCCCGAAAGCACAACCTTATCGCCACTGACCCTCTTATTCAATAAACTCGAGGCAAATTACATATTCCCATATGATACCATTACCCGCTACCACCATCGGATAATAATATATTAAAAAAATGCACCCATCATCAGATAAAACTTTAAACCATACCACCATTTGCAGAAATTATAAAATCTCATAAACCCAAGGTCCTAGTATTTACCATTACTTGCTTCAAAGCATAGAAAAATAAGCAATATTTAGAGATATTATAAAAAACCCGAGAGGCCTAATGGCGTAATTTATAAATGTTACTTATTTAATCCCCATGGTTATTCCATCAGTACCTACTTCTATCATTGAAAAAAACAAATAAATCGACAATTAAAACATTATAACCATATGATGATACCATAAAATCTGACAAACCCAATGTGTTAGAACAGATATACTGCTTAATTTATACTTACCCATGGTTGGGGATTCCACCAATTCCATACTAATGTAGCCAAATTCTAAACAAACTCAATATATTGCAAATAATATGAACTCCAAAAGAAAAAGATCTCCTTCTTCGTTATTGACCATGAATTACAATGCTTGATAAATAAGAAAACAACTCCCAATGGATTTTCCCACTAAACTGAACTATGTTTGACTAAATCTACTCTAAAGGCGAGAATTTACTATTTTTAGCGAGTTTACGAACACTGCTATTCTTAGTAAGTCCACATGCATATTCATACGTGCACAAAAATTGCTACACATTTTGTACATTCTTAAATTAGGCAATTTCCAACTTTCTAACTCACCATGCATTTAAGGGACTAAAATTAACTAATGCCCCAAAATAGGAAAAACCCAAGTTACAAATTAAATCCTAATTTTCGGCCCTCAGATGGTGGGATTTGGGCCCAAAAATGTGTCAAAACATGCTCCGATTGATAGGGTTGGTGACCGGTGCGTTCCTCTTGTTAAAATAGGAGGTTTAAAAAATAGACTCAAGTGGATACCCAGAGCACAAGTTATGGTCTTTTTAAGTTCCTACTAATTTTGGTGCATCATTTCTCCCTGCTTGAAAAAATGTAGCTTTTGCAAGTTGTATTCTTCAAATTTGGTTCCATTTATCTACATCCGACTTCTTAATCTCCCACTCTGTGACCCATGTCTTGTCCTCTTGTTCTAGTCCTTTCAATGTACCAAATATTTGTTGTATTTCCCATGTTGCATGTCCGATGTTTTATTGTCTAGAATCGATCTACTTCTTCTTTCTTCTTCACGGAACATGTTGCCTCCAATCTACTACTTTGTCGATAACATCCTTTTCGCACCATCCCTATGAAAATAATACAAGTCGAAACATTAAACAACTGGAGAAATATCCAAATTCCTGGCGATTCTACCTCATAAGCATTATCATTTTTTTTTCACAATTTTGTAGGGACGAATCTTGTTATACTTCAACTTGTTATAGGTTCCTTTTATAAATCTTTCCTTCGCGGTATAGCATAACCAACTCACCAACTATAAATACTTGTCTTCTCTATGTAGATCTGTTATTTCCTTATACTTATCATTACTATTTTGCATCTTCTTCCACACTTCTTTTTTGCAATTGTTGTATATGTTCAACAAATTCTTCGCATCATCATGACTCTACCATTAGCTGGTAGTTGTACTAAATCTAACACCCCATTTGGATTACTCCCATACATAATAGAAAATGGATACTTTCATGTGGATCTATTTACAGAACTGTTATATGCAAACTCAACTTGTGGTAATGCTAAGTCCCATTGTTTTGGCTTTTCCCCAACTATGCACCTTAATAGGTTTCCCAAACTCCTATTTACCACCTCTGTTTTCCCATCGGTCGAGGATGATAAACACTCTTGAGCGTAGTTTAGTTCCCAACTTCTTCCATAAAGTCCTCCAGTGATTTAAGAACCTTTTGTCCCCATCGAAGTAATGGTTTTGGGAACACCATGCGAAACAAACAACTTCTACGAAAAAAAAAATATATGCTACTCATGTCGCATCACTTGTTTTCTTGCGAGCGATAAAATGAACCATCTTAGAAAACCTATCAACAACCAAAAAAATTGAGTCATTACCTCGTTGTGTTTTTGGTAATCCCAAAATAAAATCCATACTCAGATATGTCCATGACCCTTTAGGAACAAACAATGGCATATCTGACCATGTATTATGTGCATGGTCTTTCGAGACATAGCAAATTCGACACTTCTCCACCTATCTTACCACATCTCTTTTCAGCTTTGGCCGATAATATTTCTCTGCTTAACAAGGCTATCGTCTTATCTTTACCAAAATGCCCACCCGATCTCTGCTTTATGCGGCTCGTTCACGTTATTCTCTCTCATAGACCCAATTGAAATACATAGTTGGTGTCCCTTGAGTAGATAGCGATCTTGTAGAAGGTACTCATCCTTGACATCTCATGCATCGTCTAAAAATGGACGGCTTAACCTTTTAACAATATTCTTGAAATCAGAATCAGAAGAATACAAACCCTTTATTTCTTCAAAACTCACCACCTCATTTTCCATAGTGGTAAACGAGTCACACGCTTACTCAATGCATCTCTGACTTGATTTTGTTTTCATGATTTATGTTTTAGAGAAAATGTATAACCCACGAAAAAGTGATACCCACTTTGCATGCCTCTTATTCAACTTATTTTGTGTATTCACACACTTCAACGCTATGTGATTTGTAAATAACACAACCTCATTAGGCACTAAGTAATGCATCCAATGCCTCAATGCTTGTATAATTGCATAAAATTCCACATCACAAGTAGAGTAGTTCTTTCTTACCTCATTCATTTTCTCACTAAAGAAAGCTATTGGCTTTCCGCCTTGACTTCGGACAACACCAATACCCACATGTGAGGCGTCACAATCGACCCCAAACAATTTAGTGAAATTTGGTAGTGCCGAAATAGGTGCCTCTATCACCTTCTTCTTGAGGTGAAAACTATCATCAATGGCCTTTATCCACAAAAATCCCTTCCTTTTGTGCACTCTGTTATAGGTGCTTTCAATCTGCTGAAATTTTTAACAAAATTTATGTAAAATGTTGCTAAACCATGAAAGCTTCTTACCTCTGTTATACTCTGTTGAGTAGGCCATTCAATAATTTCCTTTTTCTTCTTTAAGTCCATTTGTACCCCATTTTTGAAATAATAAAACCCAAGAATACCAAACTCTCTTGCATAAACGTGCACTTCTTCATATTTGCATAGAGCTTCTCTTTCTTTAACACTTCAAATATCACCCTCGGATGCCTCAAATGTTCTTTAGTTTTCTTGAAGATCAAGATATCATCAAAATAAACCACAAAAAAATTACCATTATACTCTTGCACTGACATAATGTTCATGACCTCATAAAAGTGATAGCTGCGTTGGATAACCGAATGACATCACCAACCACTCGGATAATCCATTTCTTGTCTTGAATGTTGTTTTCCACTCGTTTCCTTCTCTCGATCCGAATCTTATGGTAAGCACTTTGAAGATCCATCTTGGTGAAATACCTAGATCGAGCAAGCACATCCATCATATCATCAAGCGAGGTATTTAGAACCTATACTTGATTGTAATTTTATTGATTGATTTTCTATCCATGCACGTTCTCCATGTTCCATCCTTCTTTAAAGTTAATAAAGTTGGGGTTACATACGGACTCATGCTCTCGCTTATTGCCCCCTTTCTCACGAGATCTTCCACTTGCCTATTCAAATTTGCATGCAATGTTGGGCTTGTCCTATAAGCCGCTTTATTTGGCAGTGAAGACCCTGGAATCAAATCAATATGGTGTTGAATATCTATTTTGAGTGGTAATCCGTTTGGTAGCTCATCAGGAATAACATCAAAAAATTCTTCTATTAATTATTTTGTTTCTACTGGTATTTGTGCACTTGCAGGTTTATCCTTATTTGTGACCAGTGCATAACAAAATCCGATTGCCTTTGCCTCCTTCACAAATTCCTTTGTAGAAAACATATTTTCAACTTTCCCCTCTTCCTTAAGAGGTAGCAAAACTATGTTTCTGCCATCCATCCAGAAAGTATAAGTATTATTTCCCCCGTCATGAATAAATTTTCTATCAAATTACCATGGTCTTCCTAGTAGCATATGATATGCATCCATAGGAATAACATCACACCAAATCTCATCCTTATAAATTTTCCTAATATAAAAACTTATTAAACATCTCTTATTAATAGTAAATTCATTACCCTTCTTAAACCATGCAATCTGATAAGGGTTAGGATTCTTCTCTAGCCTGTGATGAGACCCAATTTCTCAACCATCTCATTTGAAACCATGTTCTCACAACAACCACCATCAATAATAACATTACATACCTTTCCTCTTGAAGTGCATCTTGTTCGAAAATATTTGTGCGTAGCCATGTGTCCCCCTTGATATATTTTCTTAGAGCAATCATCGTCCTTTTGATCCCAGATTTTCTCCAACATTTGGTGGAATCTCTAGGTCATTTTATCTTCTACTTGTTCAGCTTCAACAAGATTTACTCTTGGAGCATCTTCTTACCTCTTTTCATGTGTATAATAATGTGGGAATTCAAAATCTTGATGCCCTTCTTCACCACATCTATTACAAACAAATGCACTTCATGGATCCTCCCATCCTCTATCGCAACATATCCTCTACCCCTAGAAAATTCTCTCCCTCTTTTTTGATTCTGGGAATCTTGTCTTGTATCTTCTTATATTTCCACTCCACGAGGTGATTCTCCCCTACCTTGGCTAAAACCAACTCATCCCTGAAATGAGGATGAGAGCCCCCTATTCATCCCAGGTGATCTCCTAAAACTTTGATGATTTTGTTTTTCCTTAGCCTTTAAGGCTAATTGATAGAATCCTCCATGCTCTTAATCTTGTGCATGTTTATATCATCGCAAATAGAAAATTTTAATCTATTTACATACCTTGCAGCCATTTGTTCCTCAAATTATTCATACTCTACACAAATGGAACACTTTTAGAACTCATCTATGTATTCTTGCACGGTTTATAAGTTAATCTAAGATTTGAAACCTCTTGTAATGGGTTTGTGCATAATTTACAAGGTGAAATTTATCTTTCATCTTCTTCTCCATCTTACTCAACTCCTAATTCTTTCTTTCCCATTTCTTGACCATTATTTACGTAGGTAATCCCACCATAACATAGCATGACCTTTCAATTTCATGCATGCAAATTTTACCTTCTTTTCTTCCGACATAACCTTCGATAAAAACATTTCCCTATGTTAGTCAACCTTGATCTATTAGCTCCTCTGGTTTTAGACTACCTCCATAATATGAAACATCAACTCTTATCGCATCATTTTTTCCTTCTAATGCTCGAAGCATCCTTTCTTCAAAAGTTAAGGGTGGCACTTGTGTTTCCTCCTCTTCAAAAACTTCTTCTTCATCTGTGTCATCTCCACCTTGATTTCCTCTCTAGGTTATCATAGCAACAAGCACAACAACTTGCCTATGTAAATCTTGTATATTTATATTCATATGGGCAATACCACTTCCTCTTCCTCTTCCTCTTCCTCTTCCTTACATTTTATTTTCAAGACTCGAAGTTGCTTTGATACCAGATAATGTAGCCAAATTCTAAACAACGTCAATATACTAGAAATAATATGAACTCCAAAAGAAAATAGATCTCCTTCTTCATTATTCAACCATGAATTACAATGCTTGATAAATAAGAAAACAAATCCCAACTCGATTTTCCCACTAAACTCTAACTATCTTTGACTAAATCTACTCTAGGGGGCGGAATTTACTATTTTTAATAGTTTACCATAACATGTTATTTTTAGTAAGTCTACATGCTTATTCGTACGAACAAAGAAATTGCCACACAACTTTTACATGCCTAAATTCTAGGAATTGCCAACTTTCTAACTCACTATGCATTTAAGAGACTAAAATTAACTAATGCCCTAAAATAGGAAAAACATAAGTTACAAATTATATCCTAATTTTTGGCCCTTAGATTGTGGAATTCGGGCCTGAAAATGTGTCAAAACATGCTCCAACTGGTAGGTTTAGTTGATCGATGCGTTTGTCTCATTGAAACAGATGGTTTAAAAAAATAGACTCAAATGGACACCCAGAGCACAAGTTATGACCTTTTCAAGTTCCTGCTAATTTTGACGCATCACATACATCTTTCGTTTGTTGTATAACAACCCACTCATGTATGATTTTTATTTTCCCATTACCCAATATTTAAGGGGGCACTTATTTCAGTCATGGAGATCTGCCATCTTGAGATTTCCACACAATAACATTAGAATCAAGCAATTTGACCCACTCAATATTTACCAGAACCGAGGTCACCTCTTTGACATATTTAAACACCCACATTATATTCTCATTCATTAATTCCACATCGATTGATAGAAAACAAATCTTTTATCCTTTCCTCTTTATTCCTTGTTGTTGCTTTTTTCTATAATCAATGCAATGCCGAGATTGTAGCAAAAGGCTTCACGAGGAAGTAGATGCTGAGATCTTAATCTTGTTCTCTGTGTTCGAGTAGTATGAGAGAAGATGTAAATTTTAAGTTGGGTTATGTAGATGGTGCTTCATGTAGCAAAGATGTCGATGGTGGTATTGCTCAAGATGAGAATGAAAAGAAAGGCGAGCTTTGTCTTCTATTATATAATCTATTCTATTTTTTTATACGTATATTTGGTTTCTCATGTCTCTTGGATCAATTGGGGCAATCATCCATGACTCTACCATGTATGTTTTCTTTTTACTCCTCGGAGATTTGATTAACGAGTTTGAGAAAAATCGGGCAATACTTCTAAAATGGTTGATTTAGTTTCCAAGGTCATGCTTCCAAGCCATCAACGGCTACAACAAATCCTCTCTGATCAATGGCCGATTTAACTTCTTAAGAAGCACAATCTGCTCACTTTTCTATTACTAGTTCAGTTTTCCTCTGTCATCGAGTTCCATGAAACTCATCGACTTGATGTTAACCTTACGATTTTCAATGCACTATTATTTTGAAATCATAGCCCTTCGTTATCGCCATATGTCAAGTTCAACTGATCGGCACCCAACTAGTGTATGTTTTCCGACGTAACTAGTTTGTTCTTGAATTGAAGTGGGTAAGGAATAAAAACCAATTAGACATTGAAAATTAACATTGCTTCAATATTGAATGTTGCTCAATTTTTCGGAAAGATAATTTTTTTATGCGAGTCATACCTCCTACTTTGGCAAGAAACTCTCAACACCATCATGCAAGGAAATGTGGGAGTTGTAAGACATATATCCTTTGCCAAAGTCCATGGGCCTTGTTTCATCTTTCCTACCTCCTCCAATGCCCATCTACCATTTAAAATTGCATAAAGTGACTAAATTTTAACACTTTTTGTTTTAATGAGCATCTCTATAAACTAATACATGATAAGGACATGTCATGTGCATGTGCGTGTATGATAGATAAATAACATGAACATTGAAAAAATCATAGATAAAATTGTTATGTTTCATACTGATTGAGAATACAAGTAAACATATATTTATCATTTATTAATATTCATTATTCCGCCCAATAATTCACACAACAAATAAATATAACATAAAAATATTGATGTAATTTTTTGACAAAGACAAACAAAGTATTGAAGTTAATATAACAAACAAAAACTAACATATCAAATATATCATATGCAATATTATTAACCATGTATGTGAATAAACAATAAATAACATAAAAATTGACAAAATCATACATAAAATTGCTATGTATCATACAATTGAGCGTACTGTAAACAAACATATATTTATATAATATATCATACATACAAACCAAACAACCAATTAATTCATTTTTGTAATACAATTAAACACAAAAATTTAGTTTATATTAGTCAAACATAACAAACAATATATAACCCCATGTAAATATACATATGTAAATTCACGTATTCAAACAATAATAGAACCTTACTAAATAATAGAAAAACTAATCAATTGCATACAATAATTATTTATACAAATTATGTTGAAATCTTATCAATTTAAAACAAATAATACAAACAAATAAATCTATCATAGCTTGTCATACCCACAAATACACACCCGATAAATCCATGACTAAATAAACCAGGATATAAACCCGAGACAATGATCCAACTACACTAAGGAAATGCGGGGGTAGGCATACTCCACAACATGGCCTTTTCATGGTTTACATATTTATTACATTTAAGTTTCCATTGTATAACCTTATACGTTTCGGGTGAATTAAAGCTGGTAAGGGTAAAATTTCCTTTTCTAAAACTTGATTACTTAATTTCACATAGCATTAGTCTTTAAAATAGAATGCACTATTGGTTCTTTTCTCAATTTCCATTAATTAACCATAGCTCATTTGTTAATTAGATTCATTTAAAACAACGATGAGCCTCATAATATTTGTTCTTACGTTAAAGGTTTGTTTCTCAAATTATGTTTAATTGATGGTTAAATTTTACCTTCATTACTCGGGGAATTAACATAAGGTCTAGTTGGGGAAATTTTGAAATTTAAAGAAGATTAAGGTTCGAGTTTCCCTTTTCTATAAACTTCCCTCTATAAAATCACATTTATTCTCATGTTATAGTTGTTATAGTTCAAAAGTTAGTTTGAGTCAATTTAGCATTTACACGTCATAATTTTTTTATGGACTCTATGTTGGCTCAAATGTTTGATCCCAACAAGAAAAAATTGTATTCATTCTTAACAAGTGAATGCTTAAATCAACTATAACTTTATTCCTAAATGATTATCTTATTTACTTTTGTTTTCGTCACACTTATGTTGTTGTTTGGGTCTCTTGTTGGCATCCCATTACAACCAAATGAGTTACTGAAAGTACTTTCCTAACATATTGAAGAAGTACATGATTAGAATCATTTTAAACTACACATGAATCACAAGTGATTTGTGTTCCAGGTATGAGCTCATGTTTCAGTATTTCATGATCCTGCATGGGACATTTCCTTTATCCTAAATGTCATAAAATTACATAACTAGGGGTTACTGAAGACCAACTTTTTAGATTTCCCATTTCTCTTAAGTCAACATCTTCAAAAACAATCTCATTTGCTAAGAGTTAGATACAATTTCCACCTATGAGTTAACGTCTGATTTAATCGAGGTTTAATTTAATTCCAATTTCACTTAGGGTTCTACACCTGATTATAGATCAATTTAAGGTGTGAAAACATGTTTATCCCATTAAATTTTCATAAAGGAAAAAGGTGAAAAGTTTTTACTAGCCAATGTGACACATTTATTTGTGAGGAACTAAAGAGATCATTAACAAGAGTTTAATGCATAGTTCAAACTAGTGCACTAACTCCACTTGTGTCATCTGGATCTCACGAATATTTCATTCAATGATGAAGATAATCCTAGATCTAACTTCATGAGAATTTGGTGGTCCACTAGGATATCAAGGAAGTGTTAGTTCTACTTACCCCATATATGATAAGGTCACACCAAAAGTCGTTGCTTCGAACAAGGAATCTTAAGTTATAGAAATGATCTTTTGAATACTTTTCTTAGGTGTAGTACAAGAAGTCTAGTTGTGAGGATTAAATTATTTCTTAAGATGTTAGCGTTTTGCAAACTTGGATGTGACTAGATTGAGAGGGAGGGTACAACAAAGGTTAAATACTAACTTCATTTATATGGTTTAATAATAATAAGTTACTACCATACATTTTGAGTTTATGTATGAACCAAAATAACTATCTGGAAAGTGATTGCTTCGATCATCTAAACCATAAGAAGCACATTTAAATCCAAATGAACTTAACACCCATGAAGTAAACAATATGCTTTTTACCCATTTACATTGTCAATTATCTTCCTCATTTATCTAGCTAACATAGTTGGTCCTACATTCATTATGTGTCACTCCTACTAGTATTTAAAGGTTAGCTTTAAAACAAAGTAGATACAAACCACATAGTTTTCTAGGTACAATGCTTGAAACATAAGAATCCAAGAGGAACAACGGTTTTCGACACAATAATTTTAATAATGCAATTCTCTTTAATTCACTTATATCTAACATTTGTAATCTATATCAATGTACAATATTTCAATGTCATCTCACTTGATTACAACATATCACACTCTTAATCCTTCTTGTTCAAAGTACTTATGACCAATGTTGCACCGGTCCTAGGATTGGTATGAAAAACCCTTGCACTCAAGCAAAAACAAGAAATTCATCATTTCAAGTAATTCAAAACAAAGTAGAGAGAGTTAAAGATAGGAAGAGAGGGGAAAGATAATTTCCTCACACATTCACACTTCACATTCATTCAAATTTTTCTTCAGAGAGAGAGAGTAGGAAGAGAGAGAACTAGAAAACATTTTCTTTTCTCTTCACAATATCATGACCATTTCACATTTTGTACCCCTTTTCATTTCATTTCAAACTCATCTGCATTTTTAATCGAGTCACGTTTCTAAGACCATCCAAAATTTCATAGCTATTTTAAGAGAGAGAAGGAAAGTGAAAACACTATAAATTGTAACATCAATTCATACAAAGTAATTGATTAAATAATGCTCTACACAATGTAATAATATAAAACGAGTTCACAAGTAATTCACCAAACCAATGGTATCCTCAAAATAAACTTCTAGCTCAAGTTGTGAGTTTGTGAAAAATTGGCCAAAATAGCTAAAGTGCTTACAATGCATTTCGCGAAAGCACTTGTTTTAAGTTCAAGCATAAATTTTGTTGATTCTTACTTGCTCCCCTATAAAAAGGAACTTATTGGATTTAAAAAAATCGATTATGACAAACGGACTCAAATTACAAGGGCAACTCCGAGCCCAATGATCATAAACATAGCAAACACTTTTTTTTGTACAAAGGTGGGCCCCAACATCCATTTGAAACTTTAACTTTAAAATCCATTTTTATGAAACAAAGAGTTGGTTTGAATTCTCACATAGGAGTACTAGAGGTAGGTGTAAGTGGTTCCCAGTTACACCAAATCGATACGACATTCGTAAGTCAAAGCGATCGCATTTTCATAAAGCGGGAACGTCACCATAAGTTTGAAGTGCTAAAATAGTATCCGATCTCACCTCTTTAAAGCAGCTAATCAAGAAAGTCAAGTTGGTTAAGAAACTTCATGCTGTTTTGAGTCGACATGGATCTTGTTTGAGGTTTTGGTTCCCATTAACCATTTGACATGACACTCCATGCGCATGGTTACAAAGGCCTATTTTTTTAAAGTTTAAAGAATAATATTTTTGAGAAAGGTAAAAGTCGTATCATTCATTCTAATTTGCATTTTTATTTTAATATACAACATACTGAAATCCATAGTTTGAAGCGAGAGGTAGAGTGATCCATACCCGAATAATCCTGTGCAGAGAAACACCCAGTCCTAGGGGCATAGTATGGTGCTATTGCAAAAAAAGAACATTTCTCCACCATGATTTAAATACATTTTCACCATCAGTTTACCAGCATCATCCTTTCCTCCACCATGCTCATTTGTAACTTGCAACCATGAGTCAAATCAATAACCACTTCCAAGTGTGCTTTGGTGCTTGTCCATATGTTGCCCACTACTCCCATTTCAACAAATCCATTTGGTGCATATCCAACAATCATGGCATTCCATGAAACCGCACATATTTATTATTATCATGCATTTATTTGAACAGTTCACGGGCTTTGATTAAGCTTCCACATTTTACAAACATCTCTTCCAGCGCACTAACCGCTAATTTTTTGGCAAATTCCTTTCTAAATGCCCTGGTAGACAGTATTAACCCTGCTCCAGGGCACCCACTTATCACATGTTGACATAATGTTGGGAAAGATTTTATCGTTTCTTGAGTGTCAAAGGCGTCTTAATAAACCTAATATTGCACAAAAGCAACAGCCATCGCAGTCCCTAAGAACGCATCTCTTTAAGGAATTATGTCAAATGGTTCCACATTCTACTGGGGAGTGAGCTCACTATATCTGCCTACAAGTTTCCAAAGCCTTTCAACAAACCCATTTTGTTCGCATCTTACAATCATTGATGTCCTGGAATTTCCTTCACTTTCAAGCATTTTATCAAACAGTTCGTGTGCCTTAACCCTGCGTCCTCCCATTTGGACGCATTCCTACCATACCACTTGTAATTGCAACGTTTGATGAAATTCCCTTAACCATTCCTCTTTTCTAGACGTCCATGCTTTGTTCTAATTATCCAATCTTTGCAGGTTGGAAGGAAGGCCGGTCGAGGGAACTAGACGGTTGGACACCTGTTGACTGCATTAGGTGAAACAATGGTAATGCTAGATGGGGATACCACGTCTTCTGAACGTAGTAGTGAAAATTCTATGAGACCACATTTCAGTCAACGTGTTTTTCAAATAGTTAGCATGCACAGTCTATGCTAACACACCATCCCACCACCTACCATGGCATTGTGATAGAGTGGATTATTGTTTTTCCCCAAAAATTGCATATTTGGCAAATCAATTCTGCAAAAGTTAGAGATACGTATGAGAATTTCCAAGGCATTTACAACACGTCAATCCTGTGTGTAGCATGTAATCCTTGCATTTCATGGGGTTGTACGCTTGATCTTCAACTAAATATTCAATGTACCTATCTATGCCTCCCACATTTTGCATTCAAGACTAAAGGAGCCTCTGCAACTGCAAAATCTGACAGCTCCTTTATGCCTTATGGATGCTCCTGCCCAATTTCAAATAGCTCACATGCCAAGCGCATGTCCAAACATTTGTTTACAAGTCTTCCAAGCATTATAGTTTTTGACCTTCCCTATTCTATTTGCAAGATGCAATGCTCAAAATCTAACCCGAGGTCCCATTTGGCACAAACTGGGGTACACAGTCAAAGGATATGGTGTTTGGATCCCAAAACTGCCTTACTGCATTGATATCCGTCCTCACTCTTTCCAACGCTCCCATATTGGCACAAGGTGTCAATGCATTGGCAAAAGAATGTTCCGTTGGAACGTGTTTGTTGAAAAGGTGAAATAGTGTGAATGTGGCGTGAGGATACATTTTTCTTTTACGCCAAGGTGGAGATAAGAGGAGCACTACATAGCTAAATACAATTCAACCCAAAAAAAATCTAATAGTCCAATCAAACAAATAAAACGTACATAAAAATTTATGTCGAACTCTTTTTAACATTTTAATATACATATAAACAAACATTTTTTAATGTTTGGAAATTGATAATCCAATTAACCATCTACTGCTCATTTACACTCCCGCTATTATAACATCAAAGCAAGTTAGATTGATCCAATCCCACCTATCAATTAAAAACATTTGTCTCCTCCACTCAATAAAAAAATTAAAATGTTCATATAATATTTTATATGAACCAACAAATATTCATATAGTTGTTACAATATAAAACACTAAGATCGTAACTCATAATTCATATATAACAATATTTACAACTATGTAAATGTTGATTAAATCATACAAGCATATAACACTAAATAATACAAACATAAAATAACATGTATCAATTAGTTTAAATAAATGACCATACAAACATACAAAAATTATTCATTCAAAACAAGCAATTAATTTACAAATATAATATAAAATATGATAATTACACAAGCAAGAAATTTGCAAACTATCCAAGATATTTATAAAACCATTCCCATTCCTGTACTTTTCAAATACAATATACAATTTTCTTTCATTCAATTTTTTAAAACAAATACCCAAACATAGAAATATTCAATACAAATTATGGAAGCTTTAATTTATTTTATTGAATGTTTTAAAACATAAACATGAAAATTATCATGAAAAGGCATTTAAAATTTTAT
The DNA here is from genome assembly GCA_018340775.1 of Taxus wallichiana var. yunnanensis. Lineage (NCBI taxonomy): Eukaryota > Viridiplantae > Streptophyta > Pinopsida > Cupressales > Taxaceae > Taxus > Taxus wallichiana. The sequence continues at coordinate 813,308,102 of CM031234.1, read as the reverse complement.
ATATAATCATGCAAAAATAAATAAATAAAATATTTTATTGGTGATTAAAATTTTCCAAAAATGGCCACGGATATTGAAGAGTTGAAGGATGATATGAGGCTTACAAAGAGTTCATTGAGTCCTCTTTCTTGGTGACACAAAATGAAAATGCAGTCGAAGATGTTGCAAAAATCGAGTAATGGTGGTGAGCTTGAAATTATGAAAGCCAAGCTGCAACAACCTCGCACATGAGGTGGATCACGTCGAGCTATTTTGCATAGCTATATGGAATGGAGTGTTATCACTTTGTGAAATCCACTCTGCAACATCTTGAACCCTTGGTTGGTTGGCCAATACTTACAGGCTCGTGGATGAGCATGGAAATTCAAAGAAAAGAAAAGGGGATGCTGTTGGATGTGACCTAGCATCGTTGGGGTCAACATTGAGTCTTTGTCAAAGGAATGGGTGAAAGTGCTAGATGGTCTTGAAAAGGCCAAAAAGTGATGTTTGTCGGGGTGGCTATTATTATATTGTTTTGCTTTTAACTTTGTTGTTAGTTAGTATGTGGTTTTATCTTTACTGTTATTACTCTTTTTTGTTGTGTTTTAATTTGGTCTATATGCTCATGGAGGAGCTCGGATGTAATAGTCGATATATATGTTTCTTTTTAATGTTATGTAATGTCTTATCTACTCTTTTTGGAGCTCTGACTTGTAAGGGGTAGGGCCCCCTCAACCCTGTTTCACCTATAATAATTTTTTTCCAAAAATTTAATAAATCAATTACATTATAAATTGAAAATATACACAAGTGTTTATTAAAAATTCCAAATAACTTTATATTTTAATAACCATTTACACATAATAAATTATTTTGTTAAAAAAGTTGATTTGCTAAAATATTTCAATAAATATAAATATATGATTAAAAATTTCCAAAAAAAAAAAATTAATAGATCAATTAGAATATAAAATTATACAATAATAATGCATTAAAAAAACTATTTTACCAACATATTTGCCAACACGCTAATTAAATAAATTTAGTATAATATACAAATGGAAGTTAATGACAAAATTCTTATGTGTATAAATTATTAAAATTAAATTAATCTATAATTTTTAAATCACACTAACCCAAATTTATTTAAATTTATGATACAAAATATTAAAAGCCAAAACAATCTAGGGCTTAAATATAAATATAAATAAATATAGAAAATTACTTCTAAATCAACTGTAACACCCAAAAAAATATCTACAGCTTTATTAAATTTAAATCTAAATAATATAAAAATTACTTCTACATCAATTTCAACACCAAAAATACACATGTACACACTCAAGCAACTATAAAAAAATATCCCGTTAACAGTCCAACATTACATTTCTGAAATGTATTAGACAAGTTTATTTTTTTAAAAAGAGATGCATTAAAATAATTCATATCCTTCAAAATCATTACACAGTCTATGACACTCTAGATTTAAAGACACTCTATGGATACTTGAGCACCTGATCATCCCTTTCACTCCAGATTTGCCTTGTTATTTGGAAAAGTGAATAATTTTGTGTATGTTCAAAATGTAAATAAAATCAAAGATTTAGAAAATAAGAAAAATATTTGATGTTGTATTCATGTGCAAATAAGTACATACCTTGCTTGCATACACTTCTTTGGAACAACTTTAACTCAAAATCAACATTGAACACAATACTAAGTTGATTATGAAATCCTCAAAATACGAAAACTAACATCCATTAATCTCTTAACAAATATAGGAAAATAATTGATAAAAATATTACGAAAAAAAAATGTAATAAATGATATAAAAACAATCCATAAACATAGAGAAACGTACTTGTTAATTCATGTGCAATTCTCACACAACCTTCTCCAAAACAATACCAAATGAAAGGGTAAGAAACACTACCCAAAGAACTAAAGGAAAATAATATGACCATGCTTGACAAAAAAATCAATTAATAAATCTAAAAAATTGAAGGAATAAAAATTCAATTACAGATTACGAAAAAGATTCTTGAAAACCTTTATTATGTTCTTCATCTTTATCAAAATAAATGAGTTCATTCAATACATTCTTTTGGATTGTTGATTGAAAGTTTTTCTTTGTGAACTTCGGAATTTGAGCATAAGCGAGATGTCACGCTCACCATATTTTGAAACAGATTGAAGAATATGGTATATTGTATTGAAAAAGCTCAATTATATTTCAAAAACTATAATAAATCTTTAAGAAAACACAAAATAATATTAAATCATTTTTTTACCTATACAACATTATTCAAAAAAATAAAATTATGTAGAGTAGAATTTGACACACATTCCATAAAAAGTAATTCCAAACACCTTTGAATGAATTTATTATTGTTTTGAATTGAGGTTGCATTGCAAATAGTAAAATATTAGAGAATTTAACTCAATATATTGTGTTTAATTGAATGGAAAAAAATCTTTTAGTTTTACACTTGTTCAAAGTAAATAAAGCTAAACATAAGTAAATACCTTAATTTTTACACTGTTTTACACTCACATTTATACTCTCATACATTATTTCAAGAATAATGCAGCAAGGATTATATCCTAATTAAAAACAAGATTAAAAGTGAAATAAAATTTGAACTAATATTTACTACTAAAGAAATATGGCCAAAAAACACAATAAACAACAGTTGAGCAAAGATCATACCTAATCATGAAAACAAGGTCAAAAGTGTACCTCTACAATTATGCAAAATTAAAAAAAAAAGCATGTAGAGTAGAATTTGCCACATATTCCTATATTATATTTATGGAAAATTTTTGTTTACTTTTCATTTATCCAAAATTTCGATCGAAGTATCGCCTTAAAACACTTCCATAAAAAATAATTCCAAACACCTTTGGATGAATTTATTCTTGTTTCTACTTGAGGTTACATTGTAAATAGTAAAATATTAGAACATTAAACTCAATATGTTGTGTTTAATTTAATGAAAAATATCTTTTAATTTGACACTAATTCCAAATATATAAAGTTAAACATAAGTAGATACCTTAATTATTGACACTCGCTTTACATTGACATTTTTATTACGAAGCTCATGCATTATTTCAGAACAACAATGGAGCAAAGATAATACCCTAATTACAAAAACAAGGTAAAAAATTAAATAAAATTTGAATTAATATTTACTCATGGGAAAATGTGCTCAAACAACACAATGAACAATGGTTGAGCAAAAATCATTCCTTTATTACATAAACAAGGTCAAAAGCAATAAAAAAATTTGAACAAATATTTAATAATAATAATAATTGGTAAAAAAACACAATGAACTACCTATTTTCATGTTACTTCTACTAAAACAATCATTAGTTTGCAAAAGTGGTACTAGTCAAGATCAAAAGATACACATAAGTAAATTTCTCTAGCTAAAATTGTTTCTAAAATTCCAAATTTTCTACTAAAAACTCTCAACAATTTGGTTGTCTACAAAATCCAACATACACCTTGATCTATGTTATGACTAAAGAATGGCATATAGTGTTTGTGAGATAACAATGTAACTTTTCCACAATAAACCTACAAATGGAAATGTGTTGTCTCTAAAAAGTCAAAAAAAAGTTCTTGATTGAAAATAAAATAAAAGAATAGAATTAAACCCAAAAACATGGAAGGAACATTGATTTACTTTTTCAAAGCATATTTTTAGAGTTATCAACTATGCTTATTTGGTGAGGCCCCGTCATGAGCCCTAATCACATAATATCCAATTCTATTAGCAAACATTCACCGAGCCCCCATCGAAACCCTAAAGATGGAGGCAAAACTACTCGGCTACATACGAGACACGAATCGCTTAGGAGGTTGATTGAGGATTCACCCTTGTCTGGTTAATCTATCCTTCAAAACTAATGCGTGAACTCTAATTTTGTTCAACCTCTATCATCGTCTCATGGCGGCGACACAACCCTAGCCATGGGCCTTAGACTTCGGTGTGGATGGAAACAATGGATTGGATGCGGGAAAATGTGGAGACATTTCTTAGGCTCCCTCCGGCGGCGATGGTGGTGATTCGAGGCTACATGCTGGAGTTGGCTCCTCTCGGGCTCTTACGGGGAGGTCACATTGCTCTTGACGGGAGTGGCCATGGAGTCTCTTCCTCTATCTGCATAGTGGTACTGCGGTCCCACAATGAACACCTCCTTCAAAGATGCTTTAAATGGCAAGGATCCCCCATGAAACCTGTAGAAATTACCTCGTGCATTAAATTTGGGGAAGAGGTCATTTCATTTGAAAACTATTACAAGTAACACACGTTAATATGTAGATTCAGGGGACTATGGCCCAACCTTCCTACACTTCACACTTGGATCTCCAAGCATTGTATTATGATCTTTGGATGGAAGGTTAGATTTCTATCTGTGTGGTAAAGGAATTTTCATTGTGGATTTTTCTTCAATAGCTGATAAAACACCATTGCATCCAAGCTCTAGGTCTTCCAATCTAGGTACTTGGTCATTAAACCATGGTTCCCCTCTTTTAACCCGTTCACTGAGTCATTCTCATGTAAACATGTTTGGATCAGGCTACCTTATTTACCGCTAAAATTTTGGTGTTGTGGTGAATAATTTTTATGGCAACAACTTGGGAACTATACTTTATATAGATTCTCAAACCTCTAATTACACTCATACTACCTATGCCCGGATCTTGGTAGAACTTGACACCGCTAAAAACCTTCCTCCAACCATTGATATTAAATAAAATTTGAATTAATATTTACTCATGGGAAAATGTGCTCAAACAACACAATGAACAATGGTTGAGCAAAAATCATTCCTTTATTACATAAACAAGGTCAAAAGCAATAAAAAAATTGAACAAATATTTAATAATAAAAAAATTTGGTAAAAAAACACAATGAACTACCTGTTTTCTATTACTTCTACTAAAACATTCATTAGTTTGCAAAAGTGGTACTAGTCAAGATCAAAAGATACACATAAGTAAATTTCTCTAGCTAAAATTGTTTCTAAAATTCCAAATTTTCTACTAAAAACTCTCAACAATTTGGTTGTCTACAAAATCCAACATACACCTTGATCTATGTTATGACTAAAGAATGGCATATAGTGTTTGACAGATAACAATGTAACTTTTCCACAATAAACCTACAAATGGAAATGTGTTGTGTCTAAAAAGTCAAAACAAAAAAGTTCTTGATTGAAAATAAAATAAAAGAATAGAATTAAACCCAAAAACATGGAAGGAACATTGATTTACTTTTTTAAAGCATATTTTTTAGAGTTATCAACTATGCTTATTTGGTGAGGCCCCGTCATGAGCCCTAATCACATAATATCCAACTCTATTAGCAAACATTCACCGAGCCCCCATCGAAACCCTAAAGATGGAGGCAAAACTACTACTCTGGCTACATACGAGACACAAATCGCTCGGGAGGTTGATTCAAGGGATTCACCCTTGTCATGGATTAATCTATCCTTCAAAACTTATGCCGTGAACTCTAATTCTATTCAACCTCTATCATCATCTCATGGCGGCGACACAAACCCTAGTTGTGGGCCTTAGACTTACGGTGTGGATGGAAACAATGGATTGGATGCGGGAAAATGTGGAGACATTTCTTAGGCTCCCCTCAGCGATGATGGTGGCGATTACGAGGCTACATCCGGAGTTGGCTCCTCTCGGGCTCTTACGGGAGGTCACATTGCTCTTGATGGGAGTGGCCATGGAGTCTCTTCCTCTAATCTGCATATTGGTACTGTAGTCCCACAATGAACACCTCCTTCAAAGATGATTTAAATGGCAAGGATCTCCCATGAAACCTACGAAATTACCTCGTGCATTAAATTTGGGGAAGAGGTCATTTCATTTGAAAACTATTATGAGTAACACATGTTAATCTGCAGATTCAGGGACTAGCTGACCTTCCTACACTTCACACTTGGATCTCCAATCATTGTATTCCGATCTTTGGATGGAAGGTTAGATTTCTATCTGTGTGGTAAAGGAATTTTCATTGTGGATTTTTCTTCAATAGTTGATAAAAACACCATTGCATCCAAGCTCTAGGTCTTCATATCTAGGTACTTGGTCATTAAACCATGGTTCCCCTCTTTTAACCTGTTCATTGAGTCATTCTCATGTAAACATGTTTGGATCGAGCTACCTTATTTACCGCTAAAATTTTGGTGTTGTGACTAAATAATTTTTATTGGCAACGACTTGGGAACTATACTTTATATAGATTCTCAAACCTCGATTACACTCATACTACCTATGCCCCAGATCTTGGTGGAACTTGACACCGCTAAAAACCTTCCTCCAACCATTGATATTAAATAAAATTTGAATTAATATTTACTCATGGGAAAATGTGCTCAAACAACACAATGAATAATGGTTGAGCAAAAATCATTCCTTAATTACATAAACAAGGTCAAAATCAATAAAAAAATTGAACAAATATTTAATAATAAAAAAATTTGGTAAAAAACACAATGAACTACTGTTTTTCGTTACTTCTACTAAAACATTCATTAGTTTGCAAAAGTGGTACTAGTCAAGATCAAAAGATACACATAAGTAAATTTCTCTAGCTAAAATTGTTTCTAAAATTCCAAATTTTCTACTAAAAACTCTCAACAATTTGGTTGTCTACAAAATCCAACATACACCTTGATCTATGTTATGACTAAAGAATGGCATATAGTGTTTGACAGAGATAACAATGTAACTTTTCCACAATAAACCTACAAATGGAAATGTGTTGTGTCTAAAAAGTCAAAACAAAAAAGTTCTTGATTGAAAATAAAATAAAAGAATAGAATTAAACCCAAAAACATGGAAGGAACATTGATTTACTTTTTTAAAGCATATTTTTAGAGTTATCAACTATGCTTATTTGGAGAGGCCCCGTCATGAGCCCTAATCACATAATATCCAATTCTATTAGCAAACATTCATCGAGCCCCCATCAAAACCCTAAAGATGGAGGCAAAACTACTACTGCTACATACAAACACAAATCTTTCGGGAGGTTCATTCAAGGATTCACCCTTGTCTTGGATTAATCTATCCTTCAAAACTTATGCCATGAACTCTAATTCTATTCAACCTCTATCATCGTCTCATGGCGCGACACAAACCCTAGTTGTGGGCCTTAGACTTCGGGTGTGGATGGAAACAATGGATTGGATGCGGGAAAATGTGGAGACATTTCTTAGGCTCCCTCTCGCGGCGGCGATGGTGGCGATTACGAGGCTACATCCGGGTTGGCTCCTCTCGGGCTCTTCCGGGAGGTCACATTGCTCTTGGACAGGAGTGGCCATGGAGTCTCTTCCTCTAATCTGCATAGTGGTACTGCGGTCCCACAATGAACACCTCCTTCAAAGATGATTTAAATGGCAAGGGATCCCCCATGAAACCTACAGACATTACCTCGTGCATTAAATTTGGGGAAGAGGTCATTTCATTTGAAAACTATTATGAGTAACACATGTTAATCTGCAGATTCAGGGGACTATGACCCAGCCTTCCTACACTTCACGCTTGGATCTCCAAGCATTGTATTCCAAATCTTGGATGGAAGGTTAGATTTGTATCCGTGTGGTAAAGGTATTTTCATTGTGGATTTTTCTTCAATAGCTGATAAAACACCATTGCATCCAAGCTCTAGGTCTTCCAATCTAGGTACTTGGTCATTAAACCATGGTTCCCCTCTTTTAACCCACTCACTGAGTCATTCTCATGTAAACATGTTTGGATCAAAGCTACCTTATTTACCCCTAAAATTTTGGTGTTGTGGATGAATAATTTCTATTGGCAACGACTTGGGAACTATACTTTATATAGATTCTCAAACCTCTGATTACACCCATACTACCTATGCCGGATCTTGGTGGAACTTGACACCGCTAAAAACCTTCCTGCAACCATTGATCTTAGAGTGCAAAATAGAACTTGGTCACAACCTTTAGATTACGAAGGCCTACCATTTAGGTGTAGAATGTGTTTCTATTTAGGTCACACCTCTACTTACCATGGGATGGCGAAGAACCAATATGAGAGACACAACTGGTGGAAAGATGCCTTCCCAAAACACCTAGTTTTTGAAGCTAAAGAGGATCTAGACTCAAATACAGATACAGAAGTTGAATCGATTATATCCTGAAAACCCCTTTAATCGAAATTCCAATTGTTGGCAAAGCAAGGAAAATGTAAAATATTTATCTCATTCGGTTGTTTTGCGGTAAGGAGAATGCAAAATATTTATCTCAAGCTAACAACATTGTTGTCCCAATTGGAATTAATGTGGCTAAGGAAAATATTCCTCCTTTATCTAATCCTCTTGTTGGTGCTCAAATTAGTCTCACCCGTTTGTCATTGAAATTCCTCATTTTGCGGCCTTTGTTATGTTTTCTATCTCCCCATATTGGTGCTTGAAGACTCTGTCCTCCATTTGGTTTCCATGATCATTCCCTTCCTTGGTCAAGGATCACTTAAAGGTCTAGAATATGTTTTTTGTTCCTTTGTCTATCTGAAAGAGTCTGTAACTTGGGCATAAAACTCGGGTTTTTCCTTTCTTTCCATTTTCCACAGTCACGTTTTGTTGTCCCTGTCATTTTTGTCCCAAATACTTGTGGAAACATGATTGGATGTATATCGAGAGGATCATATTTGAGCCTTATAACATTTCCAAATTCTCTGTCCTTGAAGAAAGATTCATTTCTAGGCTCAAATGGAGATTTCTTGGATTTTACGGTTTGACTGGTGTATTTTTCCTGGTCAAATTTACATATCAGAATTAGTGGAAACATGGTCCTTTTTGGTTGGATGTGGCTCAGCTGGGCACTTTAAAACTCTAAGGCTCGCTTCAACCCTAAACTTGTCCACGTGGAGGAATGACGCTCATTTGAAAAATCACCTTTTGGTTTGGCCTTGGAGTTGCGTCGGGGGCACGTGGAGGTTTTCCGCATTGCTTTGCCTAGACTTAGACAAAAATTTCATGCAGCCAGTACAGTTTTGGTGGACCATGGACATGTGGAGGGCTAGTGCTCATTTGAGGATCCGCCTTAGGATCCCACCTTAACATTTACAACAGGGAGACATGTGGAGGCTTTTGCTGGCTCCACTTTGTACTTAAACTTTTCAAAGAAATTTTCTAAGGCTTGGGACATGTGGTGAGCCCGCGCTTATTCAGGGTCTCCACTCTTAGGAACCATCTTGAAGTTACGCCATGAAGACACATGGAGGCTTCCGTCGGGTCTTCCCATACTTAGACTTTTCAAGAAAATTTCTAAAGGCCTAGGACACGTGGAGGGACCGCGCCTGTTTGGGTACCAGCACCTAACTTTTTTTTGAAAAAGTGCAGGAGGACATTTGGAGGCTTCCACTCACACCGCCCTTTGCTTGGAATTTTGAACGGCTAAAGGAAACTGTCTTTAACCCTTGACACATGGTGCCTTCCATTGAACCTTCAACTTTTTTTAAACAGACTTTGCCGAACTGAGACATGTGTTGAGCCCGCACTTGTTTGGGGTCTCTACTTTTGGGGACCATCTCAAAATGTGCCATTGAGACACGTGGAGGCTTCCGTTGGCTCCTTTTTCACCGAGACTTTTCAAAGGCCAAAAGGTGTTTTTCTTGGGCCCAAGGTACGTGGAAGGCTCACATTTGTTTGGGACTTTCCTCTGTGCTTCTCCTTTGCAATTGTGCAAGGAAACATGTGGACGAATATGATATAAAGTGGAAAAGGGGTAGGATCAATGGTTGTTATGCATTTCACTTCTTTTTTCCACCATTTTTGCTCCAAGACTCTGGAGACACGAATACGCACTATTTTTCATCATTCTTTGATGAAATACTTTATACTCTCTGTTTGTAAGGTGCCATTGAATGGATTTGAAATTTAAATTATGAGTCCAAGGATTGTTAAGGCCGATATTTTGAAGTGGGAATTGCTTAGGCACTTGCAAAAATGGGAATTACCAGAGGAAATGGATGTGGGGCAGGAATTGCTGAGGAAAGAGAGGGAAAAGGGATGAAATAATGAAAGTGCACGCGTGAAAGATGAAAAGGATGTTGCCTCAAAAGAGAAAAAGATTACTGTTATATCTAGTTGTCTTTGAGTCTACGGAAAATGATTAAAAAGGGATTTCTCACATGATGAGAACTAGAATGATTAAAAGGACTCCCAGAAAAGTTGTGGCATGACATCTTAGTCATTAGTCAAGGGCCCAAGAAAGCGTGATCAGTTCACAATTGGTCCACTGGCAGATTTGAGATCTGAACTTGTTAAATGTAGCTTTTTGAAAAAAAAATTAACAAGCAAAGGTCCCTCGAATATTGTTTCTTTTTCGGCGGAAAATTGAGTGAGAAAAATGTATAATTGCAATGAGAATACTCTTACAAAAGGTCAGAGGCTGAATTCTTAAGAGACAAATTTGAGAGAGTCGTCTTGCGAGAGACCAAAGTTGAGATAACCTGTTATTTTCTTTTGTGTTAGATTTTCTATCATGTCAAGTTGGTTGCAGATGTATAGCCATTGACGAGCACTGAGATTGCTCTGGAATCTTTCCCTTGCTGATGAATCTAAGAAATTTTGAAATTAATTTGTGTCCAATCTCTAGCAATTTGTGTCTGCTTTGTTTCAGAATGTCTGTAAATAGTTTTTTTGGTTCCTATTGCAATATTAGATTGAAATTGTTGTGAAATTGCATAGGATCTCGTCCCTATGATTATTTAATGGTATTTACAATTTCATTTCGAGAAGAGCCGTCATCTTGGATGAGATAAACAAATTTAAAATAAAATCACTTTGTCATTTGTTGATAAAGATTGTCTGTAAGTCTTGGGTGTACCTTAGGCATGATTGATCGAGAGACTTTTGTGTTTAATTAAGTATTTTAATTCAAGCCTTCGTGTCGAGTCTCAAAGATTATGCGAAAATGTGTTGATCTAGGCCTCCATTAAAGCACACCTTCTGGTTGAAGGAACGTCTTAAATGTCATGAAGCTTTCTGTTATTGAATTTGTTCCTTGTTGTGAAGTCCCTTTGAAGATCTAGTATAATCAACGTTATCCTAATTTATCTCCCACCAAAATAATTCAAAAACCATTGATCCACCCTAAACTACCCTTGTTTGCCTTGTGTATCAACAGAGGAACAAAATATACTTACTAAAATATGCAGAAAAATCAGGATTTCTTAATGTCTTCAGTAACCTTAGCCTTGTGTTGAAAGTATCTCCATTGTTTAGAAGTGACAACTCTTAAGAGTTAAATCATGGAGTATTGATCGTATTTTCCCAAGGTTTTCTTCATAGAATTTGTGCAAAAGAAGCATATCTCCATCTCCTTCATCAAATAGAGGTTACTGTACGTACCCAAAATTGTAGGGTATTGTACCGTTGGAATGATGTTACACATGCCCCAATGATGATACAGGTCACCTCGCAAGGTGTTCGAAATCCAGGAAAGCTTGCCAAGTGTATGTTAGCATCCCAAGCATCTTGTTTAAGCTTTGTGTACTTCACTTTATCCTTTGCCTTTCTTTTTCTAAGCTTTTTGACCTTCAGTGACGAAACCGCCGCCCTGCTCAAGGCGGTGGTCCTTCACACATTTTCCAGCATGTTCTTTTGATCACGACTTGCGTAATTTTTCAACATTCACCAGCTTTTCTCAACTACCTTAGCTTGTATTAATGTTTTATGTTCCCTGGAATAGTGTTTCTTCATTGTTTAATGGTAAAAGAGTTCTAATAGGAATTACCTTTGGGTGAATGTGAAATCTATAAATAGCCAACTTGTTTTCAAGAAAATGGCCCCTCAACTTCTCATTTCCATTGTTTAGTCTTTCAATTTCTTGTTTAGAACTCATTTTGTTTTCATGTTTGCATCCATGCTAGTTTTTCCTTTGCTATTAGAAGCCATTCGATCTTCTTGCTCTGTCTTGTTCATTGTTGTTCATATAAATTAGTTTAGAGCAGAGTAGTGTCATTTGTAGATTGAATCCATTAGAGTTACAGGTTGTGTTCTTCACAGAAGGTAGATTCTAGAATCTCTCGGTACACTTGTGTTGTATTCCCGTGCAATAAATCCCGCTAGGAATTACATACACCAAGCTCTGTCACTTGCATTGTCCCTCTCCTACTCACATTATATTCGGTCTATATCCAAAGTTGCCATTGTTCAAATACCTTCTTTTGTTGATGCTAACATATACATGCTCTTCTGGATTCACGTGAACACGAAGGAACGAGAAGATCATTATGAGGGGACAAAGTCATACACTACTAGATTCGCCACTGTTCTGCAAATTCTAGGTTTTATCTGTCAAAGTTCTAGTTAAAACATATCAAATAGAGTAGTGAAATATTTCATTTTAGTTAAATTTCATTTTCGATATTGCGGGGAAGCTATGGGGATTGATAGTTTCTCAGAAACTATGATTCATTCCTCACTTCTGAGGTAGGATCGAGAATCTTTCAATTAAGTTAATCAGCTATCTAGTTATTTAGGATAAACTCACAACTGCACAGGCAAGTAGCTACACCGGGCTACCTTGCTTGTTTTAATTTTGTTATTAGATTAGTTGTCATTTTTTGAATATATTAGAATAGTTTCTCTTTCAATTCTATTAAAAATTCTATCAAAAATACAAAAATAGAGGAATATATATGTTGTAGATATATCTTGCATAATTAGTTTATTTTGTTTCAATTAAGCTTATATTGATCTTGTATGACAATCACGGGACCTAGGGAGCCCAGGGAATACGTTTTGAGCCAATCGTGCCTCAACCCAATCTTGTTGTAGCATTAACTGACATAGACCAAAATATCAGAATTTAGGTCTTCCGAACAACAACAGACCTACAAGAAATTAGCACACAGCTAAGAGGATTAAACATAGAAGACGACAAAGCACACACGTTACGGTCAAATCAGCCAAATTATAGGCGCCTTGATAGATATCCGTATGATTGTAGAAGGACACTGAAAGAAGGAAACATTCGGTTGTGATCCATTAGTTCCACGGATCGTGGACGTAGGAGACCTCCTCATTGATATAGACACTAGATTACGTATACAAGTTGCCAGAACACCTGTTAGGTACTCCGAGAAAATTGTGTAACTTCTAGTTCTAAACATAGAGGCCAAAAATGCATATGATTACTGGATACTCGGAATCAGGGGTTGACTCTTCATATGACCATAGGAGGTCCACAACAACCACGAACTTACGGTTGTGATCCATAGGTCCCACAACCCAACGAGCCTACAAATCAATCAAATATTGACACCAGCTTGTGAACACTGGTGTTTAGGTCCTCTCCACTTCCACTAGACATTATCACACAACTATCATTATTAAACATAGCAGCTAATCAAGCTAAAGATTTCTGGACTAGGCCAAAGAATCGTCCATAAAACACCAAAATATCCACTACACATTTAGTCATTCCATTTTCATGACCTTGTTGGGAGATATATATGAAGCACCCGTAGGTCATCTTCCACGTATCCCACAACCCATAGATCGGATCACGACGAGCTCGATATTGATTGGAGCCTTCGAGCAGCTATCCTTGCCAAACGATCTATCACACCAATTCAAGTTAGGAGGGCATTTTTTTCCTTAGATTCGCAGATCCCATTATTGCGTGTTGAAGACATAAGATTACCTAACTAGTTTATCTGCATCCCACATATAGTCCATCCCCACCGGCTGTCTCGGCACGACCTCGAGAGGTCGGGTACAAGGAAGAGTTACTTATAGATTCCCATGCTCGCATGTCACTTTTCCATCGTACGGTTACACTAAGGGTCCTCTCACCCTAGTCAAAGAGGCACGACCTAAATTAGTGAGGACAAGTCAAATCCTCTTAAAGGTGTTATCCATCTCTCCACAAATCTGAGTAACAAAGGGCCAATTAGATCTCATCCCCGGCTACAAAATGACACACACTATGATCTATCTTCCTCTAAGCTCCTGTCAAATCGTGTTGCTGCTCGGCTTGAAAAGGAGAATGAATTTGAATACCAACACTCACAGTTCCATTTCGGGGAATCTTTGAATTATTTAAATAAAGGTGTTTGTGTACAAACCATAGTAATGCTTTTTATAGATTTTAAAGTGTAAATACATTGCTAAAACATCATTATCTATTCAGATATGTAAGAATTGTTCAAAGTTGTGAGTTCTGAGTGCAATATTTCCATCTTATACAATTATTGCACTAAGATTTGTATCATCATTGATAAATTTGGGTAAAAGAAGAGCAGATCTTGTAAGCTTTGCATGAATTTGGTATTGACAGACATTTGATAGGTCTTTCATAGTGCATTTTCACAAACTAAGGTGAAAATCCTTAGTGGCGACTTCGTGTTGTTTAAATTCTTTATAAATACTAGTGTCTTAACATATATCAAGTAAGATTTGTCATTAATATCTGCAAAGCTAGAAGGAAGAAGATCTTTCTTCGCCAAGGACCCTAGTAGAAGGTTGTTTCAAGAGCTAGGAAAGTCTAATTCAAAAGGCACAAGAATTTTGAAGGCTGTTGGAGATCAAGCATCAAGAAAAGAGATCTCCATTGGTGAAACTGATCAGCCTGTGATTGAAGATTACAGTACTTCCTCAAGTTCTTATGAATCAGGTAGTCTCTTTGTTGAATTGAATTCTCCATCTGGAGAAGGTCCTTCATCTATATTTGAAACATTTTCTTCTCAATCTGCCCCTGTATTTTCAAAATCTAATAGAGTTTTCCAAGAGACAAAGCCTCAGAGAGGGAGTCATTCGAAAATTGTATCCATGTTACACCTTGACCCCTCACTCCTCACTCCTCATCAATATGTTTCTCCTGTAAGATCACCTCCTCAGAATAATATGGCTCAGCCTCCACCTAGACCTCCATTTGTCGTTAATACTTTTGGTCTTGTCGGTTTTAGAGGTATGGTGGCTATCCAAATGTTGTGCCATAGAATGTAATGAACATATTTCCTAAGTTTCAAGGAAATAATGCAATAAGCTGGTGATCAACGGTTGAAACTCTTTGTCAATATGATGGAGGACTTGAAATAGAGTTTGAGGATGTATACATTAAATTATTTATCCATACTCTAGAATAATATGCAAGGAATGGTACAAATCTCGCAAATAATTACATTGACTCTGGATAGAGATAAAGAATGATTTTAGAATGCATTATGGTGATAAAATAGACCCTAGGTTTCTTTTATCAGAGTTTTAAAATATAAAAAAGAATCCTAATGAATTAGTGCATGATTTCAACACTAGATTTAACAAAACATTGAGAAGACTGCCTATTAATTTGAGGCCATGTGATGAATCATGTCTGATAAAGTATTCAGATGCATTTGATAAGAAAGTTTTTACTATTTGAGGGATAAGAACCCTGAGACTTTGAGGTAGGCCTTTACCATGGCTCTGCAAATTGAGAACAACATTAAAGTAGTTGGAAAACCTCCTAAGAGGGAGGGTGTTAAACTAATCAACCTTGAGAAGCCTCAATCAAGTAAGGTTGTGGATCTTGAGGAAGTTATAAGGACTTTGGCCGGGGCTATCAAAGAAATCTCTTACAAGCTAGGCTAGGGCAGAAAAAGGAATTGGACAAGGTTCTCGGGGGGTCAAGCATATGAAACAAGAATAAGACAAATTTACAAATCATCCTATAAATGATTAGAGGTATGATGACAAAGGTAAAGGACCCATGGGAGCTAGACAACCCAAAGCTAGGGAGAATAGAGTAGTGCCTGATCCTCTAAATGCCAGAGTTGTTGTTTAAGAGACAAATCAAATGGATTGGTGTGACAAATGCGTCTTACCCCACCTGCCATGTGAAATATATTAGCAAGTTGAAGAAACTAATGATGATGACAACATTGATTATGATGCATGCATGGTGGATTGCTCTACAAGCTCACAACAAGGAACAACTTCCCGAGGTAATAAGTGCAAGAAGCTGCTGTAAGTTTTGGGATTGCATTCACTAGGGTACCTCTTCTTCCTCCCTCTCATGCTTTAGAAATAGATATGGTGCAAGTATTTGAACTTCCTAAAAATGATTTTGAGTACCTAAGAGCTCTAATGATTAAGAAGTGTGATGGAGGAATACCATCGAAGAGGATAGAAAAGCTGCTAATGAATGTTGTTGTGGCCAAAGAAAAAGAGTATAACAGAAGAAGTAAAGTTGTCAAAGGGGCAGAGCCTCAAGCCAAACCAAAGACCCCAATTCTCACCAATGTCCCAAAAGAGACTCCAAAGAAATATGCATCTGGCAAAGGCCTTGTTGTCTCAAGTAGAACTGGTGTTCCCACCCATGCCTAAAATGTTAAAAACCTTGTGCCATCTGATGATTTTGTCAATCTTTCTCTAAGTGTTTCTTTGCCCAAGTACATCCCATATGACATTACCCAAGTCTTGAGTCGGATCAAGAAATCTGTCCCCCAATTGGGGCCGCTTAGGATTCCTGAGCACAAGAAGAGGGCCTTCGAGTATTTGGGGTTGGAAGAGGATAGGAGTGCCCAAGGCAGAAATATAAATAATGCAAATACTCCTCCTCTAACCATTGCAGACCTAGAAAAACCACCAGCATTAGAGGAGATAGGTGAACCACCTGAAGTCTACTTGGGGACATCTTTAGTTGAGTCTCAATTAAATGTTGATCCATTTTTACAACACTGATTATTCAAGACCGATTCTATTGCACAATTGTATGTTTGACTCCGGAGCATCATGTAATGTTATGCCTTTGGAATTCATGAATTAATTGAACATTAAAGTGACAACAACTTATGGCGAGTGTACTACAATGGATTCTAGACAGGTCTCAGTTGTAGGGTGTGTGAAGGGTTTGGTGGTACAACTTGCAACTTATCCGGGTAAGAACCTGAAACTTGATGTTGTCATTGTTGATTTCCCTACCAAATGGGACATGATGTTATTAAGAAAGTGGTCTGGAAGTGTTGGTGGAAGTGTTTAGATGGATATGTATTTTACCACCATTCCAATTGAAGGCAACCTTGTAAAGTTGTATGGAGAGAAAAAGATGTTGCACCTTATTGAAGATCCCAATAATGCTTCTTATGAAGTGTTGTACGTTGATGTAGATGCTGATAACTTTATTGGGTTTGCTGATGGCAAAGAGCATAAGATTGATCAGTGTAAATGTATTGAACATGTAGGTTTTCCTTGGACCTTGTTATTTGATGGAGCATGTTCCAAGTTTGGAAATGGTTCTGGCATTGTTTTGATTTCTCCAGGCCAAGAAGATTTTGTATTTTATTTCAAACTTAACTTTGAATGCACTAACAACATTGTTGAATATGAAGCATTGTTATTAGGCTTGAGAATTACATGGAAATATGGTATAAAGGATGTCATTGTCAAAGGGGATTCAAAATTGATTGTCAAGCAAATTAGAAAACTGTATGCTACTAAAAATTAGAGAATGAAACAATACAAGCATGCAATTTGGGATTTGATTGAAATGTTTGAATCTTTTAATATTGTGCACCATGATAGAAATTTTAATGTTGTTGTAGACAAGTTAGCAATGCTAGGATCCATATTTGGGAATTATACAGTGTCTCCATTTTGTGAGTATGATGTTGAAATACTAACAAGGCCATCTGTCCCTAATAACATTAAAAATTGGCAAGTGTTTGATGATGATTCCCAGGTGAAACGGTTTCTACAGAACCAAGGTGAGTTATATAACCAAAATATAGATTGATAACCAATGGTGTGTGTTGCTAAAGAAAATGAAAATTTATTTGGCAAAGACGTCATCCAGTTGAAGACAAATATGATTCCCATAGATTTGGTGGCACTTGAATCGAACTTTGATAATGTTGATTTCATTATTAAAAGAAATATGTCAATTTCAAGAGATGTGGAAGAACACGACCTGGGTACAAAGGAAAAGCCACATAAAATCTGGTTAGGAAGCAATCTCAACAAGGAAGAGAAGTAGTCCTATGTTCAATTGCTGAAAAAATATCAAGACTACCTAGCTTGGTCTTACTTTGAGTTGAAGGCATACAGGGAAGATTTGTTCCAACATGAGATTCCTCTTGAGTCTAATGCCAAGCCTTTCAGGAAAAAAACAGAGGCCCATCAATCTGCTTCTTTCTTTGAAGATGCAAGAAGAACTGAAGAAGTTGAGGGATGGAGGGATCATTTAGCCCATAAGGTACTCTTCTTGGGTTGCAAACCTAGTGCCTGTCAGGAAAAAGAATGGTGACATAAGGCTATGTGTAGACTTCAGGAACTTGAATAAAGCATCACTGAAAGATAATTACCCTCTACCAAACATGGAGAATATGATACAACTGGTAATGTGGTTCTAAATTGTTATCTACTCTAGATGGTTTCTCTGGCTATAATCAAGTTGTTGTGAAGGAGTCAGAAAGAATAAAGACTGCCTTTACTACTCCTTGGGGAACTTATGTCTATGTCAGGATGCCTTTTGGCTTAATGAATGTTGGAGCAACTTTCAAAGAGCAATGGATGTAGCATTTTCTGGTTATATCAATGATTTCATTGTTGTTTATCAAGATGATGTAACTGTGTTTTCCAGAAATAGAAATGATCACTTGCAACACTTGGAGAGAATGTTGATAAGGTGTAGAGAGTATGGCATATCATTGAATCCCAAGAAGTGCCACTTTGGAGTGCAAAAGGCAAAGCTGCTTGGTCACATTGTATCAAAAGAAGGGGTCATGATAGATCCAGAGAGAGTGGAATCCATCAGCAAGGTTCCAATTCCAATAACTAAGAAGGGAATTCAATCCTTCTTTGGAAAAATAAACTTTATCAGAAGATTTGTGTCTAACTTTGTTGAGCTGACCATCCCCATTACTAGCATGCTGAAGAAGGACCAAGTTATCAAATGGGAAGAAGTTTCCATTCAAGATTTCAATGGGATCAAAGAAGAACTATAGCATGCCCCTGTTTTGACACCCCCAAATTACAACAAGCCTTTTCAAGTGTTTTCTTTTTCTTCAGAAAACACCATTGCATTTGTTTTGTTACAGAAGGATGATGAAGGGGCTGAGAGACCAATTGCCTTTTTCAGTAAGGCATTGTAGGGAGCTAAGTTGAAGTACACCATCATGGAGAAGCAAACATTTTCCTTGGTGAAAGCAACAAAGCTTTTAGACCCTACATCTTGAGTTCTAAAGTTATTTCTTATGTTCCCCACACCATGGTGAAAGACATCTTATTAGAGATGGAGGTCTCAAGCAAAAAGATGCAGATGGGTGAACAAGTTATAGGAGTATGACATGGATATCCAAACCACAAAATTGGTAAGAGGTTTGGGCCTAGCTAAGCTTATGGTTGAGAGAAACCTACAAACTATTGAGGTGAATGAAGTAGAAGGAGAAAGGGTGGATGTCCTTGAAAATTTGGTAAGTTCTGAATGGTACAAAGATATAATATTTTATCTCAGACATCTATGCTGCCTGAATATTTGAGTAAAAATCAGAAAATAGCTTTTAAGTTATCCTCTCAAAATTATGTCATTATTGATTTTGGGTTAGCTTGGAAGAACCCCGAGGGAGTGCTCTTAAGATGCATTATTGAAGATGAGGCCCCCAAAATAATTGTTGATCTCCATGGAGGAGTCTGTGGGGGACATTTTGCTGGAAGAGTTACAACACATAAAATCTTGAGGGCTGGTTATTGGTGGCCAACTCTCTTCAAGGATACAACTCTATTGGTTAGGAAATGTGAAAGTTGCCAACATTTTTCGGAAGAATGAAAGCTTCAGGCTCCCTTCCTTTGCATCTTGTGTCAATTGAAGCCCCATTTAGACAATGGGGAATGGATTTCATTGGAAAAATTTATGATCCTTCTAGTGCTGGTCATAAATGGATTCTTGTAGCCACTGATTATTTCACTAAGTGGGTGGAAACAATCCCCACCAAGAAGGAAACACACCAAGTTATCATGGACTTCATGCTGAATCAAATCATATGCAAATTCAAAGTACCAAGCTAAAATTTTTTGCTGATAATGCCATGAGTTTCAGAGCCAAACCTTTGGTGGCAATGTGCAAAGAGTATGGAATCAATATAACATATGCTTCTAACAACAATTCCCAAGGAAATGGACAAGCTGATTTCAACAATAAAAACTTGTTGAAGATCATTAGAAGAACCTTAGAGCTGAACAAAAGGAAGTGGGTGAGAAACGTCGGTTTGTTGTTTGGGATGACAAAATCACTATCAAAAGAGCTAATGGTAAAATCCAATTTGTATTGGTATATAGAACTCAAGCTTTGCTACCCCTCCATTTGTAATTATCTTCATTTCAGTTTGTTCAAAAAAGTGAAGACCAAGAATTTAGTCCATATGATGCTCGAATCAACCAAATTATTGAGTTGGATGAAGAAAGAAGAGAATCCCATCAGCGGCATGTGAAGTTTAGAGAAAAGTTGAAGAAGTTATTTGAAAAAGATGACTCCCAGAGCTTTTAGCATTCGGGATGTTGTGCTTTTATGGGATAACCGGCATGAAGATAAGGAAAACATGGTAAATTTGATGCATTGTGGATGGGCCCTTATTTTATTGATATTTGAATTGGTGAAAATACCTTCTTCTTAAAATACTTAGACGGGAAGCTGCTTGAATTGCTGTTAATGTCGGGAATTTGAAAATTTTCATTGATTGATTTCTCATAATCAAGGTATACTCCATTTATATAGTGTATAGTTCTTTGTTCTCATCCGCTTTTGTGTTTTTGTTTGTTCTGGTCCTTGGTGACCTGGTTTTGTTGGTTTCTCGGTTTATTTTTGGAGGATGGTTATGGTTATTCTGCTCTACAAGCTTATTTTTTGATTCCATTTCTCAATGGTCTATTTTTGGCACTTGGTCTGCTATTTGTTCTTGTGGCACTCACATGGAGTGCCCATCCCCAAGTCAGAGCTGATGTTGGTGCTCAAATTAGTCTCGCCCCGTTTGTCATTGAAATTCCTCAGTTTTTAGCCTCTGTCATGTTTTCTATCTCCCCATATTGGTGCTTGAAGACTCTGTCCTCCATTTGGTTTCCATGATCAGTCCCTTCCTTGGTCGATGATCACTTAAAGGTCCATAATCTATTTTTTGTTTTTCTATCCATTTGAAAGAGTCTGTAACTTGGACGTAAAGCTCGGAGTTTTTCCTTTCTTTCTGTTTTCCACAATCACGTTTTTTTTTCCCTGTCATTTTTGTCCTAAATACATGTGGAAACGTGATTGGATGTAGCTCAAAGGATCATATTTGAGCCTTATAACATTTCCAAATTCTCTTTCCTTGAAGAAAGATTCATTTCCGGGCTCAAATGGTGATTTTCCTGCATCTTATGGTTTAACAGGTGTATTTTTCCAGGTCAAATTTACCTCAGCATCAGTGGAAATGTGGCCTTTTTTGGTTGGATGCGTCTCAGTGAGGCACTTTCAAAACTCTAAGGCTCGCTTCAACCCAAAAATTGTCCATGTGGAGGTACGACACTCATTTGAAAAATCATCTTTTGACAATTTTTACACTTGTGCAAAAATGGGCAACTTGAAACTTCATCGCTATGATGAAAGACATGGGTGAATTATACATAAACTAAGGGAGTTGGATATCATTCGTTATTGCTGAATTAGTTATAAGATTAAATAAAATCTGTAGTTATGTGTGTTGTCACAAAACATAACAGATCACATATTTGGTAATTTCATACCATTTCAGCAAAAAGAACACAAAGCCCTAAAGGACAAATGTTGTCTTGAAATATTACAAAATATGTTAAGTGATGAGTGTTTGAAAAGCAGCAAATAGAAATACAAATATCAGAAAACTAGGGTTCATTACTGAATGTTACAAGTTCTCATCAATGTTTCTTTCCTTCATGATTAAGACATTCAATTATGTTACTGAGTTTTTTAGTTCATTATACAATCCATACAGAGAAGCTAGAATGCAGAAGGGAATACACAACTCATTTTCAGAATTCAATGTTTTATTCACAAGGAAGGTCAAATGTTTCCCACACAAGCCGTGGGATGTAACTAAAAAATAAAGTACAACTACTGAAATAAAAGGTACACATGCATGAAAGAGAAAGTAAAGGAGTATGAGTGAACCCATCATTGCCTTGGGGTTTCTTTCTTTGATTGAAAACATCTCCATTTCCAACTTCTTCTTCATCTCCATTGTAGAAGCCATTGTACCTAAAAAGAAGAAAAGGATAACTATCAATTACTGAGCTCAAGGATCAATTCATATTCCTAGACTATCCTAATTCATGCATATGAATCTCTAATAATAGGAGATGTAATTTACTTGAATATCAAACTGCATACATGCTTTATTCACTCAGATAGAATGAAGGAAGAGAAAAGAAAAGAAAAAAACATGGACATAAGAGAGGCCAAAAAGCCTAAGTATTTTCTAACTGTTTTCCTAAGTGTGTAGGTATAGGTTGCTAGCCAATGAAAAATAAACAAGTCATAAGTGCATGCATAAAAAGGAAGAATGTAACTCAAGGTTTCAGTAACCATTCTAAAGTGGAAGAAGTTACAGTACAAGAAGAGAGACTGGGAGATAGAAATACATGTTTTAGTTTGCTACAGAAGGAAGAATCAATTGAAATTTGATGTTTGGCAAAAAGAGAAGGTTATAGTTGAAAAGGAATGAAGACAAGATTTGGGAAAAAAAATTAACAGGGCTTCGCCATGTAAAATGGACATTTACAACTTTCCATCATGTTGCTTTAACTACTACATGCTTAAAGGAATTATTTAAATCAAGTAAGTGATACAGAAAAGTAGTAAAGCATGCCATGATCAAGATAAACAACTATGATGTCTCATTTTTATCTAGCTTCAAACATGAAGTGTTATGTTCTATATTCTGAATCAGAAAATACAACTACTATAGCTAGAAATGGATGGAAGAGAGAATTCTGGAAAAAAATTGCCAGGGCTTCACCATGAAAAATCAACATTTCAGATTTTCCAACATGCCAAAAATGTTACTTAAAGGAAATAAAACATCTATGTGAAAGAAACAAAGTAACAAAGATCTTAACAAGCATCTGAATCAAAGCTTATGCCTAAAATAGTATTAAAACAGATGAACTGCTTGTAATTTCTAGAAAGCACATACAAGATACAAAAAAGAATATCTCATAGTACAAGATCAAGAACAATAAGAGTTGCAGTAGTTTCTGAAAGTACAGATTTCTCATGAGGATGGAAAAGAACCAGAAGTAGATCAAAATTCCACCAATGACAACTATGGAGCCTCATTGTTTTGACATAAGATTGCAAGATCAAGCTAAAACTACAAATCAATGGATACTTTTATAGTTACCTGAATGCAAGTACTTCATTACCAATTTGAATCCTAGAGAGAAATCTATGCACAGTAATGGTTCTTTTAGCTGACTAATTTTACACAAAGACCAAGCACATACTCTCATTCAATTTCAGTCAAAATTACACAGAGTATTACAGAGTGTTGCATGTTTAAGAAAACTACAATCATTATGACATATTCTCATAGTCAGTCATTCAAGTGACTCAACAAAGAACAGATTTTGAAGTCTCAAGAATACAGTCAAGGAATGAAATCATTATAGTTTTCAAATGGAAGGGAGGGCTGTTATTCAAGATTAAATTGTATCCTATAGTGGATATAATAGTAAAAAATGGAGGGACAGATCTTTAGTGGCATGTATATCCAGTTCTATTCAAGATTAAGCAAATGACAAACAACAACAATCATGCCCAATTTCAATGTTGAAATAAGCTCAACAAAATAAAGGAAAACTATATGTTTAGAAAACACAGGGTCTACGTGGTTGCAGAACAATTAAAGCACTTAAGAAACATTTTTAGAGAGCCACAAAGTATCATCCAAGGCCAAACCCTATTACGAATACATGGAAGTCTACTAAAACCTAAAAGCATCATGCATGAAATGGATATATGAAGGTTATTATACAAAGACAAATCTATAGGGGCATCATAAGTGTCATTCTTGCACAGGTCTATATCTATCCAGGAGAGGAAGTATTTTTCAGAACAATAAAATGAAAGATGATTCAAATTTTTTGAAGAATATTACAAACAAAATACAAACCTAAATATAGAAGTTCAGGCACAAGATTTTCATTTGGAAAATGTCAAAATCAGAGTAACAGACAAGAACTCACCATTTTATAATCAAGCAGTCAAAATTTTGAGCAACAAAATGATGAAGCAAGAAATCCATATGCCCATGAGAAGTTTCAAACTCAGGAGTCAAGTGGGAGCAATAAATCATAGAACCCACAAATATTTCCAAGAGTTTCAGTGATATATTTAAAGAAGAAAAGAAAACAAAAGAAGTGTATGCGCATACAAGAGAAAATTAGCTCACCTATAACCACTTATGGCGGCAAACACTCACAACCATATTGCTCAGAAATCTTTGACAAAACAAAGACATGAAACATGCAACTCTGCCTTGAATTCCAACCAAGGTTTCAAAACCAAATCTACAGAGCTCAAGAGAAAGGAGACAACGTTACAGAGAAACCCCGTATAGCTTCGCAAAAAGCCAGAGAACTATAAATCCAAGCTCAAATCTTACTCAGAAAAATAAACCGAGCTCACAGACTCCAAAATGGTGGCCAGAGAGAAAAGGAAAAGAGACAGAGACCTCCTCTACATTAAAAAGTCGAGCTTCAAGAAAATGAAAATGGTAGAGAGATCGAATACTTCTTGCTCATGAATCTACAGAGCTCAAAGAATTAAATGAACCCTAAAATGATCATATATACAGCTACACAAAGAGCTCAGAAGAAGAAAAAAATGACAGAAAGCCATTTTCATAAGAGACCAAGCTCGAATGCTCAAAATAATGGCGTTGAAGGAAAATTTTTTGCAGGCTTCACCCGCATAATGAAAACCAAATGAAATGTGCATAAGGTCAATTCCTTATCATGCAAACTCGAGAGAATTAGGATAACTCAACCACATTTAAAAGATCAATGATCGAACAGAAAAGGACAGAGATCAAATGCAAAGATCAATCTCTAAAATCAATATGAAAACCATGGTTAAAATGTATGCCACATTTAATTTCACAGTGGAGAAACCCCAAGGGTCAAAATTACCCCTTCCAAGATCAATAGTTAAAAAAATGGAGAAAAACAAGTACAAGTAAGATCAACACTCACAAATGGATCACCAAAATCAAGGCAAAAGTCATCAAGTTGGAATGGCGGTCGAACTTAGTCCAATTTGCCAAATTTTCAAATTGTAAAACTTCCACCCCGGCCTAGAAGTTCGTGTACACGTGTCGTCACCACAGTGGAAAAAGAAATCGAGGTCGGGGTTCATTTAGGTTTGAAACCTTTAGAAATGTAAAAAGTTAAAAATTTCAAAATTTCCCCAAGCCCGAGCCTCCGCAAGGACAAAGTCAATATCAGAGAAAAGTCAAAAATTGATCCCATATAGTATTGGCGGAGTGGCGGGTTTTCTCAAAGTTTTGAGACTTTATGCAAATGTGGTTAAAATTCCAAGTTACCCTGTAGGCCCAAATTCCCCTGAGCGGGAGATCGGAGTAAATGTTGCCTTTAAGGCCCAAAGCGAAAGAGTTTAAACCACCGAATTTTGCTCGTAGGTCCGCAAAGGGCTTAAAACTTCAAAAAGGTCCCGAAAGTCTGCCAAAGGAGTCAAAGATCAATGGTGCAGGTCCATCAAGGACTAGAGATCGATGGTGTCGATAAAAGACCAAACTTGACCAAAGTTTAAAAATGCATATACGTGGTGAGTGGACAGGAAACCCTAGTTTGGGTTGAATTAAATGCCCAACGAAAATCAATTAAAGGGTTGACTCATCGTGCAGAAGGGGCCAACCCATGTGTCCATCATAAAATCATTGCAATGATTTCCAAGGTCCAACTATAGTCCAAACTCAAATAATGCAAAAAACTGACCCGATTATATTGTGCAATGATCACCGAAAAGGTAAAATTTTAAACTATATTCTTTCAAATACAAAGGTGACACATATATACATGTATGTATTTATCAAAGGTGGTAGAGACTAAAGTATTATGGCATGTATATTTGTCTAAGTCCACAAGAGTGGCCAAACTCAGTTGAAGACAATTGTACGAATCAGAGGTGGTCCCCACTGAGAGGTGAATAATTTTGCTAAAGTATTGGAGATCAAAAGTGTTTATTTTCAGAGGAGTGTTTTCATGTGATCACTAGAAGATAGAACAAGTGTCAACATCAGAGACAAAGGTGGTCCCAATCAAGATAGATATTTGGATGAATTATTTTGCAAAGTATTGCAATTAATGTAATTTATTTTTGCTCAATACATAGGAGTATTTTTGCATGCCTTCACAACATGACAAAATAGAGAAGAAGATAGAGTTGCATGTTCATGGAGAGAGACTTGCTAGCAAGCAATCTTATTTTTAGCAAATTATTCATCCTTCTCTTTCTTAAAAATAGATCAGTCAACTTCAGTTGACCAATTGTAATCAAGGCTATTAATGCCTATTTGTAATTGCATGTTCTATTTTTATTCCTTTATCTATTATTAAATAAAGGATAAAAATAGAATGCATGGGTGAGTACAAGCCTTAGGCTATTTTTAGGAAGAGGGTGAATTTTATTTTTGCTATATATTGTGTGCCTTTGCAAAGCACAAGGGGAACTTCTGGAGGACTTTTTGGATATAGGAGTACTGAAGCAATTTTTGCAGTTTTGCCTTCTGAGTGTGAAGAGTTTTTCCTTACCAATTATTTATAGTCTTGTGTATGTTTCTATTAGTCTTGTGAATGCAAATTCCCTGATTAATCATCTTACCTGTTACAAAATTCAGTAATTTCTACATGATATTAATGTGCATGTTTAGCTTAGTAGTATTGTTGTGATAATCTCCCTCAATACCTCCAAGTGTTTTGCCCTTAATATTCTATAGAAGAACTATTGGTTTGTGCACCCAAAATCCTTCACATATCAATTGTGCATATACTCAGTCAAAGCCCTCATACAAATTTGGTGTATCACCTTAGTTTTAATTACTTTACAGTCATCTTTTACCCCTTAAACCCCATAATCAATTTAGGATACATCAACAAAGGAACCGCCTTGATACCGGAGACTCACCTCAAAATAGGTATACCCACAGACTTAGAGGTGTTTCCATTGTATCTATGAAAAGAGAGATCAAATTTTGCAAGCTTAGAAAACCTACAACCATCTCTCTACATAGGTGCACTTTGAGAGATAATAATTTTTGGCACGCCCGGTGGGACAATAAATTAGATATGCATGCAAGTTACAAATTCTACAAAGTAGATCTACAACAAATTTACAACAGTTACAAAGTCACTTTGGGAGCAAGTTGCAGAAATTTATTTTAAAGATTTGAAGATCTTTTGGTGACTCCACAGAGCTGATTTCAAACCAGTATTGCAACATGTTCCATGCCTAAAGTGACTACAAGATCATCGGTAAGAGGAATTCCTCCTGAGTTTGTTTCTTTACCCTTGAATTCTGCTAGAAGGAGAAGAGTTGGTAATACTTTACCTTATAATAGACCTGGTTTTGATAACCCTCCTCCTAATATTCCTTCACCACGTATCAATTTCTCTATTAACATCCCAATTTTTCAAATGGCTATTCAACCACCAAGGAATTTTGTGACCTTTACTAATGGCAGTCCATTAGTAATCCTAGTTTACCATGACATTCCTAATGCTGCCATGAAAAGTTTGCCATCATTCATGGGTGAAAATCAGGTTACACCTGCTGAACATATCAAAGATGTTGCAGCCCTATGTGTAGTCCATAATATCACTCATGAAGACATAGCTTTAAGACTTTTAGCTGCATCTTTTAAAGGGTAGGCCTTGCAATGGTATAGAAACCTAGAAATTGGAAGCATAAGAACTTGGGATAACTTAGGTGAAAAATTTTTGAAACAGTTCTAGGATAATTCAGATCATTTGTCTCTCATTGAACAAGTTGTCACTATTAAAAGAGCTCCCAATGAAGTTTATGTCTAGTTTCAATATCCATTTTTCCAGAACTTGGGAAAGAATTCCAGCAAGTGTCAAGCCTCAAGCTGATCATGCTTTCCTTTATTATCTTAGAGCATTAAACAGTGATATCTCAACTATGATTCAGTCAATGGGGGAGAGACACTCCCAGCAGCCTATGATATCACTATCCGAGCTGAAAATAGTCTTATTCAAGCTGGAAAATTGGCACCAAGGCCTTCAATGCCATTTTTGATAGATTTAGCACATCTATTCCTCACCTATTACAATCATAGAACCTATTGTTGTAGCTCCATCAAATGATGTATTTAAAGCTTTGCAAACTATGGGAAATAAATTGACTTTGATTGATAACAAAATTGCATTATCTAGTAGACCCTATCAGGCTCCTTATTAGTAAAATCAATAGAATCAACAAAACAGGCAGCCTTATCAACAAAATCAAAATTATAGGCAGCCTTACCAGCAAAGGCAGTTTGACCCAAAGGCTCCTAGTTCATCTAATGCTTTAGTCCTAGTTAATATGGCTACAGAAGAGTGGTGTCAACCTTGCAATCAACCTCATTCAACTGCAACTTGCCCAAATGATTTTCTAAATCTGAATCTTGTTGTACAACCTCAATCTAAAACATTGTTCATGCCTCAAATGGAGGGTGGGCAACAAGAAACTCATGTTCAGAAAGCACCTGAACAGAATTTAGTTAGTTTTAATGAGGAGGATTTCATTGCAGTCACTACTAGGGCTCAAGGGAAAGCTACTGAAAGTCAAAAACAACAAAATAGGCCTATATCCTCTATTGTCACTGATAAGACAACATCTATAGTTCCAAAGTCAACCAACAACCCTATTGTTCCTCAAAAAAAAACAAGTTTTCCAGTTGATAAAGGCCATCAAAAACAGCTACATCCTAATCCAAGAAGACTGTTTATACCTCAGATATCAAGGCAGCTAAAGCAGAATCAATTTTGTTAAGGCCTACTCTAAGATAGTTGAATCCGTCTCTAAAATAGTTGCTTCTTTCAACATTGTTGATGTAATGAAAAAGCATAATGTTAACATCTCAATGTGGGATGCTCTAAGTATTCTGGACAACAAGATTTACTTTCTCATGAACTAGCTAAGCTGCAGATTTCTTCAAATACAATAGAAAAGGAAGTTCAGAAGGTAGACATGGTCCTTGGAACATTTGAACAAGACCGCATTAAAGAAGTTAAGTGGATGGTTCAAAAGGTTCTAAATGCTCATGACATCAAGAAACCACCACCATTTTATTTATCACTTGATTATTGGAGAACATCTAGTTCATAATTGCATGGTGGACAGTGGTGCAAGTAGCATAGTTATGCCAAAAGTGATTATAGAAAAATTGGGTTTGCAGTATGAGCCTATAGAAAGGAGTGTCTTACAGCTTGATGGAACTACAACTAATACAGTTGGTATAATCAAAAATTTAGAAGTGACGTTACATGCTTGCCCAAATGTTTCTATTCTGCAAGATGTTATTGTTGTGGATTTACCTCCATACTTTTCCTTATGCTTATCTAGAGACTTCACAACAAAAATAGGAGGTTATCTCTCTTCAGATTGGTCCTTATTTTCACTACTCATTATGGTACCAAAGTTACTATCAATTTAGATCCATTGGCCATATTTCACATTGAGCCTCACTCTCCAAATGCAGTGGCTAATTATTCAGCCCTAGATTAGTTTGATTTTGATGAGGTAGCTCATGTTTCAGCATTAGATGGTGTTTCTAACATGTTTATGGATGAAAATACAGTGGAAGAACATGCTCATGATCCTTTTAAGGAAGTTGAAGAACTTGTTTAGTGTGTATTGTATGCATGAAGAAAATACACCACTTCCCTTATTTGTCCAAAATAGAAGATTTAAGCAGAAGGGATTTGGAAGCTTCATTTTGATGGAGCTAAGAACAAGAAAGGACAGGGAGATGGTTTGATGCTCACTTCCCAATGAATGAAAGGTATTTCTTAGCTTTGAGTCTCAATTTTCATGTACTTGTAATGTAGCTGAGTATGAAGCATTAATTCATGGCTTACTTTGGGCTAGAAAGAGAGGTATCAACATGCTATAGATTTTTTGTGACTCTGAGTTGGTTATTAATCAAGTAAGAAATTTCAATGTTTGTAAGAATCCATTAATGAAGTCTTACAGACATAGAGTTTCAAGACTTAATGGAATATTTTGATGCTATTAACATTAATCTATTCCTAGAGCTTGAAAACAAGCATGCAGATAGACTTGTAGCAATTGGGGCTAGTTTTGAAGTGCTGGAACAAATTGAAAATAGCAAAATCCAGCCTCATATAAAGTTAATTGTTAGGCCCTTAATATGATAATGATTCAAATTGGCAAGTTTTTGAAAGTGATGATCAAATCTATAGGTTTTTACAGCAAGAAGCTAAGTTTTTGTAGTTAATCAAGATAAATTACAACACTTATATGGTGACCAGATTGTTCAATTGAAGACAAATAAATTACCTCGAGGTCTGGTCACATTGGAAGACATCTTCAGCACTGACGATCAGTTAAGAAAGGTCAAGACTAAAATGTCAACCCACGTTGATAATTATGAAGAGATCTCGGTTGATGAAGGGAAAAAGCTATTTCTTGGAAAGGTATGTTCCTTAACTAAAAAGAAGTCATTTATTAATCTTTGCAAAGAGTTTAAAGATGTTTTTCTTGGAAATACCAAGATCTAAAAGGATTTGATCCTAGTTTAGCACAACATACAATTGAGTTGCAACCAAATTCTAAACCTGTTAGACAGAAACAGAGGCCTATAAATCCCAAAATAGAGCCTCTGATGAGGAAAGAATTATCTAAGTTGATTGAATCGGGTATTATCTTTCCAGTTAAGCATTCAAGTTGGGTAGCCAATCTTGTTCTGTTAGGAAGAAGAATGGTGAAATCAGACTATGTGTAGATTTTAGAGATCTTAATAAGGATTCATTAAAAGATCATTACCCACTCCCAAATATGGATCAAATTCTAAGAACAGTCTCAAGTTTAGATAGACTATCTCTTCTAGATGGTTACAGTGGATATAATCAGATTTTAGTTTGAGAAGAAGATAGATATAAAACAACTTTTACCACTAAGTGGGGTACTTATGCTTACAAAAGAATGTCTTTTGGTCTTTCAAATGTCGGTGTAATGTTTCAACGTGTAATGGACATGGCTTTTCATAGCTTATTAAATAAATGCATCCTTGTTTATTTAGATGATGTTACTATATTTTCAAAAGATTCTGAAGAACATCTAATGCATTTAAGGCAGACTTTTCAGTTGTGCAAGCAATTTGGAATATCTTTGAATCCATTGAAGTCTATCTTTTCAGTACATCAAGGCAAGCTACTTGGTCATATTATTTCTAAGCAAGGTTTAGCAATTGATCCTTTCAGGATCAAAGCCATATCACAACTATCATTGCCTCATCATAAGAAGGCATTATAGATTTTTCTTGGAAAAATCAACTTTGTTAGAAGATTTGTTCTAGATTTTGCAACATTGGTTAAACCACTCACAACTATGCTAAAGAAAGAGAAAACTTTCTCTTGGACCAGTGAAGGGAGAGAAGGATTTGAATTAATCAAAGCAGCTATCTCTCAAGCTCCTACTCTTGCAAATCTAAATTTTGATAAAGATTTTACAATGTATGCACTCACAAGAGCTAAAACAATCTCAACTATATTAACTCAAGTCAATGATGAAAATATTGAGCAACCTATTTCTTTCTTTGGACAAAGTTTGCATGATTATGAAACAAGGTACACATTCTTGAAAAAAAGTACTTTCAGTAGTTAGAGGACTAAATAATTTCAAGTATATGCTTTTGAACAATAAAATCCATGTTCTTGTTTCTCATCCAAGTGTGAAAGCATTCTTACTAAATAAGAGTTGAATGAGAAAATAGAAAACTAGATAACGAAGGTCATGAAGTATGATGTTGATATTCGGGTTGCTAAGACGGTTTGAGGGAAAGGTTTATGTGAACATCTAATTGCTGATATGGAAAAACAACAAGTTATAGAACTAGATGATTCAAAACAACATGCTGAAATTACGTATCAACAATCATAAATTTTGGTTCAAATAGAAAATTAGCAACCTAAGTTAGTTCAAGAGTTTCAAGAATCAAGATGGATGATTGATTTGATTAATTATCTATAGCATGGACATCTATCCTGGAAGGTATGGACAAGAATAAATGAAGGTATTTTATATTACAAGTTATACCTTATATCTTCATTGATAATGTGTTGTTCAAAAGAGATATAAATGGAATCTTGCTGTGGTGTGTTGACTATGATAAAATTCAAAAAATATTTTCAGAATTCCATGAAGGACCTGTAGGAGGTCACTTCTCAGCACATACCACAGCCTTAAATATTATGAAATATGGTTACTATTGGCCTAGCATATTCAAAGACTATTTTGAATGGATTAGAAAGTGTAAAAATGTGCTTTCTTTGTTGGAAAAGAACATTTAGCTTTCACCTTACCTTTGACCTATTTCAGTTGATCAGCCTTTTATGTAGTGGGGTCTTGAATTTATCAGAATGATAAACCCACCCTCATCACAAGGAAACAAGTGGATCTTAACTACTACAAATTACTTCACAAGATGGACTAGAATAATAGCCTTGAAGGATGCTAATGAAGCTTCAATACTATCCTTTTATGAAGGAATAGTTTGTCAGATTTGGTGTTCCAACAACTATCATATCAAATAATGCTTTAGCTTTTTTGGTGCTAAGATAACAGATTGGGCTATCAAACATGGAATTTATTTAAGTTCTTCATCTAATTATTACCCACAAGGTAATGGCTTAGCTAAAAGTACTAACAAGAATCTGTTAAGGATCATCAGAAGAACACTCAAAGATAATCAAAGAGCTTGGCATCTGATGTTGAATTTAGCACTTTGGGCTGACAGAGTGACTCCTAAAAGATCAATTGAAATTCACCATACAAACTTGTGTATGAAAAGAAGCAAGAATTCCTATTTCAGTTGAGTTACTAGCATTGGATTTGCTGCATCAAATGGAGCTACTTGAGAATGAACCATTATAGGTTCATTATGTAGAGTTAATGGAATTACAAGAGCTAAGAGAGCAAGCTCATTTAAATATGGAGAAAAATCAGAAACAAATAAAGAAGACTTTTGACAAGAAATCCAAATTTAGAGTCTTCAATGAAGGAGATATTGTGTTAAAATGGGATACTAATCGTGCAAAGCCATGAAGACACTCAAAGTTTGATACACTCTGGAGTGGTCCTTACATGATTTCAACTAGCAAGGAACACAATGCTTTTCACTTTGAAGCTGAATGGAGAGGAATCTTCCATTCCTATGAATGGTATGTTTCTGAAAAAATTTATTGAATATCATGTTGTTTGTTAGAGTAGGATTTCCCTTGAATTGCATATTATGTAGTAGGATTTTCCTTAAATAAGTGCATTCATGCACATTTTAGTGCACATTGTTTTAGTTTTGTTTTTCAATTAGAAAATACAAAGTGCATGTTTGCCATGGACAAAAATCAACATCTCAAATTTTCCAACATGCCAAAAGGCCTAAATTTTATTTTTCCCTAAATGTTAATGTGAAATGAAAAAAAACATCTATGTGCATGAAAAAAGGAAAAGTAACTCAAAGATCTTAAGTGGAAGAAGCATAGAAGGAAGAAGCAAAATCAAATATTATTAGCTAAAAAAAATAGTATTGAAAAGGAAAGAGATATGGAAAAGACTACTTCACCATGAAAAATCAACATTTCATATTTTCCAAAGCAAATACTTAAAGAAATAAAACATCTATGATGAGAAAAAAGACATAAATCTCATCTTAATTACAAGATCTAAAAAGTAACAATAAGAGTATTTTACAACATTTTTTAAAGTATAGATAATTCTCATAGTACAAGGATAAGAGAAAAGAACCAAGGAAAAAACCAAAAAAATTACACCAATGACAACTATGGAGCCTCATTGTTTTGACATAAGATTGCAAGATCAAGCTAAAACTACAAATCAATGGATACTTTTATAGTTACCTAAATGCAAGTACTTCATTACCAATTTGAATCCTATAGAGAAATCTATGCACAGTAATGGTTCTTTTCAGCTGACTAATTTTACACAAAGACCAAACACATACTCTCATTCAATTTTAGTTAGAATTACACAGAGTATTGCAGAGTGTTACATGTTTAAGAAAACTACAATCATTATGACATATTCTCATAGTAAGTCATTCAAGTGACTCAAGAAAGAACAAATTTTAAAGTCTTAAGAATACAATCAAGGAATGAAATTATTATAGTTTTCAAGTGGAAGGGAGGGTTGTTATTCAAGATTAAATTGTATCCTATAGTGGATATAACAGTAAAAAATGGAGGGATAGATCTTCAGTGGCATGTATATCTAGTTCTATTCAGGATTAAGAAAATGACAAACAACAACAACCATGCCCAATTTCAATGTTGAAATAAGCTTAGAAAAATAAAGGAAAAATGTACGTTTAGAAAACATAGGGTCTACGTGGTTGCAGAAAAATTGAACCACTTAAGAAACATTTTCAGAGAGCCACAAAGTATCATCCAAGCCAAACCCTATTACAAATACATGGAAGTCTACTAAAACCTAAAAGCATCATGCATGAAATAGATATATGAAGGTTATTATATAAAGACAAATCTACAGGGGAATCATAAGTGTCATTCTTGCATAGGTCTATATCTATCCAGGAGAGGAAGTATTTTTCATAACAATAAATGAAAGATGATTCAGATTTTCTGAAGAATATTACAAACAAAATACAAACCTAAATACGAAGTTCGAGCATGATTTTCATTGGAAAATGTCAAAATCGGAGTAGAGTAAACAAGAAACGCACCATTTTAGAATCGAGAGTCAAAAACTTTAGAGTAACATAATGATGAAGTAAGAAATCCATATGCCCATGAGAATTTTCAAACTCAGGAGTCAAGCGGGAGCAATAAATCATAGAACCCACAAATATTTCCAAGAGTTTTAGTGATATATTTAAAGAAGAAAATAAAACATAAGTGTATGCGTATAAGAGAAAATTAGCTCACCTATAACCACTTATGGTGGAAAAACTCACAACCATATTGCTTAGAAAGCTCTGACAGAACGAAGACATGAAACATGTAACTCTACCTTGAATTCCAACCAAGGTTTTGAAAACCAAATCTACAGAGCTCGAGAGAAAGGAGACAGTGTTACAGAGAAACCCCATATAGCTTCACAAAAATCCAGAGAACTATAAATCCAATCTCAAATCTTACTCAGGAAAAATAAACCGAGGTCACAGACTCCAAAATGGTGGCCAAGAGAGAAAGGAAAAGAGATAGAGACCTTCTCTACATTAAAATTTGAGCTCAAGAAAATGAAAATGGCAGAGAGATCGAATACTTATTCTCATGAATCTACAAAGATTCTAAGAATTAAATGAACCCTAAAACGATCATATATACAGCTACACAAAGAGCTCAGAAGAAGCAAAAAAATGACAGAGAGCCATTTTCACATAAGAGACCAAGCTTGAATGCTCATGATAATGGCGTCAAAGGAAAATTTTTCCAAGGCTTCGCCTACATAATGAAAACCAAATGAAATGTGTATAAGGGTTGAGCTATTCCTTATAATGAAAAATTGAGAGATGAATTAGGAGAATTCAACCACAGTTAAAAGATCAATGATCAAAAGACAAAAGTACACAGATCAAAGGCCAAAGATCAAGCTCCACGATCAATGCAAACCATGGTTAAAATGCATTTATGACATGGCAAAAACCCTAAAATTATCCCTTGGAGATCAATGGTTGAAAATCAATAAGTACAGAGATCGACAATCACAAATGAATCACCAAAATCGAGGTAAAAGTCGTCAGGTTGGAATGGCGATCGAACTTAGTCCAATTTGCCAAATTTTCAAATTGTAAAAATTCCACCCATAGGCCCGAGAAGGACATGTGTCGTCACCACAGTGGAAGCAGAGAAATGGAGGTTGGGGTTCATTTAGGTTTTCAAACCTTAAAAATGCAAAAATTTAAAAGTTCCAAAGTTTCCCACAAGCCCGAGCCTCCACAATGACAAAGTCAATATCAAGAGAAAAGTCAAAAATAGATCCCACATAGTATCGGTGGAGCGGCAGGTTTTCTCAAAGTTTTGAGACTTTATGCAAAAACATGCTTAAAATTCAAGTTACCTCTTAAGCCCCAATTACCCTAAGCGGAGAGATCGAGTAAATGTTTCCTTTAAGGCCCAAAGTGGAAGAGTTTAAAACATCAAATTTTGCTGGCAGTTTCGTTTTAAGGGCTTAAAAATTCAAAAAGGGTCCGAAAGTCTGCCAAAGGAGTCAAAGATCAATGGTGCAGGTCCATCAAAGACAGAGATCGATAGTGTCGATAAAAGACCAAACCTGACCAGAGTTTAAAAACACATATACGTGGCGAGTGGACAAGAAACCCTAGTTTAGGTTGAATTAAATTCCACCAAAATCAATTAAAGGGTTGACTCAAGTGTAGAAGGGGCTAGCCCACGTGTCCATCATAAAATCATTGCAATGATTTCAAGGTCCAACTATAGTCCAAACTCCATATAATGCAAAAACTCGACCCGAGTTTATATTGTGCAATGATCACCAAGGTAAAATTTTAAACTATATTCTTTCAAATACAAAGGCTGACACATATATACATGTATGTATTTATCAAAGGTGGCAGAGACTAAAGTATTATGGCATGTATATTTGCTAAGTCCACAAGAGTGGCCAAACTCAGTTGAAGACAATTGTACGAATCAAAGGTGGTCCCCACTGAGAGGTGAATAATTTTGCTAAAGTATTGGAGATCAAAAGTGTTTATTTTATTACAGAGGAGTGTTTTGCATGTGATCACTAGAAGACAAAACAAGTGTCAACATCAGAGACAAAGGTGGTCCCAATCAAGATAGATATTTGGATGAATTATTTTGTAAAGTATTACAATTAATGTAATTTATTTTTGCTCAATACATAGGAGTATTTTTGCATGCCTTCACAACAGGACAAAATAGAGAAGAAGATAGAGTTGCATGTTCATGGAGAGAGACTTGCCTAGCAAGAAATCTTATTTTTAGCAAATTATTCATCCTTCTCTTTCTTAAAAATAGATCAGTCAACTTTAGTTGACCAATTGTAATCAAGGCTATTAATGCCTATTTGTAATTACATGTTTTATTTTATTCCTTTATCTATTATTAAATAAAGGATAAAATCAAATGCATGGGTGAGTACAAGCCTTAGGCTATTTTTAGGAAGAGGGTGAATTTTATTTTTACCTATATATTGTGTGCCTTTGTAAAGCACAAAGGGGAACTTCGGAGGACTTTTTGGATATAGGAGTCTTGAAGCAATTTTGACAATTTTTCCTTCGATTGTGAAGAGTTTCTTCCTTACCAATTATTTATAGTCTTTGTATGTTTCTATTAGTCTTGTGATTGAAAAATTCCTGATTAATCATCTTACCTTGTTGCAAAATTCAGTAATTTCTACATGATATTAATGTGCATATTTAGCTTAGTAATCTTGTGATAATCTCCCTCAATACCTCTAAGTGTTTTTCCCTTAATTTTCTATAGAAGAATTGTTGGTGCATGTAGCCAAAATCCTTCACATATCAATTGTGCATATACTCAGTCAAAGCCCTCATATAAATTTGGTGTATCACCTTAGTTTTAATTACTTTACAGTCATCTTTTACCCCTTAAACCAAATAATCAATTTAGGATACATCAACAAGGAACCGGCCTAGATACAGGATACTCACCTCAAAATAGGTATACCCATAGACATGAGGTGTTTCCATAGTATCTTCGAAAGAGAGAGATCAAATATTGTAAGCTTAGCAAAATTGCAGCCATCTATCTAAATAGGGTGCACTTTCGAGAGATAATAATCACCTTTTGGTTTGGCCTTGGAGTTGCTTCGATGGGACACATGGAGGTTTCCGCTACTTTTCCCAAACTTAGACAAAAATTTCATGCAGCCGGTACATTTTTGGTGGACCATGGACATGTGGAGGGTTGATGCTCATTTGGGGATTTGCCTTAAGGTCCCACCTTAACAATTGTGACAGGGAGACATGTGGAGGCTTCCGTCGGCTCCACTTTGTACTTAAACTTTTCAAAGTAATTTTCTAAGGCCTGGGACACGTGGTGAGCCCGCGCTTGTTCAGGGTCTCCACTCTTGGGCACCATCTCGAAGTTGTGCCATGAAGACATGTGGAGGCTTCCGAGTCTTCCCATACTTAGACTTTTCAAGAAACTTTCTAAAGGCCTGGGACATGTTGAGGGACCGCACCTGTTTGGGGACCGGCCCCTAAGTTTTTTTGAAGAAGCGTCGGGAGAACACTTTGAGGCTTCCGCTCACTATACCCTTTGTTTGGACTTTTCAATGCCAAAGGAAGCTGTCTCAAGCCCTAGACATATGGCGCCTTCCGTTGAACCTTCAATTTTTTTTTTTTAAAACAGACTATGTCAGACCGAGACATGTGTTGAGACCGTGCTTGTTTGGGGTCTCTACTTTTGGGGACCATCTTAAAATGCGCCATTGAGACACGTGGAGGATTCTGCTAGCTCCTTTTTTCACCGAGAATTTTCAAAGGCCAAAAGGTGTTTTTCTTGGGCCTAGGGTACGTGGAAGGCTCACGCTTGTTTGGGACTTGCCTCTGTGCTTCTCCTTTGCAGTTGCACCAAGGAAACACATGGATGACTATGATATAAAGTGGAAAAGGGGCAGGATCAATGGTTGTTGTGCATTTCACCTGTTTTTCTACCATTTTTGCTCCAAGACTCCTGGAGACGCAAATACGCACTATTTTTCATCGTTCTTTGATGAAATTCTTTTTCGCATCTCTGTCTGTAAGGTGCCATTGAATGGATTTGAAACTTAAATTGTGAGTCCAAGGATTGTTAAGGTCGATATTTTGAAGTGGGAATTGCTCAGGCACTCACAAAAATAGGAATTACCAAAGGAAATGGATGCGGGTAGAATTACAAAGGAAAGAGAGGGAAAAGGGATGAAATGATGAAAGTACAAAGCAAAAGATGAAAAGGATGTTGCCTCGAAAGTGAAAAATATTACCTGTCATATCCAATTGTGCCGAGTCTCTGGAAAATTATTAAAAAGGTGATTTCTCACATGACAGAATAGAATGATTAAAAGGACTCCCAAAAAGTTGTGGCATGACATCCTAGTCATTAGTCGAGGGCCCAAGAAACGTGATCAGTTCACAATTGGTCCACTGGTAGATTTTGGATTTAAACTTGTTAAATGTCACTTTCTGAAACAAATTGTTAACAAGCAAAGGTACCTCGAATATTCTTTCGTTTTGGGGGAAAATTGAGTGAGAAAAATGTATAAATGCAATGAGAATACTCTTGCAAAAGGTCAGAGGTTGAATTCTTAAGAGAAAAATTTGAGAGAGTTGTCTTCGTGAGAGACCAAAGCCGAGATAACTTGTTATTTTCTTTTGTGTTAGATTTTTTATCATGTCAAGTTGGTTATAGATGTATAGCCATTAACGAGCACTGAGATTGCTCTGGAAGCTTTCCCCTGCTGATGAATCTAAGCAATTTTGAAATTAATTTGTGTCCAATCTCAAGCAATTTATGTCCGCTTTTTTCGAATGTCTACAAATAGTTTCTTTTATTGCAATCTTAGATTGAAATTGTTGTGAAATTGCATAGGATCTCATCCCTATGATTATTTAATGGTATTTGCAATTTCATTTCCAGAAGAGCCTTCATCTTAGATGAGATAAACAAATTTAAAATAAAATCATTGTCATTTGTTGATAAAGATTGTCTGTAAGTCTTTGGGTGTACCTTAGGCATGATTGATCAGATACTTTTGTGTTTAATTAAGTATTTTAATTCGAGCTTTCATGTTAGAGTCTCAAAGATTATGTGAAAACGTGTTGATCCGGGCCTCCATTAAAGCACACCTTCTGGTTGAAGGAACCTCTTAACTGTTATGAAGATTTCTGTTGTTGAATTTGTTCATTGTTGCGAAGTCCCTTCAAAGATCTGGTATAATCAACTTTATCCTTCTTTATCTCCCACCAAAATAATTCAAATACCATTGATCCAACCTGAACTACCCTTTTTTGCCTTATGTATCAACAAAGGAACAAAATCTACTTACTAAAATATACAGAACAATCAGGATTTCTTAATGTCTTCAGTAACCTTAGCCTTGTGTTGAAAGTATCTCCATCGTTTAGAAGTGACAACTCTTAAGAGTTAAATCATGGAGTATTGACTGTATTTTCCCAAGGTTTTCTTCATAGAATTTGTGCAAAAGAAGGATATCTCCATCTCCTTCATCAAACAGAGGTTACACTAAGGGTCCTCTCACCCTGGTCGAAGAGGCACGACCTAAAGTAGTGAGGACATGTCAAATCCTCTTAAAGATGCTATCCATCTCTCCACAAACTGAGTAACAAAAGCCCGATTAGATCTCATCCCCTGGATACATAACGACACACACTATGATCTATCTTCCTCTAAGCTCCCTGTCGAATATGTATTGCTACTCGTCTTGAAAAGGAGAACAAATTTGGATACCAACACCTCCAATTGGGGAGGCTTCAGCAAGTTGGGTAATGGTGCGTAAGAAGAAAATATATTTCTAAGAATACCACTTCTCCATCTAGATTTTTTAGTTCTATACTATTGTTTGGCTATTCTATGTTACTTCAATTACCTTTTTTCGGGTAGTGTTATCCAAATCCACCCCCAGGGTTGATTTGATAACATACATCAGAATTCTCGAGTCCCAGGCAAATGGATGGATTCAGGGAAAAAATCATGTTTCTAGGGTCCCCTCAGAAATTTTTCTAACTCTCCTGTCCAGGTTGAAAAGAGCAAGCTCTGAGAAAATGTGAAAAAGTTGCAGAAAATAAGCTTGGGCCAGAAAAAATTGTGAAAATCGGCTAAGTCCTTGTCCTAGGAACAGTTGGGACATTCGGATCACCAAGGAGCGGTTCGGCCGAAACGCCTCCAGGCGGCCCGCAAAGCACTGGGACATTTGGGACAAATGGATGTGAAGGCGCGAATGGCCGGTTCGGCCGAAAAGGAAAAGTGGGACAAAGGGACAATCGGGCCGCGATGACGTGAGGGACGCGGAAAGCCGGTTCGGCCGAAGGAGAAGAAAACAACTAACTGCTCGGGACATTTGGGCCTTGAGGACGCGAACCGCCGGATCGGCCGAAATGGAGAACTTTCATACTAAGTAGTTGGGACATCTGGGCCGCGAGGACGCGAAGGACGTGAAAAGGCGAAGCGGCCGAGAGCAAAGGAAGCCATTTCGGGTGGTTCGGAAGTTTTTGTCCCGCAGCACTGGGACATTTGGGACAAATGGATGCGAAGGACGCGAACCGGCCGATTCGGCCGAAACGGGAAACTTCAGCACCGGGACAAGTGGGATAAAAGGACGCGTCGGACGCGGATAGTCGAGAAAGCTGAGGGCCAATCAGATCACGCCACGTGTTAACCGGCAGAAAAGGGACATGGAAGCCCATTTCGGGCGGATCGGAAGTTTTTGTCCCAGACAGTTTGGGACATCCGGGACAGAAGGACGCGGTGGACGTGAAAATCCGGCAGGCCCGTGGACGAATCACAGCATGACACGTGTCGCCAAGGAAAACGTCCAAAACATTCAAAGGGGCAAGGTTTGAAGCGCTGGCCTGAGCCAATTAGTACAGGACACGTGTCCAATGGAGCAGGGAGGTGTGGAGCTCGGGGAGGAGTTAGAGAATTTGGCAAAAGTTTTGGCCAAAAGTTTAAAAGCAAAGGTCTCCCCGCGCCCCTGTCGACCAATCAATGCATGCCACGTGTCCCAAGTGGCGGGGACGCGGGAAAAAATGAAAAATGTTCCAAAATCATCAAAAAGTCAAAATTTTCAAGGAAAACCCACGGGTAAGGGAAGGAGAGAGAATTTCTCATCCAATCAGCGCTTGACACGTGTCATCCAGGTGGCAGAACGCGGGAAAAAATTTCAAAACTCATTTTTGCCTGTTTTGTGCCCTAAATCTTGATTCGACATATCTTTTGATCCAGAGCTCGATTTTCACATTCTTTATATCAACGGAAAGATTATGAAATTATCTACGTGAT
Organism: Taxus wallichiana var. yunnanensis; assembly: GCA_018340775.1. NCBI lineage: Eukaryota > Viridiplantae > Streptophyta > Pinopsida > Cupressales > Taxaceae > Taxus > Taxus wallichiana. Next base: position 813,265,815 of record CM031234.1, on the reverse strand, counting down.
TCTAGGGTTAATATCAAGTTTTGGTGTAGTCTGAGAGAGAAAATTGAGAAACATCTCGACGCGTGTTCATGGCCAGAAGTGACATTCCAACGACCAGATTTAATGCAGAATGGGTCGCATTCTCCTGCAATCCGGTCAAAAATGACAGGGTATGGGTTTTTAATGTCCCCATGCCATTTTAATGCATTTGTAGTCAATGAGGAATGGGTTCCTATGTTTTGTACGTTTTCTGTTCCCTTGGCTCGACCCATGCAATGTAAAAGGCAAATTTGGCTCATTTCTGAAGGGGGGGAACATTTCTTTGGATAGCAGGCTTCTTCTTTTACCTGTAACAAGTGATTTTTGCAAGTATCAGACCTCTTCTAAAATTGTAATAGGTTTTTTGCCTTTTTGATGTTGTAATGCTTTTTTTTTACAGTGGAAATGACAATACGAGCTCTGTGATCGTTTTGATCCTCTGTTTATATTGCTTGTTTCATTTCAGACCTCTGATTACATCTTATCAACTTGTGCATGATGTTTTATGTTGCATTTTATGATCTGTGTCTATCTGCAGAATAAGAAGTGTTCACCACTCCTCTTTTGGTGTATCACATGTTAGTTTAGTTTCATTTTTGCACTTTCTATCTCTGTCTCCTTGGATTTTAGAGTAGGATTAGGTTTCAAACCTCTGTAGTTTTACAAAATATAGATCTAGATCAGAGGAGTTTGAGGAACCAGCCTCTAATCTGGAGATTCCTCTCTCAGTTTCACAAGTCCCCACACTTGGAGAGAGGTTTCCATGTTGTGCAATCACACTGGATGCTAGAGTGATCAACCTAGAAGCCTGATCTACATCCAGGTGTGCTGTGTGTCTGCAACAACAGTTTTTGGCATGCTCGGTGGGACCTAGAGGTCTCATTTTTATTGTAGTAAAGTTGATATGCATCTGCTGTAGTTTTCTTTCTTATAAGAGCTATTATTTACATATCCTGCAACTCCCGGGAAAGAATCAACTCGGTTTGGTTTCAAAAGTGATGCAGGCTTGAAAAATCATGAGAAGAATCACCACAAGGTCAAGAGTTAGAGAAGAAGAAGTGTTGTTTGAATACCTGCAGTTATCTCTAAGAAGAAGGCAAAGGGGAAGGAGGATTCAAAGGTCTCCATCTCCACCAAACAGAACTCTCTCAACTCCTTCACGATGAGCCTTTCATTGATCAAGAAGGGTTTTGAGACCAATCGAATGGCTTAGAACAACCCCTACGTCAACTTCACAGCAGCAAAGATCCCACTTGCTCTCAATGCACAACATCCAGTTCCTATTGCATCCTTGAAGAACATTCCCTACTTCACTTGGAGAAAATCAGACTACTCCAGGTGATCATGTTAAAGATATTTCTAATCTTTGTGCAATCCATGAAATCAATGAAATGCAAGTGGCTGTCAAATTACTGGCATCTTCCTTCAAGGGTAAAGCATTGCAATGGTTTAGGAGCCTTGGAGCTGGTTCTATCACAAACTGGAATCAGCTGTGTATTGCACTTCACAAGCAATTTGGAGAGAAGGGAGACAACTTGTCTCTTTTGGAGTAGCTGACAACTATCAAGAGAGCCCCCAACGAGCGGTGACGACTTGACTTCAAATTTCAAAGGTCTTGGGATAGGATTCCAGTGGTAGTTAGGCCAACAGCAGAAGGTGATTTTCTATATTACCTTAAAGCTTTGAATTCTGATATTTCTATGTTAATTCAATCTATGGGAGGCACAACCTTACCTGCTGCTTATAGTATTGCCATTAGAGCCAAAAACTATCTTATTCAAGCTGGTAAACTGGCTCCTAGGCCTCCCATGCCCTTGTATCCAAACTTAGAAAATCCAAGCACTAGTCAAGCACCCACTTTGGCTCTTGTTCCCACCCCTAGAAATCAAAGTTCAAGTGAAACTTCTACTTCATCCTCTAGTGCTTCAAATGAACTCCAAGAGGTCATGAAATAGTTGCAAAATTTGGGAAATGAGCTAGTTACTATCAAAAGACAGCAAGCTCAAAGTGCTAGACCGTATCAGCCTCAAGCACAGTACCAGGCTAGGCCCCCATACCAACAAAATAGGTCACCAAATCAGGCTGCAAATCAAAATCAAAGCCAAGTAAGGCCTCCCGCTAATAGGCCATTTCAGCCCTATAACCCCAATGTTGTATCTGCTTCTAAAGCATTAGTGCCAGTCCAAAATAACATGGCCCAAGAATATGATTGGTGTTTCCCGTGTAGTCAGCCACACAACCAATCAATGTGCTTTAACGGTGCATTAAATCAAGCCCTGATGGTGCAAACCGTCAGTGGGTTGCAAGAGTCCAGCCACGAAGGAGATCAGTAGCAAGAAGCACCTCAGCAAGGAACATCTCCGAATGAAACTACTCTTGTCAATTGGCAGGCTGAAGATTTCTGTGGTATGAATCAAATACCCTCTCAAAGTGTTGCAGCCAACACAAGGTCAAAAAGGAGAAATTTGGGTGACGAACAGCCATTGGCCCCAAGTAGTTCACGGTCTTTTGTCACTCCGCAAGTGGTTGGCAAGTAAAATCCAAGTTCAAATGCACAAGGGCAGCCAAGAACAGCCCCTAGGCCAACTCAAATGCCAGCTGTTGCTGCCCACGTGCAAGGGGTGAATGTGCAAACCAAGGGACAACAAAAGGATACTTCATCCCCGTTCAGTATCATTGAACAGATGAAGAAGACTAACGTCAATATATCAATGTGGGAATCCCTATCCATCCCAGGACAAAGAGATCTGCTGCAAGCTGCCATGAAGGATTGGCCAACTTCGAATCAACAAGTTCAGATGCAAGACAAAGTGCTTACAAATGCTGCCCAGCCTGAAGGAAATCATGGAGGACAACAAGGTAAAATGTTGAAGCCCCCTCCTTTCTATGTTTCATTAATCATTGGGGATAAACTAGTACACAATTGCATGATTGATTCGGGGCAAGTAGCTCCGTGATGCCCAAGCAAAATAGCTGATCAGTTGGGTCTCCAATATGAAGTAATATCTAAAGGGGTAGTGCAATTGGATGGGACAGCAGTAGAAACTGTGGGAGTAATTAAAGGTTTGAATCTTACCTTGCATACATGCCCCAACGTTACCGTTTTACAAGATGTGTCAGTGATAGATTTTCCACCACTCTTTGCCCTATGTTTATCAAGGGATTTCATAGCCAAAATTGGAGGCTACTTATCTGCTGATTGGTCACACATGTTGTTCAGAACAAGATATGGTACTAAGGTCACAATCAGATCTGAACCAATTGCAAACTTTCATATTGAGCCTCATACTCCAAGCCAAATCAATGCCAACTATTCAGCATTTGATCAAGAAGATCACCCTAGCACTGATGAAGCTGACACCAAGGTTGGAAGCATCCCAGATTTGACTCTTGATGAATGGGCAAGCAAGGTGCATGCTTTTGATCCCTACCAAGAAGTAGAAGAATCTGAACTAGGAGTCTATTGCATACATGAAGAAAACCAACCTATTCCTAGCATCACCAAACCAAACCATAAGGATGACAATGAGGTATGGAAATTATTTTTCGATGGATCAAGGAGTAGGCAAGGTGTAGGAGGAGGAGCTATGCTTGTTTCACCTCAAGGCATCAAATATTATTCAGCTTTTCGTTTCTAGTTTTCTTGTTCAAACAACATAGCTGAATATGAGGCCTTGATTCATGGACTTCATTGGGCTAGGAAAAAGGGCATAAATAACTTGTAGGTGTTCGGGGATAGTGAGCTGATCGTAAACCAAGTCAAAGGAAAAATTTTGCCAAAAATGATGCGCTTAAATGCTACAAAAATCAGGTATGGGATCTTATTGAAAATTTTGAAGCTTTTAGCATCAATTCCATCCCAAGAAAAAGAATGAAGCGATTGATGGTGGCAGCAATTGGGGCTGCATTTGACGTTGTAGAAAGTATCAAAAGTGAGAAATCTCAGCCTCATATCGAATTGGTTGTGAGACCAGCTGTTCCAGATAACAACACAAGTTGGCAAGTCTTCGAGAATGATCAGCAAATTGTCAATTTCCTACAAGAAGAAGTTGAGTTCTCCACCAGAAATCAAGACAAGTTGGAGCAGCAATATGGTGATCAGGTAGTACAGCTGAGAACTAACAAATTACCAAAAGGCCTCATAACCTTGGAGTCAATCTTCAACCCGAATGATCAGTTCCGGAAGGAGAAAGCAAACATTCAAGTGAAGGGTGAAGATTCAGAGCCTATTTTAGTGGAAGAAGGAAAAACATTGCAGATTGGCAAAGTAAGTACCTCACAAGAGAAATCTGATTTTGTTCAGCTTTGTCAAGAGTTCCCAGATATCTTTGCTTGGACTTACAAAGATCTAAGAGGTTTCAACCCAAAGCTGGCACAACATACTATTGAGCTGGATCTGAAATCCAAGCCTGTTAGGAAAAAGCAAAGACCTATTAACCCTCACATTGAGCCTCTAATGAAGAAAGAGCTAAATAAGCTAATAGAGGCAAGCATCATCTTCCCCATCAAACACTCAAGTTGGGTTGCAAACTTGGTGCCAGTGAGAAAAAGAAATGGAGAAATTAGACTGTGTGTTGACTTCAGAGACTTGAACAGAGCCTCCCTCAAGGACCATTACCCACTCCCTTCCATGGAGCAAATATTGCAAGTTGTAGCTGGTTCAGAAAGGTTCTCACTACTTGATGGATACTCAGGCTATAATCAGATAATGGTGAAGGAAGAAGATCAATTCAAGACGACTTTCACCACCAAATGGGGCACCTATGCCTACAAGAAGATGCCATTTGGCCTATCAAATGCCGGAGCAACATTTCAGTGAGCTATGGATATGGCATTCAAAGGCTTAATCAACAATATAGTGCTGGTATACCTAGATGATATCACTGTCTTCTCAAAGAATGCAACAGACCATCTCTTTCACCTCAGGCAAGTGTTTCAGAGGTGTAGAAGGTTGAGTGTCGTTGAATCCAAAGAAGTGTATATTCTTGGCACACGAGGGAAAATTGTTGGGCCACATTGTCTCTAGGGAAGGGCTAACAATTGATCCTGAAAGGGTTGAAGCCATCCGAACGCTCCCATTGCCACACCACAAGAAATCTCTTCAAAGCTTCTTAGGAAGGATAAACTTTGTCCGCAGATTTGTGCCTAATTTTGCCACTCTTGTGAAGCCTCTAACAATGATGTTGAAGAAGATTCTGGCATTCAAATGGACAGCAGAAGGCAAAGAGAGTTTTGAAAGCATCAAGCATGCAATATCACAGGCTCCAACTCTTATCAACCCAGACTTTTCAAAGGACTTCATGTTGTATGTGTTTGGAGGATCAGACACAATCTCAGCTATCTTAACACAGCTGAATAGAGAAGGTTCAGAACAGCCCATAGCATTCTTCAGCCAAACCTTGGAAGATTACGAAATAAAGTATTCTTTCATCGAAAAGCATGTCCTTGCTGTCATCAGGAGCTTGAAGAAGTTCAGACATTTGGTCTCAAACAATAAGATTCAACTGCTGGTCTCACATGCTGGGGTTAAGGACTTCCTCCTCAACAAGGATTTGAATGAGAAAAGGGCAGGTTGGATCACCCGTGTCATGGAGTATGACATTGATATCAAGATCACCAAGCTGGTAAGAGGGAAAGGACTGTGTGAGCAGCTGGTTTTGGGGAAGCAAAAGGAAGTATGCAATGAAGAAGAGGCTGTTTTGACAGTCCAGACAGCCATGAGCCAAGTGGCAATCAAGAAGAAGACAATGCTTCCCCCACTCCTTGCTGGACCCAAGATATTATGCACTTCCTAAGCACAGGCCTATGCCCTCCAGAGATGAACAAGACCCAAAGGAGACACTTCAGATTGCAGGCTATCCCATATGCCATTGTTGATGGAGTTTTGTTCAAAAGAGATGTAAATGGAGTGCTGCTAAGATGCATTAGCACAGGTCAGATTCAAAAGGTGTTGGAAGAGTTTCATGGTGGACCAGCTGGTGGCCATTTCGCACCAAGAGTGACAGCTCTAAAAATCATGAAGGCTGGTTATTATTGGCCTAAAATCTTCAGTGATTGCTATGCATGGATCAAGAGGTGTAAGAATTGTGCATTCTTCACAGGAAAAGAGAGACTTGCTGCCCTTCCATTGCATCCAATCTCAGTTGACCAGCCATTCATGCAATGGGGTTTGGACTTCATCGGAGTCATTAATCCCAATTCAAGCCAAGGGCACAAATGGATTTTGTGACCCTGGACTACTTCACCAAATGGACAGAAGCAATAGCACTCAAAGAGGTGAATGAGTCTAGCATCTTAGACTTTTATGAGGGGATAATAACCAGATTCGGTGTACCTGCTACAATAATCTCTGATAATGCATTGGCATTCATTGGATCTAGGGTGACTGAGTGGGCTGTCAAGAACGGTATTTACCTAAGCACTTCATCGAACTATTACCCTCAGGGTAATGGCCAGGCCGAGTCTACAAACAAGAATTTGTTGAGGATCATTAGGAGGACTCTTGATGAGAATCAGAGGTCTTGGCATACCAAGCTGAAATCAGCCTTATGGGCTGATAGGATCACTCCCAAAAGATCCACAGGTAACTCTCCATTCAGGCTTGTCTATGGAAGAGAGGAAATCTTGCCCATGTCACTTGAGTTACCGATGTTGGAACTCATGAAGCAGTTGGAGTTGCTGGAATTTGAGCCCATGGAGGTGAGGTATGCGAGTTGATGGAGCTGCAAGAGATCCGAGATCAAGCATCCCAAGCAATGGAAAAGGATCAAGCTGTGATCAAGAAGACCTTTGATAGAAAGGCCAAAGATAGATCTTTTCAAGTTGGAGATCTAGTGTTGAAATGGGATGTGGATAGAGCAAAACCGGGAAGGCATTCAAAATTTGATGCCATTTGGAGTGGCCCATACGTGGTCACAAAGTGCAAGAACAAGCAATGCTTTCCAATTAGCCTCATTTGGAGGGTGGTGAACCGCAAATTCCAGTCAATGGAATCTATCTCAAGCGTTGCTTCTAGAGGGAAGTTCACTACCTCTGTAAATATTAGATTATATTTTCTTTCCTCCAAGTGCTTGTGCACATTGTTTTGTTGTAGGTTAGTTTTGTTTTCCCTAAGTGCTTTGGCACAACTTGCTGTCCATGGAGATGTTTTGCAGTCCTTGCTTTTATCAGGAGACATTCCATCTTCCTCCTTGCACATTCTGAGTCAGTTGAGGTTCTAAACAGAATATTTGATGACTCCATGCCCAATGGACTACTTCAGGCAACTGGTATCTTCTACCTAGCAGGCAAGTATCCCCACTGAGTCGCCAAATTGTTATCCAAATCCACCCCAGGGTTGATTTGATAACATACATCAGAGTTCTCGAGTCCCAGGAAAATGGATGGATTCAGGGCAAAAATCATGTTTCTAGGGTCCCTCGAGAAAATTTTCTAACTCTCTGTCCAGTTGAAAAGAGCAAGCTCGATAAAATGCAAAAAGTTACGAGAAAATAAGCTTGGCGAGAAAAATTGTGAAAATCGGCTAAGTCCTTGTCCTAGGGCGGTTGGGACATTCGGATCACAAGGAGCGGTTCGGTAAACGCCTCAAGCGGCTGCGCAAAGAACCGGGACATTTGGGACAAATGGACGTGAAGAAGGCGCGAACCGGCATTCGGCCGAAAAGGAAAAGTGGGACAAAGGGACAATCGGGGGCGCGAGGACGCAGAAAGTTGGTTCGCAAAGGAGAAGAAAAACAACTAACTGCTCGGGACATTTGGGCCTTGAGGACGCGAACCGCCGGATCGGCCAAAATGGAGAACTTTCGTACTAAGCAGTTGGGACATCTGGGCTGCGAGGACGCGAAGGACGTGAGAAGGCGAAGCGGCCGAGAGAAAAGGAAGCCATTTCGGGTGGTTCGGAAGTTTTTGTCCCATGCACAGCACTGGGACATTTGGGACAAATGGACGCGAAGGACGCGAACCGGCGAAACGGGAAACTTCAGCACTGGGACAAGTGGGACAAAAGGACGCGTGGGACGCGGATAGCCGAGAAAGCCGAGGGCCAATCAGATCACGCCACGTGTTAGCCGGCAGAAAAGGGACATGGAAGCCCATTTCGGGCGGATCGGAAGTTTTTGTCCCAGATAGTTTGGGACATCCGGGACAGAAGGACGTGGTGGACGCGAAAATCCGCAGGCCCGTGGACGAATCACAGCATGACACGTGTCGCCAAGGAAAACGTCCAAAACATTCAAAGGGGCAAGGTTTGAAGTGCTGGCCCGAGCCAATTAGTACAGGACACGTGTCCAATGGAGCAGGGAGGTGCGGAGCTCGGGGAGGAGTTAGAGAATTTGGCAAAAGTTTTGGCCAAAAGTTTAAAAGCAAAGGTCTCCCCCGTGCCCCTGTCGACCAATCAATGCATGCCACGTGTCCCAAGTGGCGGGACGCGGGGAAAAAATGAAAAATGTTCCAAAATCATCAAAAAGTCAAAATTTTCAAGGAAAACCCACGGGTAAGGGAAGGAGAGAGAATTGCTCATCCAATCAGTGCTTGACACGTGTCATCCAGGTGGCAGAACGCGGGAAAAAAATTCAAAACTCATTTTTGCCTGTTTTGTGCCCTAAATCTTCAGATCGACATATCTTTTGATCAGAGCTCGATTTGCACGTTCTTTATATCAACAGAAATCTTATGAAATTCTCTACGTGATTCTAGGTTTAATCTTGAGTTTTGGTGTAGTCTGGAGAGAGAAAATTGAGAAACAGCTCTGACGCGTGTTCATGGCGAGAAGTGACATTCCAAATGACTGCGATTTAATGCGAGAATGGGTCGCATTCTCTGCAATCCGGTCAAAAATGACAGGGTATGGGTTTTTAATGTCCCCATGCCATTTTAATGCATTTGCGATCAATGAGGAATGGGTTCCTACGTTTTGTACGTTTTCGTCCCCTGGCTCGACCATGCAATGTAAAAGCTAGATTTGGCTCATTTCGAAGGGGGAACATTTCTTTGGATAGCAGCTTCTTCTTTCACCCTGTAACAAGTGATTTTTGCAAGTATCAGACCTCTTCTAAAATTGTAATGAGTTTTTTTCCTTTTGATGTTGTAATACTTTTTTTTTTACGGTGGAAATGACAATACGAGCTCTGTGATCGAGTTTTGAGTCCTTTGTTTGTGTTGCTTGTTTCATTTCAGACCTACGATTACATCTTATCAACTTTCGCATGATGTTTTATGTTGCATTTTATGATCTCGTGTCTATCTGCAGAACAAGAAGTGTTCACCACTCCTCTTTTGGTGTATCACCTGTTAGTTTAGTTTCATTTTTGCACTTTCTATCTCTGTCTCCTTGGATTTTAGAGCAGGATTAGGTTTCAAACCTCGTAGTTTTACAAAATATAGATCTAGATCGAGGAGTTTGAGGAACCAGACCTCTAATAACTGGAGATTCCTCTCTCGGTTTCACAAGTCCCCACACTTGGAGAGAGGTTTCCATGTTGTGCAATCACACCTGGATGCTAGAGTGATCAACCTAGAAGCTTTGATTTACATCTAGGGGTGCTTTGAGTCTATAACAACGGTAGTAGTTTGCTATTCGCTATGGTGTTGTTATGTCATTGTAGTTTCGTCATTATACATCCGTTGTTTTTATGTTGATAAGCTACTAGTTTTGGTACTATTATGAGAAGATAGTTTTTGCTTTATTGGACTTTCATGTTTTATCTTGATTTTGATCATTTTGTTATGCTTTAATTGTAAAATTTGGCTTTTGAGCCTTATTATACAAGGGTATAGTCCCTTTTAAAAACTATTTACCAATAATTCAAAAAAACTTTTTTTAATCATACATTACACTTTTAAGTATACAATCCACTTGCATATCACATGTATCTTGATTATGGGGTCGATCTCCCAATTGATTCACATTCCAAATGAAAGAAGAAAATACCATTATTGGAGAGTCTTTGGTAAAATTTTGGATAATGAATAAGACTAAAGTTGTTCTTTATTAATGATGCAAGAAGGTTATCCATCTTTTCCCTTGTTTTATACCATATTTTACACATTATTCTCCAATTCTTAAATAAATACTATTAGAAATAGAAATTATTTAGTGAGGAAACATGAGACATTTTACATTAAATTGATTTTCTAAGATTATCACAATTTAACATGCTATAATTTATTTTGAGAACTCGTGTTCAAATTTAGGTAAAGTCTGCCGTTTCAAATCACAAATTTGGGCCCATCATCAAAGACAAAAAGGATGAGACTAAGTGGTTATCACCGCTTATTTCCTACCACTAAGATTGAATTGTGTTTTAATAGGTGGTTAGCATAACCATCTTATTTCGACCACTAAGATTGAATGTATGCTATTGATAGTTCATGTTACCTAATTAGTAAGTAAGTTATTGATAGTTGATGTAATGAATTAGTAATTACTAACACATGAAATATTATGTAACATGAACCTCAAATTGTGTGACCCAACCTAAATAGAATGTACACATTAGATTGTGGTTATCAAGTTATTTCTTATCATATTCCCTTAAAAAATAATGTCCGGCATCCCCCTCAATACAAAATTTTCAACAAGAGTATAAATTCAAATTTGACTAATTGTTCACAAATTCTTTTATTTTCTTGGTGGCCATTCTATTTAAGATGGATGGATTCAAAAAGGTAATTATCACCCCTAAACTCTAAAGAGGTAGACTCCTCCCTCAATAAATCACCTATACACCCTTCCAATTCTCCATCAATTTTCCATCCTATAGGATGAATATAGCCAAACTTGTAACATAAACTCAATATCTGCAAATATCTTGAACTCGAGAAAATAAATATTCTTCGTTATTAAATCATGAATTACAATGCTTCATAAATAAGAAAATAACTCCAACTTGAGTTGGCAAGAAAACTATAACTATCTTTAACTAAATCTACCATAGGTGGCAAAATTTACTATTTTTAGTAGTTTACTAGAACACTGTTATATATAATAAGTTTGCATGCTTATTCGTACGGGCACGAAAATTGTCACACATCTTCTACATGCCTAAATTAGAGGAATTTCCAACTTTATAACCTACTATGCATTCAAGAGACTAAAATTAACTAATGCCCTAAAATAGGAAAAAACCAAACTACAACTTAAATCCTGAGTTTTGGCCCCGAGATGGTTGATTTTGGGCCCACAAATGTGCGGAAAATGGCTCTAACCAGCAAGGCAAATTTATTGGTGTTTTTGTCTCATCAAAACAAGTGTTTTAAAAAAATGGACTCAAACGGACACCCGGAATAAAGGATGTGACCATTTCAAGTTTTTACTAAAATTAATGCATCAAAGATTAAGATCCTACTCATATAACCAACCACCAATGCTAAGCTAATTACTCAACCAAAATTTATAATCTATTTATCGTGTGAGAAACACAATTATATTATTTCTCAAAGTTGAAGGCTATCTAAAATCAAATGTTAATAAGATTAACATGACTAAATCAAAATTCAAAATCAGGACCAATTTTTAATAAATCAAACAAACATCTTTACATATATTTATGAAATTAATGATGATTTACTAACATACACACACACATACACACTCAAATTTGAAAGTTAACTTAAAACCAACCTAATTTTTTGAAAGAAATACATTGAAATGATATAATTTTTTGAAATAAATACATTGAAATGATATAAATCCTTTAAAAGCTATGAAAACATGAATTATAAAAGTCCAATAGATAGATTTGAGAATACACTGCAAAATATAAAGCTTATTTCTCCTACAATGTTTGAAAGTCCATTTTGATCCACTAAATAAGAAACAATGTTCAATTTTATAGTTATGTGAATACCTTGCATAAACACCGCATTGGCCAAAAATACTTATGTTCTCAGTAACTCCATCTCAAAGATTAACATTGAGCAACATACTCTTGCATTGATGTCTTTAATTAAAGACAAAATATGTATAAACATTCAAACATAAGAGCATATTAAAAGAAAATATAGCCAACCAAATCAAAAAATAATATAAAAGAAATTCATAAATATAGGAGACGTGAAGCATGCCACGATAACCCTCTTGCATTGATCTCCTCAATTAAACACAAAAAATGCATAAAAATTCAAAAATAGGAGCATATTAAAAGAAAATATATCCAAACAAAGTAGAAAATAATGTAAAAACAATTCATACATATAAGAGATGTGAAGCATATATGACTAGCAATCGAATGGTACAATGCAATGTAAAAGTCGAACAATATATTTTATTTGACTTAGAGGGATAGTTATTTATTTTGTAGTTGATGTTGATAAGGGGTGTGATTGATTTTGTAAGTGTAGAAATATAGATGAACCACTTCATTTAAAGGTTTTGTCTACATTTAAAACTTGTTACAAATTCGTACATATACATTTGCAAATCTTATATCACGAGTGGTTGTGTTTTCTGAGTAGGTTGTTTGAACTTAACATGTATACATGAAGACTTCCGTACATGTGTAGATTTTATATCATGAGTGGTAGCATTTTGTGGGAATTATTAATGCAGATTTTTTGAAAGCTATTAGAGAAATGATTCAGTCCCGATCTAAAGATAGGCTTAAGTTTTAACAATCCATGGAATAAGTATTTCCTTTATGGGAAACTTCAAAACTCCAGTTCAAGTACTCTCCTAAACGTGGCCGGAGAACAAAAATATCTTGGTCTAGATTTTCACAATATAAATGGCTGGGAAGCATGGTGTTCGAATAGACTCCAAGGAAGATGGAAGGCACCATATAATCACTACCAGAGGCATAACTCCGAGCTTTATGAATAATAATAAAATTATGCCATTTTATTTCTAGAGTTGTAAATCCATGACCATGGGAATAATAACTAATAACATGTTTTTCATGGATATTATTAACCAAAAATAGCACATAAATACAACAAACAACTAAGAATGTGCTACAAACAAATAGGGCTAACTCCACTTAAAGCTAAGAATAACAAAACCATTATTTCGGTCGTCAAATTTAACATAGTGACGTGAATGTCCGCAAATCCCTTTCCCATAGGGGAAATGCCTTCGACGTAACAAGATGTCTCCCAAGGAGGAAGTGCACCACTCCTCACATTGCTCTTGATTTGATATATTGTTGTCATGCATTCTATTGATTCACAAATAGCAATCACTTGGGAGAGATGAATCCCATAAAATATCCTCTATTTTGCTTATATAACATTTGGGACCCACAACAACCTTGATACCACCTACATCTAATTATACAACTAATCATTTGTCAACATTAGGTGGACATGTGTTTTGATCATCAATTGCACCTTATTACTTAATAGTCACTTCCAATTATAGACCTTACATGTGCATCTATTATAATATTGAGTAGATTACATTAGATTGCACATATGTAGGCATGTTTAAATATGTACATTATAATACAGGGGCCCTTAGCTAATCATCTTCACGTCTTCTTTTTTATTCTAGAAGAGGGGAGGTAGTATACACAAGATATCTTTAACGAAACCATTGCTGGGAAGAAAATGATGTTTTCGTCATAAAGCTCCATGTTGTAGGTCAATTTTCCTCTTCCTTAAATAATTCTATCTTACCGAATAAAGATTTTCACTTACCTGACATGCATGTTACTTACTTGAAATGCCTGTAGGTAAGGAATAATTCATTTTCAATTCCATCTGAGATATTTTATAGGTAGGTAAATTTGCATACACCTCTCTTAAACACCTTCTTACCTACTAATGAGTGCATTATACATGTTTGTCATAGCAAAACCAAGGAAATAGAAATTATTTAGTCTTCATTCATGTGTCCAATAAAGAACATTTGCACTGAAGGTATTCCCTGCAAGTATCAATATACCACTACCATGTACAATATGTCATGTTATTTACCATGCCCCAATGGCATCTTTGTACCACTCATCACTCTTCCCATCTCTATGTTTTTGGCCCCATAACAACACAAAGTGTTGAATAAATATGCATCATTATGCCAAATTTCAAAAAGTTCCTTCTTGCAAATTCATTAAACGGTAACTAAGTGTTTAAAAATATTGAGAAACCTCTAACCATATCTAAGCTAGAGGGTGTCAATTCTAGTTTAGGTGGGAAATCCAACAAAAGAATTCATGCATACTTTTAGCCTATTCCAAGAAAATCATTGTTTCCATATTTCAATTGCAACTTGTGCTTCTACCTGCTTGTCAAAGTTTGTCATGTATCCACTTAGCCTTGCATTCAATGTAAAATACAAATCAACCCAAAAATTTTCTTGGCCCTACACCTCTTTCCATCTATTTCTTTGACTAAAACTAGGTGTTCTGATGCGCTAGAATTAACAGGAACTTGACAAGGTCATAACTTGAGCTCCGGGTGTCCGTTTGAGTCTATTTTTTTTGAAACCACATGTTCAATGAGATGAACGCAATGGAAACCATCCCTACTAGTTAGGGCAAGTTTCAACACATTTTGGGCCCTAAATTTACCGTCTTGAGGCCAAAAATTAGGATTTAAGTTGTAGTTTGGTTTTTTCCTATTTTTGGGCATTATTTAATTTTAGTCTATTAGTTGCATTATGAGTTAGAAATTTGGAAATTCCTCTAATTTAGGAATGTATAAGATGCATGGAAATTTTTGTGTAGTACGAATAAGCATGCAAACTTACTAAGAATAGCAGGTTCTAGTAAACTGCTAAAAATAGTAATTTCCGCCACCTAGAGTAGATTTAGTCAAGTTAGTTAGAGTTTGCTTGGAAACTCAAGTTGGGAGTTTTTTTCCTATTTAGGAAACATTGTAATTCATTATTCAATAACAAATAAGGAGATCTATTTTCTTTTGGAGTTCATATTATTTGTAGTATATCAAGTTTGTTCATAATTTGGCTACATTATCTGGTATCAGAGTTGGTTTGAAGTATTTAAAAATAAATGGCAGGAAGAGGAAGAAGAAGAGGGGGTGGTATTTCCCATATGAATATAAATATGCAAGATCTATAGAGACAAGTTGTTTCGCTTCTGCTGCAATGATAACCCCAAGATGAAATCAAGGTGAAGATGACACAAATAAAGAAGAAGTTTTGGAAGAGGAGGAAACGCAAACACCACCATTAGCTTTTGAAGAAAGGATGCTTCAAGCATTAGAAGGAAAGAATGATGGGATAAGAGTTGATGTTTTGAGTATGGTGGTAGTATAAAACCAGAGGAGCTGATAAACTGGTTGACTAGCATGGGAAAATTTTTTGAGTGGAAGGCTATATCAGAAGAAAAGAAGGTAAAATTTGCATGCACGAAATTGAAAGGTCATGCTATGTTATGGTGGGATCACCTATAGAAAGAGAGGTCAAGAAAGGGGAAAGAAATAATTAGGACATGGAGTAAGATGGAGAAGAAGCTGAAAGATAAATTTCTCCCTGTGGATTATGCACAAACCCTTTATAGGAAGTTTCAGAATCTCAGATAGAACTTACAAACAATGCAAGAATACACATATGAGTTTTACAAGTTGTCCATTTGTGAAGAGCATGAAGAAACTAAGGAAAAAATGGCAGTAAGGTATGTAAATGGATTAAAATTTTCTATTCAAGATGAGATAAGTATGCATAGGATTAAAAGCATGGAGGATTCCTATCAATTAGCCTTAAAGGCCGAGGAAAAACAAAATCGTCAAAGTTTTTCACCTAGAATGAATAGGGGGGCCTCATCTTCCTTTCGGGGGACGAGCTACTTTTAGCCAAGGTAGGGGAAAATCATCCCATGGATTGGAAAAGAAAGAGGATACGAGACAAGATTTTCAAAATCAACAAAGAGGTAGAGGATTTCCAAGGGGCGAGAGGATATGTTGGCGATAGAGGATGGGAGACTCCACAAAGACCATTTGTTTGTTACATATGTGGTGAAGAAGGGCATCGGGATTTTGAATGCCCACATACTTATACACATGAAAAAAGGAAAGGAGATGCTCCAAGAGTAAATCTTGTTAAAATTTGAACAAGTAGAAGATGAACATGACCTGGAAATTCCACCAGATGTTGGAGAAAATCTGATGATCTAGAGGAAGATGATTTCTCCAAGAAAGGAGATCAAGGGGGATGCATGGCTATGTAAAAATATTTTCAAAATATGATGCACTTCGGAGGAAAGGTATGTAATGTTATTATTGATGGTGTTAGTTGTGAGAACATGGTTTCAAATGAGATGGTTGATAAATTGGGTCTGCATTGTGAGAAGAATCCTAACCCTTATCGTATTGCATGCTTTAAGAAGGGTAATGAAGTTATTGTTGATAAAGATGTTTAATAAGATTTTCTATTGGGAACAGCTTATAAGGATGAGATTTGGTGTGATGTTATTTGTATGGATGCATGTCATATGCTGCTAGGAAGACCATGGAAATTTGATATAAAATTTATTCATGATGAGGGAAAGAATACTTATACTTTCTGGAAGGATGGCACAAAAATAGTTTTGCTACCTCTTAAGGAAGAGGGAAGGCTGAAAATATGCTTTCTGCAAAGGAATTTGTGAAGGAGGCAAAGGCAACTAGTTTTTGTTATGCACTAGTCATGAAATAAGGATGAACCTGTAAGTACACAAATACCAATAGAAACAACAAAATTAATAGAAGAATTTTCAGATGTTATTCCTAATGAGCTACCAGATGGATTACCACCCAAAAGAGATATTCAACACCATATTGATTTGATTCCAGGGTCTTCACTCCCAAATTAAGAGGCTTATAGGATGAGCTTGACATCGCATACATAGTTGAATAGGCAAGTGGCAGAGTTTGTGCGAAAGGGGGCCATAAGGGAGAGCATGAGTCTATGTACAACACCAGCTTTCTTAACACCAAAGAAGGATGGAAGATGGAGAATATACACAGATAGATAAGCAATCGATAAAATTACAATCAAGTATAGGTTCCCAATACCTCGCCTTAATGATATTATGGATGTGTTTGTTGGATCTAAGTATTTCACCAAGATTTATCTTCGAAGTGGTTATCATAAGATTTGGATCAGAGAAGGAGATGAGTGGAAAATAACATTCAAGATAGGAAATGGATTATATGAGTGGTTGGTGATGCCATTCGGGTTATCTAATGCACCTAGTAATTTTATGAGATTGATGAACATCGTTATTTACGAGAGTATAATGGAAAATTTGTTGTGCTTTATTTTGATGATATCTTGATCTTTAGTAAAACTAAAGAATAACATTTGAGGAATCTAAGGGTGGTATTTGAAGTGTTAAGGAAAGAGAAACTCTATGCAAATATAAAGAAGTGCACATTTTATGCAAGAGAGTTTGGTATTCTTGGGCTTTATTATTTCAGCAGATGGGGTACAGATGGACTTAGAAAAGATAAAGGAAATTATTGAATGGCCTACTCCATGGAGTATAACAGAGGTAAGAAGCTTTCATGGTCTAGCAACATTTTACAAAAATTTATTAAAAATTTCAGCAATATTGTAGCACCTATAACAAATTACACAAAAGGAAGGGAGTTTTTGTGGACAAAGGCACTGAGGATAGTTTTCAGTTCTTGAAGAAGAAGGTGACAGAGGCACCCATTTTGGCACTACCATATTTTGATAAAGTGTTTAAGGTTGATTAAGACGCCTCACATGTGGGTATCGGTGTTGTTCTAAGTCAAGGTGGAAAGCCAGTAGCTTTCTTTAGTGAGAAACTAAATGAGGTAAGAAAGAACTACTCTACTAATGATGTGGAATTTTATGCAATTATACAAGCATTAAGGAATTGGAGGAATTATTGTTAATGCGAAATCAAAGAACCCCCAAATGAGCTCTAAAGGATCTACTTTTCTAAGGAAGACTCATTTGGTGTGATTACGTAACATTGAACTTTCTCCAAGGTGTGGGACCTTGCAAAATGGGAAAGCTCTCCAGATTCAAGGTTAGTTCCTTATTCCTCTATTTAGGTGCATGCGTAGAAACTTGCAGAGGGTCCGTTCTTAGTCCTAATCTAAACTTTACCAAGGAGACAGGGATAGAAGGAATACAAAAATTAAAACAAAGCTAAACTAGGAGGTAATGCACCAAAGGAATGATGAACACTTATTTTTCTAATAGACACAAAAAAAAAATGCATACAATAAAAAAGCACAAATAGCCAGATATATAATGGGAAACCAGATGAAAGGAAAAGAGACAAGAGAGGATCTAAAATCGATCACAGATGTGTTTTATTGCTCTATAGATTGATATAGTCCATTACAAAGTAGCCAAGAGGCAGAAACGTAATGTAATTTTGATAGAAGGCCTGAACCCCATAGATCCCTTTGCTAGAAGGAGAAGGGAGCCTACAAAACAAAGAATTTCCAACCCTTTACAATGAACCCTGCCCCGTATTTATAGATTTAACTTGAAAGAAGAAAAGAGAGAGAAGCAGAAAATCAAGTTAAAGTTCAACCACCGCATTGTTAATGCCTCTGATGAAATCTCTCCCCAAATCCATCTTTACTGCATCAATCCTTGGTTCGGCACCTTGAAGGAAGAGGAAATGACGAAACAGATCAAATCTGATCTAGTTATTGAGGTAAGAAGATCCTGCATTAAAAGCCCGAAGAAGTTTCCTCCATTTATCTTCACTTAACCTCCTCAAAATTAAAGTTTCAAACCCCATGGCATGGGTGAGGCTGAGATCTTTCCAACGGCATCAGATTTGTAATATTTTGAGCCTTGAGTTGAAAGATATGCCCCTTTGAAGTTTGTATCGGGTCCATACAGGAGGGCAGAAAACAACTCAAAAAATGGGTCCCCTTTTGATATGGGACACATGGTAGCCAGATTGGAACAAAAATTGGGCCTACAGGTCTGTAATTTATCTTTTGCCCCTTTCTTCTGATTCCCGCCTTCGCTTTGACTCGTGCCCGGATGCCGACTTTTCCTTGCAGAGAGTTGCGGGCCATTTTGTAACTTTTTCCCCTTTTGAGATAACAAGGGGCAAAGAACCAAATTTTTCCTCAATGGTCCGCTTTCCCCTAGGACACGTGGCAATCTGGCACTCATTTAGAAACCTTTTCCCTATTCCAACCTTAAAGCAACGCCATACTAACACTTGAATTTCTCCGTTTACACCTTTATACTTAGCCAATTTTGAGGCCCTTTTCTATCCACCTTTTGACTTTGTTTTCTTTTATGCGGGATCGTGGTCAATCCAATATTTGGTATGGGGGCGAAATATGGATAACAAGTTGGTGACTCACAGGGGTATCTACCTGCTAGATGAAAAGATCAATTGCCTTGTCATATCCATTGGGCATGGAGTCATGAGTGATAAATACTCGATCCGATCTTTGAAAACTAACCCTTGGGTTGCAGCCAAACCCATTAGAACTGAAATTGATCTTGTCCAAATTTCGAGTCCAAACACTGCATGAGAGCAACAAAAAAACACCACACTATATACAAAATTTGAAATCATACATGCTCCAAATGGAACATGCAGAGCATGCAAAACACTTAGGAGAAAAGTAATCTACACTACAACAAGACAATGTGCATAAGCACTTAGAGGAAAGAGAAAACTAAACTAATATGTACAGGGTGAGAACTCCCCTTTTAGTATCAGTGCTAAAGATAGATCCCATTTACTGGGATCTGCAACTCTTCACCCTCCAATGTAGACAATTGGAAGACATTGCTACTTTTACATCTTGTGATCATATAGGGGTCACCCAGATGGCGTCAAATTTGGAATGTCTTCTTGGTTTTACTTGATCTCGCATCCCATTTCAAAACCAGTCTCCTTCCGGAAGGTCCTTACTTTTGTCTTCTTGTCAAAGCATTTCTTGATTGAAGCCCGATTATTCTCTATTTCTTGGAGAGCATGCTCTCTATTTTCTTCTAATTCTATCGCCTTCGCATACCCGGCCTCCATTGGTCCAAATTCGACATCTCTAGTTGCTTCGTGAGCTCCAAAGCTTGTAACTCAAGTGATATAGGCAACAATTCCTCTTTCCCATAGATGAGCTTGAATGGAGAGTGACCTGTAGATCTCTTGGGTGTTATTCTATCAACCCATAAGGCCATTTTGAGCTTTGTGTGCCAGATCCTCTGATTCTCATCAAGAGTTATTCTGATGATCTTTAGAAGGTTCTTGGTTGTGGACTCAGCCTGGCCATTACCTTGAGGGTAATAGTTTGATGAAGTACTCAAATAAGTCCCATTCTTGATGGCCCATCCCGTGATCTTGGAACCTATTTAAATGCTAGTGCATTGTCTCGATATAATAGTGTCTGGCACTCCAAATCTGGTCACTATCCCTTCATAGAAATCTAGGATACTAGACTCATTTACTTCCTTGAGTGCCACTACCTCGGTCCATTTGGTGAAATAATCTATTCGTTGTCAGGATCCATTTGTGACCTTGGCTTGAGTTTGGATTGATGACTCTAATGAAGTCCAATCCCCATTGCATGAAAGGTTGGTTGACTGAGATTGGGTGCAATGGAAGTGCTGTTAGCCTTTCCTTGCCTTTGAAGAATGCACAATTCTTATACCTTTTGATCCATGTGTAGCAAATCACTAAATGATCGGGCCAATAATATCTTACTTTCATGATTTTGAGTGCTTTCACTCTTGGAGAAAAATGGCCTCCAACCTGCTCCAACATGGAATTCTTGTAGCACTCTCTCCACCTGATCTGTCTAAATGCATCTCAACAGAATGTCATTGATGTCCCTCTTGAACAAGACACCATCAATAAGAACATATGGGATGGCCTGTAGCTTGAAATGCCTTCTTTTTTCTTTACTCATCCCATGAGGAAATAGGCCTGTTCGAAGGAAGTGCACCATATCTTGGGTCTAACAAGGAGCAGGTACATCATCTCTCCTTTCTTCTTGATCATCTTGTAGAACAAAAATAGCCTCCTCTTCACTGTCTATTTCATCTTGTTGACTTGAGGCTAGTTGTTCACATAACCCCTTCCCATGGACCAGCTTGGTGACCTTGATCTCAATGTCATATTCCATGACATGAGTGATCCATCTTGCACGCTTTCATTCGGGTCCCTTGAGAAGGATTTCTTCAACTCCCGCATGGGAGACCAATAGTTGGATTTTGTTGTTTGAAACCAGATGCTTAAAATTCTTCAATCCTATAATTATAGCAAGGACTTGCCTCTCAATGAAGGAGTACCTTACCTCATAATCTTCCAGACTCTGGTTGAAGAAAGTAATTGGCTATTCTATACTTTTTTTGTTCTGCTGCACCAAGATTGCAGAAATTGTGTCGTTGCTGCCAAAGGCATACAATATGAAGTCTTTGGAAAAATATGGGTTCACAAGAGTTGGGGCTTGTGATATGGCTTCTTTGATAGCCTCGAAACTTTATTTTCCTTCAGCTGTCCACCTAAATGTTAAGCTCTTCTTCAAAGATCAAAGTTATTGACTTAACAAGGGCAGAAAAGTTTGGAACAAACCTGCAGACAAAATTGATTTTCCCAAGAAGCTTTGAAGAGCCTTCTTATGACTTGGCAATGGTAATGCTCTTGTTTCTTGAACTCTTTTCAGTCAATTTCCAATCATTCCTTTGATATGATATGGCCTAGAAGCCTACTTTCATGGGGCAAGAATATGCTTTTTTGGGGGTTTAGTGACACCCGAACTCTTGCATCTTTGGAACACCTACATTAGATGGAAAAGGTGGTTTGCTGCATTCTTGGAAAACATTTTAATGTCATCCGGATAAATTAACACTATTTTGTTTATCATCCCCTTGAATGTCATATCCATTGCCTTTCGAAAAGTGGCTCTAACATTGGATAATCCAAATGGAATTTTCCTGTAGGCATAGGTGCCCCATTTGGTAGTGCAAGATTTTTTGAATTGATCATATTCTTTCACCATAATTTGGTTGTACCCTAAGTAGCCATCTAGGAGGGATAACCTTTCTGACCCAAACACTACTTGCAAGATCTACCCCATTGAAGGGAGTGGGTAGTGGTCTTTGAGGGAGGCTCTGTTCAAATCCCTGAAGTCAACACACAACCTGATTTCTCCATTTTTCTTCTTGACTGGGACCAGATTTACAACCCAACTTGAGTGTTTGATTGGAAATATGATGCTTGCCTCTATCAACTTATTCATCTCCTTCTTCATCAGAGGCTCTATATGTGGGTTGATCGATCTACGCTTCTACCTGATGGGTTGAGCAAATTGGATCTAGTTCTATTATGTGTTGTGATAGATTTGGATTGAACCCCCTTAGGTCTTCATAACTCCAAGCAAACACATCAGGGAATTCTTGGCAAAGTTGTATTAATTCATACCTTTCTTGTTAGGTGGCCACTTTACCAATTTGAAGTGTTTTGTCTTCTCCAACTAGGAATGACTCTGAATCTTCTCCTTTGATCTACACGTTAGCCTTCTCTTTTTGAACTGATCATTAGATTTGAAAATGAATTCCAATGTCACTAAGCCTTTGGGAAGCTTGTTTGTATGCAGTTGTACTATCTGATTCTCGTACTGCTACTCTAGCCTGCTTTGGTTTATAGCTAAGAATCCAACTTCTTCTTGTATAAAGTTAATGATCTGTTGATCATTCTCAAACACCTGTCAATATGTATTATTATCTGGCACTACTGGCCTCACAACCACATGGATATACGGTTGTTCTCTGTCCCTCTTGATGTTGTCAACCACATCAAACGTTGCTCCAACTGCTGCAAGTCTATCAACATCTTCATTCTCTTTCCTAGGTATGGACACAACATCAAGGCCTCAAAATAATCCATGAGATCTCATACCCTACTCTTGTAGTAGTTGAGCAGTGTCATTTTTACAGCATTAAGTCCTCTAACCCGATTGACAACCAGCTTCACTATCACTAAATACTTGCAAGTTCTTGATTCCCAACTTCCTTACCCGATGAAGACCTTGGACTAAAGCCTCGTATTCAACAAAGTGTTATTTGAGCAAGCGAATCAGAATCAAGGTTGAATAATATCTCATACCTTTGGGGGATAAAATCATGGCTCCTCCTCTAGCTCCTTTTCTACTCCTTGAGCCATCAAAGAACAATTGTTATACCTCATTGTCATCCTTGCATTCTAGCTTAATCAGTCAAGAAGAGGGTGGTTCTCTTCATATAGGTAGTAGAAACCTAGCTCGGATTCTTCCATCTCCCTATAGGGGTCAAAAGCATGGATTTTGTTGGCCCAAGAATTGAGAGTCAAGTCTAGGATATATCCCACCTTGGTATTTGCTTCAGAAGTGCTTAGGATGTCCTCTTGATCAAAATATGAGCAGTTGGCGTTGATTAGGCTAGGCATATAGGATTCAATATGATATTCAACAATAGGTTTAGATCTGATTGTGGCCTTCACTCCATACCTTTTCCTCAAGAGCATATGTGACCAATTAGTAGATAGGTAGCCTCCAATTTTGGTAGTGAAGTCCCTGGACAGACACAAAGAAAAATGTGGTGGAAAATCTACGATTGACACATTTTGCAAAATAGTCACATTAGGGAAATCGTGTAGAGTGAGACTTAGATCCTTGATGATTCCCACAGTAGTCATTGTTGTCACATCTAATTGGACTACTCCTCTAGAGATGACATCATATTGGAGACCCAACTGATCAGCTATCTGTTTGGGCATCACAAAACTACCGGCCCCTTAATCAATCATATTGTCTCCAATAATCAATGAGACATAGAAGGAAGGAGGTCTTAGGTTTTTACCTCATTTTTCTCCATGATTTCTCCTTGTTTGAACTGCATTGACAAGAACTTTCTCTTACTTGGTTAAGGGGGTGATTTGAACTTGACCAATCCCTACATGACATCTGCATGTGAGATCCCTCTACCTCGGAATGGCCAAAGTGACTCCCATAGTGAAATGTTCACACTTGTCCTTTTCATCTACTCAATAATCTTAAATGTGTTGTCCTTTTGCTAACCCTTCCCAAACACATTTCTTTCTTGCACATGGGTTGTTACAACCAATGCTTGACTAGGTTTGGGAGGTGGCTTGGATTGGTTATGTATGTTTGGAGTTGTACTTAAAACACCAGGACCTTATGGAGTGATGGAAGATTGAGGGTCACCTGAATTCAGTGGTCAGCCCTCTCCAATACTTCTCTTTTTGGACTGTGTATTGGTAGCTACACTTTGAGAAGGAAATTGATTCATCCCATAGAAGTCTTCGGCCTGCCAGTTGACAAGCATAGTCTTGTTTGGGGGGCCACCTTGTTGCTGATATTCCTCTTGGCTAGGTTCTTGTGGCATCATACTGGTTTGCACCATCAAGGCCTGATTTAGAGCACCATTAAAGCACGTTGATTGGTTATGTGGCTGATCACATGGAAAACACCAATCATATTCATGTGCCATATTGTTCTATGTTGGGACCAATGCTCTTGATGTTGAAGTTGTGTTAGGATCATACGGCCTGAAAGGTCTAACATCTTGAGGTTGTCCTTGGTTCTAGCTCTAGTTTACAGTCTGAGGTGGTGGCCTATTCTGCTGATACTGGGGTCTAGCTTGATATTGAGCCTAGGGCTGGTATGGCTTGGAACTCTGAGCTTGTTATCTTTTGATGGTCACTAGCTCATTCCCAAAGTTTTGAAGTTGCTTCATCACCACTTCTTAAAACTCTTTAGAGGTATTAGATGATGAAGTGGAAGATTTAGCTGAGCTTTGACTCGGGGTGAGTATAGGAGCTAATGTAGGCACTTGGCTAGTATCCGACCTTCCTAAATCAGTGGTACAGAGGCATGGATGTCCTAGGAGCAATTTTTCCAGCTTGAATCAAACGGTTCTTAGCCCCTATGGAGAGGCTATAGGTCTGTAGGTAATGTGGTTCCCCCATATTTGACATGGTCACCAAGAGAAGTTTGATTTTCCCCAGTGAAATGTGGGATGCTCTTTATTGTTGCAATCAGAACTAGGTTTTGTGCAATCAAGGTTAGTGTACTACTACCGATGAAGTTGACATATGGATTTGGTTGTACCATTCTGATTGGCCTAAGAATCCTTGCAAACTGAAAGAAAGGTCTTGCAGGTGGAGGTGTTGACAAGGTTCTGCTTGGTGGAGATGGGGACCTCTGAATTCTTCTTCCTCTCCTTTCTCTACCTCGGGATAGACACAAGTATTCAAATATACCTTCTTTCCTTGCTCTAGACCGGGTCTTTCTCATGAATCTCCCAAGCTTGGGCCATCAAACTAGTAGATTTGTTTCTTTTCGAGTCCCCAGATGTACAATTCTAAGGCTTCTTAAAATCAGAATCACAAGTGTAAATCAATCCTTACCGTAATAAGATGGAGACTTCTTACTCCCACCGAGCATGCCAAAACTATTAACGCGAAATCACAAAGCACCCCTAAATGATATCTAAAGGATTTGATTTCCTAAGGAAGACTCATTTGGTGTGATTGCGTAACATTGAACTTTTTCCAAGGCGTGGGACCTTGTAAAATGAGAAAGTTCTCCAGTTGAAGGTTGGTTCCTTATTCCTCTGCTTAGGTGCATGCGTAGAAACTTGTAGAGGGTCCGTTCTTAATCCTAATCTAAAATTTACCAAGGAGACAGGATAGAAGGAATACATAAATTTAAACAAAGCTAAACTACGAGGTGATGCACCAAAAGAATGATGAACACTTATTTTACTAATAGACACAAACCAACAAAATGCATACAATAAACAAGCACAAATTCCGGATATATAATGAGAGACCAGATGAAAGAAAAGAGATGAGATGATCTAAAATTGATCACAGACGTGTTTTATTGCTCTGTAGATTGATATAGTCCATTACAAAGTAGCCAAGAGGCATAAACGTAATGTAATTTTGATAGGAGGCTTGAACCCCATAAATCCCTTTGTTAGAAGGAGAAGGGAGCCTACAAAACAAAGAATTTCCAACCCTTTACAATGAACCCTGCCCCCGTATTTATAGATTTAACCTAAAAGAAGAAAAGAGAGAGAAGTGGGAAAAGCAGGTTGAAGTTCAACCACCATTGTTAATGCCTTTGATGAAATCTCTCCCCAAATCTATCTTTACTACATCAATCCTTGGTTCGGACCTTGAAGGAAGAGGAAATGGTGAAACAGATCAAATCTGATTTGGTTGTTGAGGCAAGAAGATCCTGCATTAAAATCCTGAAGATGTTTCCTCCATTTCTCTTCACCTAACCTCCTCAAAATTAAAGTTTCAGACCCCATGGCATGGGTGAGGCCGAGATCTTTCCAACGACATCAGATTTGTAATATTTCGAGCCTTGAGTCGAAAGATATGCCCCTTTGAAGTTTGTATCGGGTCCGTATAGGAGGGCGGGAAAACAACTTGAAAAATGGGTCCCCTTTTGATGTGGGACACATGGCAGCCAGATTGGAACAAAAATCATGCCTATGGGTCCACAATTTATCTTTTGCCCCTTTCTTCCAATTCCCGCCTTGGCTTTAACTCGGGCCCAGATACTGACTTTTTCCTTGGGTGGAGTTGTGGGCCATTTTACAAATTTTACCCCTTTTGAGATAACAAGGGGCAAAGAACCAATTTTTTCCCCAACGGTTCACTTTCCCTTGGGACACGCAGTAGTCTGGTGCTCGTTTAGAAACTTTTTCTCTATTCACCCCTTGAAACAACGCCATACTGACACTTGGCATTCTCCACTTACACCTTTATACTTAGCCAATTTTGAGTCCCTTTTCTGTTCACCTTTTGACTTTGTTTTCTTTTATGCGCAGATCATGGTGGATCCAATATTTGGCACAGGGGCGTAATATGGATAACAATTACTTAGTGCCTAAGGAGTTTGTGTTATTTACAGACCACATAGCCCTGAAGTATGTGAATACCCAAAATAAGTTGAATAGAGGGCATGCAAAGTGGGTGTCATTTTTGTAGGGTTATACTTTTTCTCTAGAAAATAAATCCAGAAAACGAGAATCAAGTTGCAGATGCATTGAGTAGGTGTGTGACTTTGTTTACCATTATGGAAAATGAGGTGGTGGGTTTGGAAGTAATAAAGGGTTTGTATTCTTATGATTCTGATTTCAAGGATATTGTTGGAAGGTTAATTTGTCCATTGTCAGAAAATACAGGAGATTTCCTAGATGAGTACATTTTACAAGATGGCTACCTATTCCAGGGATGCCAACTATGTATTCCAGTTGGGTCTATGAGAGAGAATATAGTGAAAGAGTTGCATAGTGGAGGATTCACTGGGCATTGTGGTAAAGATAAGATGATAGCCTTGGTAGTAGAGAAATACTACTGCCAAAACCGAAAAGAGATGTGGTAAGATATGTGGAGAGATGTCGAATTTTCCAAGTCTTGAAAGGCCATGCACAGAATATAGGATTGTTTATGTCATTTCCTATTCCTAAAGGGTCGTGGACAAATCTGAGCATGGATTTTGTTTTGGGATTACCAAAAACACAACGAAGTAATGACTCAATTTTTTTGGTTGTTGATAGGTTTTCTAAGATTGTTCACTTTATTGCCTACAAGAAAACAAGTGATGCGATAGGTGTAGCATATTTGTTTTTTAAAGAAGTTGTTCATTTGCATGGTGTTCCAAAAACCATTACTTCATATAGGGACACAAGGTTCTTAAGTCACTTATGGCAGACTTTATGGAATAAATTGGGAACTCAACTATAGTTCAACAAAGGCCTATCATCCTCAGACTGATGGACAAACAAAGGTGGTAAATCAGAGTTTGGGAAACCTGTTAAGGTGCATCGTTGGGGAAAAGCTTAAATAATGGGACTTAGCATTACCACAAGATGAGTTTGCATATAACAATTCCATAAACAGATCCACAGGAAAGTCTCCATTTAGAATTATGTATGAGAGTAATCCAAATGGGATGTTAGATTTGGTACGGCTACCAATTGATGGTAGAGTCAGTGATGATGCAGAAGCATTTTCCGAACATATACAACAATTGTAGGAAGAAGTGCAGAAGAAGATGCATAATAGTAATGATAAGTATAAGGAAATAATAGATGTGCACATACGGAGAAAGGTATTTACAATTGGTGAGTTGGTTATGGTATATCTGTGGAAGGAAAGGTTTCCAAAAGGAACCTATAACAATTTGAAGTACAAGAAGATTGGTCCATGCAAAATCGTGAAAAAAATAAACGATAATGGTTATGAGGTAGAATTGTCTGTGAATTTTGATATTTCTCCAAAGTGTTTAATGTTTCGATTTGTATTCTTTTCACGGGATGGTGCAGAAGGGGATGTTATTGATGAAGTAGTAGATTGGAGGCAATAGGTTTTGGTGAAGAAGAAAGAAGAAGTGGATCGATTCTAGATAAGAAAACAATGGGCACACGACATGAGAAATACAACAAATATTTGGTACATTAGAAAGGACTGGAGTAAGAGGACAATACTTAGGTCACAGAGTGGGAGATTAAGAAGTTGGATGCGCATAAATGGAAGCAGTTTGAAGAAGACAACTCATAGGAGCTGCATTTTTTTAAGCAAGGGAGAATGATGTGTCAGAATTAACATAAACTTGACAAGGTCATAATTTGAGCTCCGGAGTCCATTTGAGTTTTTTTTTAAACCACATGTTTCGATGAGACGAATGCGGTGACAACCGGCCCTACTAGTGGGCAAGATTCGACACATTTTTAGGCCCTAAATTTGTCATCTTGAGGCTGAAAATTAGGATTTAAATTATAGTTCAGCTTTTTTCCTATTTTTGGGCATTATTTAATTTTATTATATTATTTGTATTATGAATTAGAAATTTGGAAATTCCTCTAATTTAGGAATGTAGAAGATGCGTGGAAATTTATGTGCTCGCATTTAATAAGCATGCAAACTTACTAAGAATAGCAGGTTCTAGTAAACTACTAAAAATAGTAATTTTTGCCACCTATATTAGATTTAGTCAAGTTAGTTAGAGTTTGCTTGGCAACTCAAGTTGGGATTTGTTTTCCTATTTAGAAAACATTGTAATTCATTATTCAATAATAAAGAAGGAGATCTATTTTCTTTTGGAGTTCATATTATTTGCAATATATCAAGTTTGTTCATAATTTGGCTACATTAGTTCCCAAACAATTCGTCTTATCTTCATAATATTCCTTGTTCTTATTTTATGTCCAAGAAAAGATTTATTTTGCTTTACCTTTTATGGCTTCTTAAACTTTCAAGTCTGCAATGTTTAAAGTTGTCGGGTGATCAGGGCAACGTATGTATACCGCTAGACTACTTCCTTCATATCATGTTTGTAAAGGAATTTTAGTTACAACAAAATAATGAATACTCAATCATTATGCTATCCAATCCATTTGCAACTATGCCTTCCCAAAATAAAGGATCAAGGCGTCAAACATGTATGAGTTCAGAAAATGAAGAATGCAACAATGAACAACTCTGCTCGGATCCATCTTATCCAACTTCATCACACTTGAGCCTTACCTTCGTTTGAGTGAAGTATGTCTAGTTTTACATGCTTGATATCATCTTCAGAAATTAGAAAATGCTTGAAAGTGCTAAACAAGTCTTCTTAACTTTGAGAGTTGCACAAGGCAACTCAAAAACTTCTTCTACACTGGAACTACACCTTGTAAGCTGTGCAAACGAATCTTCTCCCCACCTTGAGGTGATTGGTCCCTCGATGACTATCTCGAAAAGGAGGAAAAATGATATCTCATATGGCTCTTAGAAAATTTTCACTTCTATATGAGTCGGTGGTAGGCACATCTACAAAACATTTACCATTTGATCCATGTGCAGGTAAGAAATGACAACATATGGTCTTGAATGAATATTATCAACTAATGGTTGGGTTATGATTCATATATTGTAGAAAATCTACAAAACATTCACTATCTGATGATTCTGATAAAAATGAAGCTTAATTCTTTGATTTCTAAAACAAGCCTGATAGACATTATATGAGCTAAATATATTTGTAATAACATTTTTTCTCCTCAATTTTATATATTCTACAATTTATAGACAAGTTTTTGTTGCCAAAGACTACAGAGCATCTAACAGATTATGTAGTTCTCCAAATAAAATTTTGATAAAAGACTTGGTACAAAATTACAAGGTAAAGATATCTATCTAAGAAGTGAAACTCACCAACAGATTTGAAGATGGAAGTGCTATAAAACATGATACCATTAATTCCACTCAATTGCTGCAAAATCAGTAATCCAATGCCAATCTGCAGCCTCCCATGCAAAGAAATTTTATATTAGTTAGACAGTGATTTTTCCATATGAAAGACAACATGTACCATTGTACCATTCACGATGGAGAAAGATGTAATGAATAAGAAATTCCATAAGAAAGTAACGAAATCCTCAAATTGGTACTTTTATTACCTTGCCCGGTCTGAATCCACTTAACTTGCTGCCCTACCAGTGAGGCCTCTCCGTAAGCTTTGATTTTATCTCCTTTTCCTAAGCAACTTAATTACTACAAATAACGGTAGTTAATATACATGAATTAACATTTAATTAGCAGGCATATTATTCCATGGGTTCCCTGCTTGCTTCGATACAACAAAACCTTCTTTTGACAACGATTTTTTGATTTTGGGGCAAAAACCACTTTAAATTATTTAAGCAACTGCGAATGGTTGTGGGTTCTCCAAATCTGTAGGGTTTACAGAGAAGGAACAGTTGGAACACCCAAATAAACTCGGGCATCTAACTTCACTAATTTTACCAAAAGCCAACATCATTTAAAGCCAAAAATAGTAAAATCATCATTTCAAATATGGCCAAATTTAACATAGTGATGTAAATGTCTCGCAAAGCCCTTTCCCATAGGGGAAACACCTTCACTTAATAACCCTCCACAATTTACAACATGACATTCCACAAAGGCCGAAACAACACCAAAATAAAAGAAAAAAAAAGAAAAAAATATCAAAAATAGAATGCAACTAACCCAAACGAAGAACAACAAACTCAAGCAAAAAAAAAAAATTGCATGACTATGCTTGAAAAAAATAATAGAACAAATAAACCCTCCACCTACATAAATGTACTCATGCATGGACCTGAAATAAATTTTTAAAGAGGTTTATGAGAAAGAAAATCAATTTCTATACAACATATAAATTTAGAAAATAATTTACTATGTAGAGAAGAAATCATTCATTTGAGTTCAGAGTAAATATAATAGTCCAAATTAAACATACAAAGAAATTCTCAAGAATCTTGATTATGTTATTCAATTATGGCAAAAAAATCTCAATTTTTCCTTTCAAATAACCACCCTTGTTTGTTATGGCTTTTGCTTTAACACTCGCCAAGAAATTCTTAGTTACAAAGCACAACCAACCATATCAGTAACATGGTTGCATTACAAGGATGTCATTTAAAACGCTCAATTTCACTTTTAGAATTACAAAAATAATTTCAAAGCATAGAATAGTTTGAAAATCCCGTAGCTCTCTACAATATCAAACTATGAAAAGTCTGCAGTAAATGTAATATAACACATTCATGTTTTATAGATTTTACATGATATGTCTCATAGGCTAAGTTTCACATATTGTTCATTCACTCAAATTTTGAATAAGTTAATCATTGTAAAAGAATTCAAGTAGTAAATTCCAAACAACTTATTCATAGGTTACATTGCAAAAATAGTGCAATATTAGATAGGCAATACCTTTAGTTTCATTTTATGAAAGGGCAAATCCTTTGGTTTTTCATAAGTTCAAAAAGATAAGTATAATACCTTTCATTTTTTTGCTCTCATTTAAGATTAACATTTCTTGCAGATCCCATTCATCTTTTTCCGAAC
The DNA here is from genome assembly GCA_018340775.1 of Taxus wallichiana var. yunnanensis. Taxonomy (NCBI): domain Eukaryota; kingdom Viridiplantae; phylum Streptophyta; class Pinopsida; order Cupressales; family Taxaceae; genus Taxus; species Taxus wallichiana. Next base: position 813,234,011 of record CM031234.1, on the reverse strand, counting down.
AACATTAAAGTGAAGCTCATACCTTAATTCTAAAACAAAGGGAAAATTAGTTAATGGAATTAAACCAAAAATGTAACATCGAATAATCATGTATTAACGAATCGTAACAAAAATACTCGCCATGTTTGCCTCTGGGTCTATCCAAAGACAAAATAGTTTAAAGAAATGGTTTCAAAACGCATTTAGTATACATTATGAAAAGCATAACTAATAACATAGATGTTATTAATGAAGATTGGCATAATTCAATACGTACATATCCTACCTAAACCCTAAATATCTTCCCTAAGAGCTTTACATTATTCAATACATACTTATGTCAAAGTATGATGAAGGCACCGATGTATTAGAATTTAAAAGCCTTAATGATTTATGCTATGTCCCTAATTCTAAGCAACAATTTATCCCATCAAAATGCCAAATTTGGAAAACAAAAACATCAAAAATCAAAAATTACTCTTTCCTAATAATAGGCCAAACATATTTAGAGCGTTAGGACTAACGATATATCACATACATAAAAATTAAAAAAGCGTAACTTAGATAAGAAATGATTCTTTCAATATAAAAGGAAAAACATCAAGCATGTAGGATTATTTCAATATAAAACGAAAAACATTGAAGCCTGTTAACTCCAATGCGAGAACATGGTCTTTCACATCAAAAAGTACCACGATCACTTTTCTACAATTTTGAGGCACCACAGATCTAACTCCACATAAAGCATAAACGTTATAAAAATAAAACCTTTCCAGTGCTACAAATTCGATGCAACACACATTTTAATCGCACAAAATATAAAGTGCTTGGAAAATAAACACTCAACGTTGGTGCTAAAATCCTATTTAATAATTAAATCTTGAAACATATAATTAAATCTTCAATAAAACCAAAAGAATAAATTGTGCTATAAGTAAAGCGGCAATATTTTCTAGTTCAACAAAGACAATAACGCAATTAAAACCCTCTAATATATTTTTGGGAAAAGCTCCAAAGAGACATGATGCAATTAGAATATGAAATAAGATACATTTTTCAATTTATCCTTATGTTAAAATATAAAATCGAATTTGTGATGTAATAATATTTTTAACTATAAAGCGGATACGGCACCCTAGGGCACCGTTACTCTGCATACGAAATGTATACCATACGAGTACAACTTGAACACATGCTTGGAAATGCCCATGATACGGCCAGACAGTGTCGGGGTATGGCTCGGAACTTACTGACATATGTGGTCAGATTCATGACCGCCCTGGTTTTATCCTAGCCATATCTTGGCGTTTCCGGCCCCAAACCGTGTTTTTTTCTAGTTTAAATTTAATATATTATTACAGGAGAAATTACAATTTTCAAAGCACAATTATTCTACATGTAATGTATAGTTTAAATTTAATATATCATTATAGCAGTAAATTACGCTTTCAGATACCATTATTTTATAGAAGGTATAGTTTAAATTTAATATATCATTACAGCAGTAAATTACAATCTTCACAAAGACCATTATTCTACGTAAGGTACCAAGTACAATTCATCATAAACATGGATAAAAATAGCATTATGAGATAAATCATAAATGTAATAAACACCTCAACTAGATATGGTAGGGAGATATTAATAATGTATGAGTTATTTAGGTTGTTAAAGTGCTGATTATTTAGATTGTTTGTTTTTCATATGCATAATACGTGGTTAATTCCTATTTAGTAGGTTGGAATTTTTATATACATTTTGTATGAATGTATCAAATGCTATATCCAGGGCCAATTTTATTTTTCCATATCCACATATTTGATACTCCATATCCGTACCCCTATCCAAAACATATCAGCTACTTAGATTTTTAACCATTAACTACTCCACCTATAGACCAAATTTAAATTTAAATTTTTTCCAATTAAACACCAAATTAAAAATATAAAATATTTAGGTGGAAGAATCCCTTAATAAAAAAGCTAAGAGTTTTTCGAATTTGAAGAAAATTTAAACAGATCATGAGTTAAAGCTCTAAATATTTTCGAATAAGTTACCCTATCATCCCGTATAACACCCTAGACCAAAGATTTTTAAAGCACGAAACAAAATAAATCTCAAATGTGTTAGGAAATATATATTAGTGCTCCATTCAGATATGGGTGAATAATAATTACATGTGTAATTATTATTATGGTAAATTAGTGAAAGTACATTTACTATGTAAATGTAAATAGTAAATGTAAAATGTGGTTAGTATGTGGTAAGTTAGTAAGTTAGAATAATAAAACAATTAGTATTGTTTTATTATTATATTGGTGAGAGGTTGAAACCATATGGGTGTATGGTTGTATATGAAGACAAATGTTGTTGTAAGGATTGTTATTTTACATCTCCTATATAATGGAGTGTATTGAAATAGTGAATTAATGAAAATATAATATAGAGTTGTTGATTTCAATTATTGTCTGTGTATCTATTTCATGGATTCTTTGTATTAGATCAGATTAATTTCTACATTTGGTACCAGAGCAGGTTAAATCTGTCTCGAAGATGATCTCGTAACTTTAGTTTCGCGATCTGGGTTTCTCCAAAATTTTGCGTGCAGAATGATCTATTATACAGGAAGCTACAGTAGAAATTTCAGCAAAACCCAGTTCACAGTTTGGGAGAAACGTGCAATTTACTATACAGCACATTGATCACTGCTTTTTTTTTGAAGAAATCAGAGAATCAGAGGTAATTCAAATCTACATTCAATTTTTTTTTTTTTGGATATTTAGATTCAGCAAAATGGATACACCATTAGATAAATTTAATGGGTTGAAATTCCATACATGGAGAGTAAAAATTCAGATGCAGTTAATGAATAAAAATCTATGGAGGATAGTAGATGGAAATGAAAAAGCACCTACAGATGTAAGCAAAATTGTAGAATGGGAAACTAGAGATGAACAAATAACAAATGAAATTGACTATAATTATGAAGAATTTCTATACTAAGTGAATTTACTGGAGGATGGAGGCAAACGGAGGTTGGAGGTCATTCAGCGACCTCTCGTCAGTTGCCAACGACGGGGCCGCATATCAGCTTTGGTGACAGGTGTGTGTGTGCAGTTTGATTTTAGTGCTTCCAGTGTGGTGTGCCTCAGTTTGCAGTGATCCTGTTTTCAATAAGTGGAAATTTCACATTGAGGGGGGGAACATGATCCAATGTTCCATTTCCATTATGTCAGCTTTTTCTATGTATGTACGAGCAACATATTTCAGTAGAATTTCCTATGTTATTCCCTGCAGTGAGATAGTGATGAGAGTTGTTGATACTACTGCATCATCATGATATTGTGGTTGTTAGTTATCCAGAAAAACTATCCAGAGGTTGTTGGTACTGTCCTCAAAAACCATCTGTTGTGTGGTTGTTGGTTAACCACTTGGAAAACCATCCAGAGGTTGTTGGTATTGTCCTTGAAACCATCCAGATCATGAGCATGCTACGTAGCGGCACGTTGCAGTACAAAGCAGGTTTTCCCATGTTCGCACTAAGGGGGGGAATGTTAGGAAATATATATTAGTGCTCCATTTGTATGGGTGAATAATAATTACATGTGTAATTATTATTATGATAAATTAGTGAAAGTACATTTACTATGTAAATGTAAATAGTAAATGTAAAATGTGGTTAGTATGTGGTAAGTTAGTAAGTTAGAATAATAAAACAATTAGTATTGTTTTATTATTATATTGGTGAGAGGTTGAAACCATATGGGTGTATGGTTGTATATGAAGACAAATGTTGTTGTAAGGATTGTTATTTTACATCTCCTATATAATGGAGTGTATTGAAATAGTGAATTAATGAAAATATAATATAGAGTTGTTGATTTCAATTATTGTCTGTGTATCTATTTCATGGATTCTTTGTATTAGATCAGATTAATTTCTACAAAATGTTGCTAATAAACTAAAACAAAAATATTAGTGCCGCAACAACAAAGAAGAGAGAGAGAGAGAGAGGAACACACCACTATTACAAACCAATTACAAAAAGAGAGGACATTCTCATTCATTATTATTTGTTTGACCTCATGGAGATAGCTTCTCGGCCTTCGAATTTATTTTGAATACATTCACCCAGCTTCAATCCTTGTATATTTCCTAATAAACCTAATGAAACCTAGACCAATCATTTCTAAAACAACTCCCAAAATAGATGATGCATACCCCAAAAATCCTTCATACTTCAACCCATAATGAAGCCCTTTATATTTTCCTAAGAAAACCTATCTTCCGAAATAAAATTACTTAACAAAATAAATTTAAAATATACATGACATAGATTAAGAAATGGGGATACCTAGAGTCCTTTCTTCATCCTCTCTATCTTGAAATCGCTAAGCCGAACACATTGTCGCAAACTAAACCAAAAATATTAGTTATACAACGTAAAACTAGACAAAAATTAAAAAGTAGAAAATCAAAACCATGATAAATAAATAAATATTTCAAAATTTGTCAAAGCCCTTCAAATTTCCTATGAAACTATAAAGATTATGAACAATACCCTAGACCACCATTTTCTAAAACTAGATGAAAAAATGGATTGTTTATAAACACAAAAGTTAGTAAAGACATACACAAACTAGAATAGAAACACACCTACAATTAAAATAAGGTGGATAAAAGAGAGAGGAGCTGTGGCATTTATGCCTTCTGTTTAGAATGATTTGAGGTTTGGTGTTAAAACTCTTAAATATTTTCTGAAGAAATCCGATTTACCGCAATAACACCATACACCGTGACAAAATAAAGCTCTAAATATCACTAAACCCAAGGCCATTATAAGAAAACTAAAACAAAAATGCTACCGCAATAACGTAGAGAAAATAAAAATAGACAACAGAGGAACTCACACCTATGATTAAACACTATCTTCCCGAATAAAACACTTGACCAAGAATTTCTAAAATCGATGAGAAAATAAACTCCAAAAATAGATGATTGAGAAACGCATACACCTTTACCCCTTTCCCTAGTTCGCCATTTTCTCTATTTTGAAATCGCTTAAGTATCCAAGAAGATCATCTCGCAAACTAAAACAAAAACACAATCACGGATGAAATAAAGTGTGTTCGTATTGCAACATTGTAAGTAAATAAAAACTCTAGCCACGCCTTTTCTAAAACCGAGACGATGAAACTAACTCCAAAAATAGTGGATTTATAAACCTGAATGTTTGTTAAGACAACTACAAAATAGAACGTAAAAGGTAAAAGAAAAACACATCTACTTGGCTACAATTTATTTGCTTTTTTCTCTGACGAGTAAAAACACCACCAATGGATGCAGGACCAAATTCTTGACCTCCAGCATTGCACCGCCACCTCACTGCCACCTCAGCGCCACGTGGACGATCCGCGTTAGTGAAGATATCGAAAAAGTTGGTTTAATTGCATGGGACCAAGTGTTGTCCACTCGCCGCGCCAGTTGTTGTCCGGGCTACCGCCATGCATTGAATGCTCACCCACCAGCCGTTAATGCACGCGGGTAGGTTTATGGAGATAGTCACCGCCAAATCGGGCCATGGCATTTCGTGGGAAATGGAGAGGGAGCTCGTTCAGTCTGGTTTTTCGCGTGTTCTGTTGCAGAGCTCGAGCGACCATTTCGTGGTATCTTGCAGACCGGTGGGTGCGTGCGTTTTCTCCACTCCTGACCGACTTCGTCCTCGGCATTGGCTCGGCCTGCTAAGAAGATGAGAAGAAAAGGCAGAGGTGAGAGGGTTCTCACTCAGGCGATGATCCTTAGTGTTTTTAAACACTGTACTACTATGGAAAGTTTGTTGTTTGCCATTCAGCAAAAGAAATTTGTTTTTCACCCGTCTTATTTTATTTCTTCCAAGCTTAAAATCGTTGGTGTATTTGTCTTGTTTATGAGCCAACTCTGTATTTATCGAAAGCATTAATTTGTGGGTATAGTTGTGTTTAGAAGTTTTACAATTTTGCTTTACTACCTGCAGAAGTTTTACGATTTTGCTGTGCTGTTATGATATGGCTTTGGATTATTTGTTCTTGTAACTTCTTTTGACATGATTGTACTGTGTTTTGTTACTTAAAATGCCTTTACTTAAAATTTAAGGACAGTGTTTTGCATTGGTTGGTCCAGAGTTTTCTTGCTCCTCCAAAATGTCTTTCTTTTTCGGCTTTTTTTTGTTCTTCTTCTGGTGCTTTTTGGCCTTGTGTGGGTGGTGACGTTAAACAGTGATCGACTTTCGCAAACCACGGAACGCTAACGCCGTCGATCGTTGATAATGATGATGTACACAGCACATTCATGTGTAGTTATTTTCGTTGCACAGCCTGGATGGTATCCACGCTGCCGAGGTCTCTTAACGAATGCAGATTAAAGTCATTCATTCGTGGGGAAAAGAGCAAATAGCTGCTTTTCTCGGGCGTGCTAAAAATTGTTTTAAGTTTTGATCTTCTACTTATGTTTTGCTATTTTTAAACGTTGGGATTTTCGGGATACAATTGAGTTACACGGTTACGGTTATCTCTCACAATTTAGAAACTCTCAAGTCGCAATGATTTACGTTGGTGTAAGCGTTGTTTCTCCTTGTTTTTGGGATACAATTGAGTTATAGGGTTATCTTTCATAATTTAGAAATTTACGATGACTTAAGTCGGTATAAATGTTGTTTTTGAGTGTTTCTTGTTTTCGGGATACAAATGAGTTATGTTATTATCTCTCACAATTTAGAAATTAACAATAAATTAACAATTTATGTAGATATCTCTTCTTCAAGTGATGAATTAGTTGAGATTTATTTTATTTTCAAAATGTGATCTCTCAATCTTAAAGGATATTATACCTGTTGTTGTGAAAATAGGCGTCAGGATACCTTTTCTCCTTCTTACGCTCTTAGAGTCTGGAGGCCTTGTTGCATTGGTTGGTCCAGAGTTTTGTTCCCGAGGTTATGAGGACAGAGGATTCTGTGCAGGGATTGCTTTGAGAAAATTTAAGGACAGTGTTTTGCTTGTTTATTTTTTTGTTTAGGGTATATCTAGAAAAAAAAGAGTAGATAACTATGTTTTGCATGTGCACAGTAAACACTAATCACTGGTTGGAGATGACGAATGTATTATTGTACATATTATATTGTCCATAAGCGAAAATGCTTTGCTAGATGTTTCATATTCATTGTTTTCTGATGATTTATCTGCTATCATGTCCTTTGTTGCTTATTTTTTCCTTACGATGCCCATGTTTCAGTATATTGCAGGGATAAACAAATTACTCTGGCATTTCATTGTAAAAAAGAATACATATTTATTTCACATGTGCCCGCAAACAATGCTTATTACCCCATATGATGATGGTAGTAATTTTGTTGGTGATACAATTTTGCTAGATGTATTCACCGAAGTCTTCCTATGTAGTCTCTAAAGTTATATAGTGCAATAGTAATTTCTGCTTCACCTCTTAGTGTATCCAATTGTTTTCTTTCTGTATCAGTACCCAATACTAACTAAGATATTGAACATGTGCCCGCAAACAATGCTTATTACCCCATATGATGATGGTAGTAATTTTGTTGGTGATACAATTTTGCTAGATGTATTCACCGAAGTCTTCCTATGTAGTCTCTAAAGTTATATAGTGCAATAGTAATTTCTGCTTCACCTCTTAGTGTATCCAATTGTTTTCTTTTTGTATCAGTACCCAATACTAACTAAGATATTGAACATGTGCCCGTAAACAATGCTTATTACCCCATATGATGATGGTAGTAATTTTTTTGGAAAGTCTTGAGAAATGACTTGTTGAAGTGATTGTAATAGATATGATGTGCATACAATGAAAATATTACTTAATGAATAGTTGACTGTATAGACTTGGTTTTTGTACACTTGTATATAAATTAATATATATTTTTAGTTCTATCAATGAATAAGAGAATATTGATCAATTTAAAAACTGTCTTATTCAACATTTCATGCTTCCATGTTTAATTAATAATGATACAATAGAAAACGGTTGGGTTGTATTAACTTCACATATCAACATTAAAGTACTTAGCAGCATTACCTCATCATTGGACTTAACAAATGTCTTTCTTTCTATGGAATTTTATAGTGTTTATTTTCAGTGTTTGCAGCAACAAATGTAATTTGTTTTCTGTTTTGGGTAGCAAAAATTATATGTTTTAGGTGGCAAAAATTATATGTTTTGGGATCTGAATGCATGTGGGAGATTGTTAGGCTACGTGATTTGCATGCTTGAGTGGGGAAAGGAACTGAATAAACTTTTACTACATCTGATTTGCATTACACACATTCGGCTTCCAAATTTCCTTCATCTCAGAGTTTCAGCAAAATGAACTTTTACTACAACTTCAATGAAGATATCTAGAAATTGTTTTTTTAGTGTTTGTATTTTTGAAACAAGAGGAACTGAATAAACAATATCTTGTTTAGTGCAAGTTAGAAACATATCAGTACCCAATTTTTTTAGTGTTTATATAGAAACAAGAGGAACTTTAATGAAGATATCTAGTAATTTCTGCTTCACCTCTTAGTGTATCCAATTGTTTTCTTTTTGTATCAGTACCCAATTGTTTTCTAAAAAACTTAGCAGCATTACCTCATCATTGGACTTAAAGTAATCTATTTTCTAATACCCAAGTACCCCTTTAAGCAATTTCTAGGTCTAATTATAGACAGATTTACAGGTCTACTTACCCCTTTAAGCAATTTCTAGGTCTAATTATAGGCATTACCACTCTCTGTTACTGCCATTTACATTGTTTTCTGTTGTAATTGCTCGCTTCTGTATTAGCGTTCTCTCGATCTTGAGTCTAAATGTTTGAAGTGTCTTCCATGGTTCATATATACATGTTGCTCCCAAGGGCTGCATTGCTGTAACGCATTGCACCGGTTGTAGTGCACCCTATCTTTGCACAGTCATTGCACCACGTCACTGCCACCTGGTCGAGTAAAAACACCACGCCATTCGCCGCGCCAGTTGTTGTCCTGGCTACCGCCATGCATTGAATGCTCACCCACCAGCCGTTAATGTGCGCGGGTAGGTTTATGGAGATAGTCACCGCCAAATCGGGCCATGGCATTTCATGGGAAATGGAGAGGGAGCTCGTTCAGTCTGGTTTTTCGCGTGTTCGGTTGCAGAGCTCGAGCGACCATTTCGTGGGATCTTGCAGACCGGTGGGTGCGTGCGTTTTCTCCACTCCTGACCGACTTCGTCCTCGGCATTGGCTCGGCCTGCTAAGAAGATGAGAAGAAAAGGCAGAGATGAGAGGGTTCTCACTCAGGCAATGATCCTTAATGTTTTTAAACACTGCACTATTAAAATAGTGAGCATAATCATACTGATATATTAACATAAGTTTAATTGTATACATAGAACGATGGAAAGTATTCTGATTACATACGCAAAATTAATATGAGTATTCTGATTACACCGCCAAATAGGGTGTAAAATAAAGAGCGTCATCATATTGATATATTAACATAAGTTCAATTGTATACATGGACGCCTGGAAAGTATTCTGATTACATACGCAAAATTAATATGAGTATTCTGATTACACCGCCAAATAGGGTGTAAAATATAGAGCATCATCATACTGATATATTAACATAAGTTTAATTGTATACATGGATGGCTGGAAAGTATTCTGATTACATACGCAAAATTTATATTGCACTATATAACTTTAGAGACTACATAGGAAGGCTTCGGTGAATACATCTAGCAAAATTGTATCACCAACAAAATTACTACCATCATCATATGGGGTAATAAGCATTGTTTACGGGCACATGTTCAATATCTTAGTTAGTATAAGTAATATTGCCCTCTTTCTATACTGCTTTTGGATTTTCTTTTCCTGCCGATACAGTGTTCGATTGGCCAACTGAAAAGGGATTTAGAATCCCTTTTGACAGAGCATTTGGTTGCCCAACTGATAAAGGATCTGGTCCCCCTGCTGAAAAAGGATTTGGTTGTCCGCTTGAAAAGGGATTTGCACCTGTTGTTGACAGAGGAGTTGGTTGCCCTGCTGAAGCTTGCATCCATGGTGGCATTGCAAATGAACTACTAGGACTGCTTGAACTTGTACAAAGTAAATGAGGTGATACATACCAAGATGGAACTGTACAAGAGTTATTCATAAGTGATGGAGGTGTTCCAATTTGAGCATAACCTGGAATTTGAATATTTAACATATCTTGAAAAATCCTTCGATTTTCATGATCAGTTGCAGAACTTACACGCATCCTCTTTTCGTATTCCCTTAATTGATTTGCAAGTTCCCTCTCCCTCTTCTCTTGCTCTTTCCTTTGTTGCTTGTGTGCCTTCTCAATCTCTTTTTGTTGCTCCTTAGCCTGCTTCTCCCTTTCTCTTTCAAGCTTCTCCTGCAATCTTTTTTCTTTTGCTGCAAGTCTAGCAACCTTTTTTTCTTGTGCCACTTCTTTTTTCCGTAACTTTAGTTTTGCTTGTTCCTCCTTTTTTCTTTCCGCATCAACCAATAGCTCCATGTACTCAGGTGCAGTCAAAATCTGTGAATGCCTACTCAGTCTAATAGAACCATCTGATTTGTTTATGATCTCCCTTGGAAGTCGTAGAAAATGGGAAAGTAACGTACCGCGTCCATCTTGGTTTTCAGTCTCTTCAGGGTGTTGAGGTTCATGTTGCATAACTTCTAAGTTAATTTCATTTTCTTGAGCATCCTCTTGAAATTCGACTTCGTCTTGTTCATCCTCATCTCCAACATCTGCATAGTAATGAATTATTGCTTCTTGTTCTAGTCCTTCAGGAAAGGAAGGCAGATTTAAGCTTTGATCTTCTGTGTTGGATGGTAGCTTGTAACCCAAGTTTTTCATGGCATCCTCTAACCATTGTGGCGGGTTAACTTGACTTGGCAAGGACAAATCATTGTTACTTACAAAATCTGAAGACCCCTCCTTATTGTTGATGATGTTACTTGGGTTTCCAAGAGCACCGTTTAGCTCCACTCCATGTGTTGCAGCTGCTTCCATATCATCTCTAGAGTCAACATTTTGCATGAATTGAGTTTCAGGTACCACCTCTTCACTGTCATTTAATTCAGGATTTATTCGTTGAGATAGGCTCAAAATGTTTGTGACAGCATCAACAACTTCCTCACCTTGCATGTCAAATGCCTGGCTGCATGCCATGTCATTTAGGAGAGCATCATAATTCAATGGCCAAATACCAGTTCTTTTGAAACCTGCAATTATGTTAGATGGTGTTTGTGCCTTTTTTAAGGCTCTACTTGCAAGCTCAGCAATGTCACTCCTTTTCACATCTGCACATTTGTTCTCTGCCATCCATTTGGACCTCTCAGCTCTAAAATATGTCTTGAAAGGGCTGAACACACTCACGTCAAGAGGTTGCAACTTATGACTAGTATGTGCTGGTAGTGTTATCAAATCAATGCCCAATTTGTTTGCCTCCTCCACAGTTTGTAATGCTACATGGCTGCCATGGCCATCAAATATCAATAGGTGTCTATTATTTGGAGAAACACCGCCTGGTACTGAACGTGCAAAATGACATAGCCAATTTAAAAACAATTCCTTTGTCATCCATGCATTTGGATGTGCAGCCATACATGCTCCAGGTTCACAATTTTTAATGTAATTCTTTATCATTCTCTTTCCCTTGAACAAATAAAATCCTGGGATTGACATACCTGCTGCATTGACACAACACAATATAGTGATCCACTCCCTGCTCTTTGGTATTACCTTTGGGACATTACGACTGCCCCTCTTTGCAATTACACGAACTCCACAATTTCTTCCAGCCTGCAAACCAGTCTCATCACAATTCCAGATTTTATGAGCGCCGTATGAATAGGTTCCATAGCTTTTGGCCAAATTATCATAAAATTTGGTTACTATTGCAGGGCGCAAGTTTAAAGCTCTATCCCTGTCAAGTCCCTCAGCGGTTCGGATTGCAAGGTCTGGATGACGTTTTCTGAATCCAGCCCACCATGATTTACCAGGAAACCCATCTCTGAAGGGGTTTTGTCTTGTTTCACAAATCTGAGCAACATTTGCCTTTAGCTGCATTAACTCCAAGCCATGACCCATATCAGCCATTTCTTTGCACCATTCAACAATTTCCTCTTCTTCTTCTTCAGTTAGAACTGTTGGAGGACCCCTCCTCTTTGTGTGGGTGAGACCATTTAGCCAATAGTGTAATGATGTGGGTGGAATGGAATACTTCTTTGTTGCTGCTCTAACTGAGAACCCATTAAACTCAACATCATCTATCGCCTTTTCCATATCTTCTTTTGTCCAACCTCGGATGACACTAAGCTTCTTTGTTGCAGATGTTCTTTGAACTGAGACAGTGGGTGGGTTTCTACATTCTGGTTCATTACCAGTTGGTGCTGAATTATCCTCTTCATCACTTAAATTATGTGATAATTGTACACCTCTCACTTTTGGCCTCCTTGATCTTCTAGCAATAGCACCTTTTCTCATGGTGTAAATGAAATACCTGATTCACAACATGAAAGATGATTGTTGGAAAAGAAACTATAAATATACCAAAAATGAATGCTGGAATATGCTAGAATATGAATGATTTTGTTTAATTTTTAGGAATTAATTGACTTGTAGTTTTCATTATGACAATGCTGTATAGTTCAACAATGTTGTATATTGCATTTCAGAATTCACTATATTGTTCGTTAGAAATATGGAAGGGAAAATTTATAATGAAAACATTAACGGCTGGTGGGTGAGCATTCAATGCATGGCGGTAGCCCGGACAACAACTGCCGCGGCGAGTGGACAACACTTGGTCCCATGCAAAAAAACCAACTTTTTTGACATCTCCACAAACGCGGATCGTCCACGTGGCGCTGAGGTGGCAGTGAGGTGGCGGTGCAATGTTGGAGGTCAAGAATTTGGTGCTGCATCCATTGGTGGTGTTTTTACTCTATAAATTTTCCCTTCCATATTTCTAACGATTGGTAACAACTTAGCTTTAAACTCTATAAATTTTCCCTTCCATATTTCTAACGACAATTCAGCAAAGGATTGGTTCCATCAAGTCACATTAGATTTTTTTGAAAAGGATTTGTCGAGAGGATTGGTAACAACTTAGCCAAATACCAGTTCTTTTGAAACCTGCAATTATAGTGTTTTTACTCGCCCAGGTGGCAGTGACGTGGCGCGGTGACTGTGCAAAGATATGGTGCACCACAACCGGGTCCTCTCCCCTAGTTGTTAAAGCTAAGTTGTCGTTAGAAATATGGAAGGCATATATTTATAATGAAAACATTAACGGCTGGTGGGTGAGCATTGCTAGGGGATAGGCACCGGTTGTGGTGCAGGGTCCAATAATGGAGACAGTTTTTAAATTGGTCAATATTATCTTATTCATTGATAGAATTTAAAATTTTCCTTCCATATTTCTAACGAGAACTTGACAAACTACTGTATTCGTCGGACTCTTCCTATGTAGTTTTTAAAGTTATGTTTTCAATATAAAATTTTCACATATGATCATAATACTTTCCAAATTTCTATGTATACAATAAAACTTATGCTAATATCACAGTGATGATTGGAAAAAATACTTTTCAACTGGAGAATGAGATATCTGGAAAAAATGAACAATACAGTGAATTCAGAAATGCAATATACAACACTGCTGGACTATAGAACGCTGTTGTGGTCATATTCCGACAGAGTTGTATATTCCAGTAGTGTTGTATTTAAAGTTATGTTTTCAATATAAATTTTGCACATGTAATTAGAATACTTTCCATCTTTTTATGTATACAATTAAACTTATGCCTATATAGCAGTGATGACTATACACTAGAGAAGAAGAATATATGTTCCCAAAGAAGTGTATTTGTTGTTTGCACGCACTGTCATGGCATATGATTTTGCAACGTACAGAAGATATGGGTATCTTGATTAGGCAGTCCCACTGTTTCGCTGGGAACAACAAACTGGTTCTTTGTCTTTGATTTTGTTACCAGCTGTGGGGACGTTTAGGCATCCCCCCTGGAGTTGATGGATGGCTGACATACCCTAGATACCTTTGGGTTCTCAATGGCCCATGGGAAACTTCCAAGGGAACACCTAGCTTCTCTTGCATTTGTGGACTGGGGGTTGAACATTACCTTCACATCCCATGTTCCCAGGATGTGGGAAACATACGTTAGGCCCTGGCAGATGTATCCCTGTATAACTCTTCTATATAAAATATGATATTTTAGTACATGATTGGATGACAGACACGTTCCATGTAGCAATCTTCATTTTAACATTTATTAAGAGTTCTCAAAAAGCAAAGGTTCTTTATTATTAGCTTTATACGAAATATATCGCAGTAAAAACACCACCGTTAAATGTATGTCGCTTGAATATTTCCTTCATCCATAATGGTTTTAGCAGCATTATTGTCCAATCCTTCATCAAAAAAATCTAATGTGACTTGATGGAACCAATCCTTTGTTGAATTGTCGTTAGAAATATGGAAGGGAAAATTTATAGAGTTTAAAGCTAAGTTGTTAGCAATCGTTAGAAATATGGAAGGGAAAATTTATAGAGTAAAAACACCACCAATGGATGCAGCACCAAATTCTTGACCTCCAACATTGCACCGCCACCTCACTGCCACCTTCAAATATATGTTTTATCCCAATTTCTCAAAATTTCAGTCTGTAGTTTTTGGTCTCATAGAATGCCATGATGGCAGGATATGCACAAATTAGATTTGTTGAAAAGACTTCAGAAACTTTAAAGCAAATGCAATTGGCATATACAACTCTGCTGCAATATGCAAACACTGAAAAAATAAATAGAGGGCTTGAATTATGAAATAGTTTGTAATTCATAAGTGTCTTACCTGAACTGCACTGCTCCTCACTTCTTCAACTTTGAGAGATGAAAACTGCATGAACAAATGGAATTGTAATCCATCCTCCAGCTTTTATTCTATCATCCTAAATTCTGATTGGTTGATGTTAGTTGACATGGATTCACTATGAAAGTTCAATCAAATGGCTGAGATTTATTGGGATTTAATCCAATGGATAATATTTTAGTTGGTCATTTTTATTATTTTATGCAGCTGGTTACACAATTTATTGTTCATATGGTACTGAGTTTTTAAACACTGTGAAAGGTGAGACTGACCATAATTTCATTTATTGTTATGCAGGTGTTTACTTGGGATTGAAGACTCTTACATCAAAAATAGTGCATTATATTTGAGATCTGGTTTGGAAAGTCTTGAGAAATGACTTGTTGAAGTGACTGTAATAGATATGATGTACATACAATGAAAATATTACTTAATGAATAGTTGACTGTATAGACTTGGTTTTTGTACACTTGTATATAAATTAATATATATTTTTAGTTCTATCAATGAATAAGAGAATATTGACCAATTTAAAAACTGTCTTATTCAACATTTCATGCTTCCATGTTTAATTAATAATGATACAATAGAAAACAGTTGGGTTGTATTAACTTCACATATCATTCAAAATATGTTATTAAAAAGGTGAATGTCTTTTCACCTACTATCTCCACTAATGGAAATTGACAAATCGATTACCGCCTGCACGTAAATTATTTATGAAGATGTGAACTCTTAACGTACTTTTGGTACGGGACTCGTTAATTCAATTTCCTACTCGCATATTTAAGTACTTAATGCCCTATGCAATAATTATAGTGGAGTGCCCTATGCAACAAGAGCTGTGAAGCGCCCAGTTCCTGCCATTCATGCTACAAAGATGTAATTGTATTTTAGCAATTGCTTAAGTGATATGTTGATTGTAAAAATTCAAGAAAATTAAATTTAATAGATTTTATGCCTATTTAAAAAATGATTTAAATGTTATTTAAAATTGATAACTATTGAAAGTGAAAAAATTCTTAACCATGATTGGTTGCATGGAGAAAATTATTGTGTTTGGGAGAAATTAATAAATAAAATTTGCCACATTTAAGAAATAAGAACAATGTAAATAAATAAGATTTGACATTTAATAAATAAGAACAATGTAAATAAATGCTATTACTATTTCAATGGGACACATGGAATTAAATGAATTGACAAATTGACAAGGGTTAATAAATGCTAGGCCACTTGGCCATTTACAATTTTTTGGCTTAAAAAAATAGAAAAACCTGTAGCTCAATAAGGGGAAAAAATTGTCAAATCTCCCTTTCTCACCAATCAAAATTCTAATAAATTAATTTATGTGAAATTATATTTATGTAAATATGTCAATTCAAAGTTTATACATTAGAAAATTTGACATAGGCAAAAAAATTATCATTTGTGATTGGTCCATTGACAAAAATTATTTCATTGAACTGAAAACTATAGTATTCCTGCCATAGGCAGGAACTAATAATTACAAAGTGGATGTCCTCCTCCAAATTTTAGCATCCACATATTTTAAAACCAACATTTACACATGTACCAAACTCAAAAGGGGATGCATTGATGAAGTTAAATTGGATGGAGTGAAATGTTGGGGGAGCAAGAGGGGATATGAAGAAGGGGTTTGAGGGAGGATAAGTCTAGGAGTGGGGAAAATATTGGGGGAAATTAATGTGAAACTCTTCTTTGTTATGACAAAACATATATTGACCATGTGTTATTCTTTTCTATCTTCTTAAAAAGAGATAGAGCGTTTGGTGTGCAATTTGTTGAGGCAATGTACTTTTTTATATCTTAGAAAGAAAGGCATGGTCGATGAAGACTTAGAAAGGAAACTTCCATATGTCTAAATCTCAAACTCTACCTATGTTAGATATGAAAACTTTGTGTTTAAGGTTCCTTGTGTCATTGATTTCATATGAATTTGTGATTAGGGTTTTTCTTTACTAATTAAGGTAGAGATTAGGATTTTCCATCATCAATATTCCTAACGATTTCCTCCAACAATGATCACCAACACAAAACCTCTCTCACAATGCAAAAATGTTCCCATAATACACAAGCCTAGTAGAGGAGGCAACACAGTCTTGAAATGTCAAACCCAATTCCAAATCCGAGCTCTTCGCAAGACACCAAGGGAAAACAATGGCTCGTGCCTAAGGGGGTAATCCTCAGGCCATTGACCTTGAAATCCACATTCTCCCCAACCTTATATGTTTTTCAAAGTCTCAATCACCATTGGTTGTAGAAAGGAAGCTTGCATATTTTTTTGTATGGCATGGTTTTTTCTAGCTAACTCATCCTCTAGCTCATCCTCATCGTCCAACTTATCCTCTTTGTTAAGAGAAACATAGATTCAAAAAAACAAATAAGTGTTAGAGTTGGATATGTGGATGTGTAGACCCTTGATTTATTACTCTTATAGAGAGCATATAAACATGGTCTCACTTTTTTTTTTGTATCATTTTTTGTTTTCCTTCCATGCTTACATTATTACAACACATAATAATGTGGTTTTACTAATCCCTAAAAATTGTAAATCCAATAACAAGTAGGGATTTTCAAATTAGTGACTATTAAGATAGGTTTAATGTTCAATAATTCTTGCGTCAAATAGATTATGTATTTATATTAGGAAAACGTGACATGCGGTTCATCATCCGTGACTTGTCGGGAATAAAAATAGGATTGGATAAATTTCCTCAAATTGTTATGCTTGAATCTAATTTAAAATTTTGTATTACTATCTACCATCTAGTTTCTGGTTCGATCTATATTTTTAGAATTAAATTTTAGTGGTTTGTTAGTTTGTAGTTGTAGATAAATTTGGGATGCTAAATTTGTGAAAAGAAAAAAAACTATAAAATTTAAAATCCAAAAAACAAAGTGAGATATCTTTATTGCACGAGATAATTTTTTGGCAATATATTTGAAACCTATCCCTATTCTTTAAAAAAATGATCAGTATTAGAAATAACATCCAAATCTTAAAGAAAGGCTATTAATTTTGTAGCAAAAAGGTGCAGCTCAAGATTGTGAAACAAATTTGATCTCATTCATGACGAAATCATGTATGAAATTTTTTCAACGTTCCCGTTGATAAGATGTTCCAAATTCAAAGCATCTATCATTTTTGGTGCAATATGGCTCATTCATCTCACCTCTTTCACAAAATATGGCAACAAATGTAACAAGCAACCATTTTTTAATTCATTAATGTGATTGTGGCATTCTTTTGTTGTTCAACAAGAACACATTGTTAAATTAAATAGGGATTTAGTGATACCAACCTATCAACTACATCCAATTGGGACACCAACGTAATAACATGTAGAAGAATTTTAAAAGCAACAAACATTTAAAAATTATTATGTTATCAATACAATGGTAATAAAATTAATAACCTTGCATCAATATATGTAATTTTAAATATGCCTTTGGTAGAATTATTAATAAAATAATCATATGTATAGAATGTAGACCGTATATTTTTTATTTTAAATATATTCCAAGATTTCTCGGCACATCTACGTCTATTTTCGTTAACCTATGGAACACGATAACAATGCGGGACAATACACAATGAGTTTCAACGATTGACGTTATGCCAAATATTTAGTGTTTTTTATGGTTGATGCTAATGTTTTGGGGCTTTAAGACTATATGGTTCCAATGATTATAAAAATTGTCACATTGGGGATGGACATGAAATGACACATAGGGTGATAGGGTGGTAGCATGAATTGGTCTCCTTCAATTAGGTAAATAAGTGAAGTCTATCTTGCTATACACAATAAGAAATAGTGACATGGAAATTATTTTCCCATCAAGTCAACATGAAAAAATTAGTTATTAGCATTGTGTTTTTTTATTAATATATTTCAATGCATTCCAATAAAAATAAAATTGTGTAGTATTATGAAAAAACAAGTGCCCGCATGTACAAATAGGGGGAATAATAATAAAAATTAAGTACACTTTGAGAAAATTGTATCATTCACCCTATTCTTAGAAATCCATCTTCTTGATTGTCAAATACATCCATGTGATTACTTATCCTAAAAAGCGTTGCAAACATACTTAGTCAAACTTCAAAGAAAGAGTTAAGAAAATCCTTTGATGACTTCTTTAGAAATATAAAAAATTAAAGTTATAAATTTGGAAACTTTATATGGAAGGTAGGTACAACACATGTATATCAATACAAATGAATACTTTTGTTCCCTAGTCTAGAAATAAAATGGTATGTAAGTCAAAGAAGTTCAAGAAGAAACTTTTGCATCCCTTTTTTCATGTCAACGAAGCTAGCCATGATTGAATATAAATTCAAGTAAACCCTTATTTTAGATTAATGTACTATAACTATTGATATGGAGGAAATAAAATACAATAGTGCACAATCAATAAACATTTAACAATGTAAAACCCTAAGCAAGTGGGAGAGGAAGATGACTTAGCTGATTATGCACAACCGGGAGGTGATCTGGACTAAGTATCTGCTAGATCTGGCTAGAAAACATCGTTGAACAGGTTCAGTGAGAGTTTGAGAACTCGAGACTATGTCGGATAGAAGCTTCCGCATGAGGATAAGAGCACCTCGGGTGCTCGTGATTGTTCTAGGCACTAGTGACTATGTCGATATTCAAGATCCGATCTTTTATGGGCTAGAGGAACTTTGTCATGTAGACACAAAATTATGCACTTTACACATAATTTATCCTGGTCTTATACTACTATTTAGAAGGTTCTCAAGTGGATAAAGTAATAATTAATCCCACCTTTTGGCCACCTTTATTTTATATTTTATTTTGTCATTCCTACATATTTTATTGCATTTAACCACCCATTTTGTAACTTCGCCTCATCATTCTCGCCCAAAATCGTGGCGCCCAAGCCTGTACCGAGGCACCTCGAGGCGTCCTAGTCCCACTTTGTGTGCCTTGGTCTATGCACATCCTTTCCCACTTCTTTTTAGGGCCTTTTTAGCCATTTTTGTCTTTAAATTTTTCCTGAGTCGGCCTTGAAATTAATCATCGAGGCCTATGAATATAAAGGTATAAGACCATAATGAGGGTCCTAGGTCATAAGCATTACAAACTACTATCACTCCATCTAGAGTAGTATCCATTGCATCACTTGCATCTACATAGTGTCATGCATCAAGGCTAGGAGATCTCGCATCATACACACTAAATAGGGGGCGGGATTCTATTATGTTCCATGCATACATGTTATTTACATTTTCTATAGTTATTATTTCTCGTTACTTCACAAAGTGCGACTGACATGAGAGCACCTTGGGTACAACATGTACACACACACACGAACTACATCTAGGTTTGAAATGTAGTACAATGCTCAATGATAAGACCATTAGTTTGGTGGCTGAGGTTAGTCTGACCCATTCATTTGCATCTTTCATTTTTATAGGGTTTGATACTTCCTTTTGCATTGTAGGACATTACACAACTCACCCAACAAATCTAGCGTGACAGAAGGAATTATTTAAAGACACCTTTTGACCATATCTAAAAGACTTGGGTTTTGATCATTTACGAGTGTTAAGAGTGCCCAAATTGTAGACCAGGGTGCCCAAATACACTCCAGTGCACCCCAATAATCTCAAATCCTCTAGATCTATCCTTTAGAGGGTCCCTGAGTGTTCATCTACACTTCCTGATTTCATTTCCAAATCTGTGACAACTGTGATAGTCTTTTTGCAAAATCAACTAAGCTATTTCTCTTCCTTCTCTTACACATTTAGGGTTTTATTTCACTTAGAGTAATTAATTACATTTTCTCTTTATTGTTTTAGTCTTTTATTACAAGTTTTTTAGTCCTCCTAATTAGATTAACTAGGGTTATTATTTCGTAGTAAATAAGTCTTATTTTAGTTAATCATTTTGGTGAACCCGATGTCTCCTTCTAGCACCTTCTAGGGTTTTAAATTTTCACCTCCCATCATGGGTAAATGTCATAGAAAGTCTTCTTCCTCTAAGTCTTCAGCTACTCTCCAATTTGATAGTCGTGGCCATGCTTTTTTAAATACTCCTACTACTACTTCTGGTTATAACCCTTGTCCTTCTTTCATTCAACTGCCATCTTCTAGAATGGATCCTCGGGACATCCAAGATGTTGTTACCTCTTATTTATGCACCATTAATCTTGTAGCTCTAGCTTAACTTGTAGTAGAAGTCTAGGCCCTCCCTCCTGATGACATAAAATATTCTAGCACGATTAGTTCTCAACCCCGAGCAACTCCATCCTAGCTTCAGTTCACTGTTGTCTACATGGTTGATATGGTCCCTTCTACTTTGCCACTTACTCTTGTTGATACAAACACTCTGATACCATCCACTACGCCTACCCCACATTACTCGGTCACTTTTCCTATTCCTCCCATGTCCCCTTTTCTATATGAGATTTCATTTGTAGCTACTATTTGCATGCTTAGTACAATCTCTTCCCCACATCTCTGTTACATTACTACCGCTATTGTACCTTACTAGGGGAATTTATTGGCTCTAGATATCATACCATTCTCCCCGCCATCAACCTCCTCCTTACAACACCCACCATTCAATTGCACTCTCTTCATAAATAATTCTTATTGGGAGCACATACCACTTGACACATCATGTCCTACCACTGTATGTTCACATGATGGTCTCCTTTGAATGTGTTTTGAATTCAATGACCTTAATACTCATTTATGTGATTCACACTTATATCATGGTTCTACCATTCTTATTATAGCCTATGGATTACACCTCTTCCACCTTGTTGTCCATATAACACATTTTCCTACCACTTCTCTACTTGTACTTGTCTAGTCTTGGTTAGATTATATTGGAGGCACACTTGATCCTGATCGTGTTGATATCACATTCCCATGCCTTTTGACACAACTCGTATTTTTAGTATCTCATTTCTTTTCTATAAACCAAACTTCACTATTTGGTATGCCCATGGGTGTCCATTACCTCCCTTTACAAATGAACAATATGCCATGGTCATGTACATATTACGCATTCATAGTTACTTAGACGACCTACCACAACACCATTCCTTATCGGGTTTCCCATGCTGTCTAATTCAATTTCGATGCTCATATTGTTGATCCTTTAGACGAGATTGTTCTTCCATTGTATTCTTGTATTAACAATGATCCACCATTTCTCCCTGTTGACTCTCACCCTAGCACTCCTCCATCTATTACACACCTATTAGAGGTTATACAAGCATTTACACGTTCAATTTAGACCATGCAAGCCATAATTATGTCTCTCCATGGCGAGATAGAAAAAATTAAGGATGTTTCTACCTTGCATGCTCCTACTCCTCCTATAGCTTTGTGTTACCCACATCCCCTACTAGTCCCCTCATTGATCCACCAGTCATACCATTCCCTCCACCTCTTATTGTTCATTCCAATACTATGCCAAAGAACATTCTTAGCCACCTTCTTCATCATCAACTCCTTTCTCTCCCATCTAATCATCGTTACACTTCTTCTCAGCTAAACCAATATCATGATCAACCATTTTTCCGCTACCATCAGATTTCAGGGCATCATACCGACTCGTGTCATGCTTTGAACCATATTATTCGTGATCTCATGTAGTTAGGACTCCTCTCATTTGCTCCACCGCCCCTCTACTTCATTTCCCACCCGTCCGACTCACTTGTTTGGCTTGTAGCACTATAAAGGGCCCATCAAGACAACATTCTTTCCTTCCTCATTAACCACCTTTGTCTTTTTCCTCCACTAATCCTTCACATATGTGTAGTTTTTCATTCATAGCAACCAATATTATCTATTATATCCCACCTTTTGGATCATAGTCCAAAGCTTTCCTTACCCCGAAAATAGTTGGATGACCTCCGTCTCTCGACCTTATCGATTGACTCACCTTTCTTGATCACTTAGGAGGGCATAACTACTACTCTTTACCTTTCCTCGTATTAGCATAGTTGCACTCCTACTCTTTACATTTTTCTTTGCACATACGCATACTTCTTACACCTTCTAGCACCCTCATTACCCGATGATGCACTCTTGTGCTTTGGTTCACACTTGACTGTTGAGGGATTACCATTACACTCGAACCCACACATGCACACTAGGTCTACACATTTCCATTCTACCATCATTTCTATATATATAACCTACATCCTACATTATCCTATACATACCTCATATATTAGTCATTTATACATCATCTATGTCATACACACTACACTAGTGTCATTACTTTTGAGTCTAGTTTTACATTTCATCCATGCATTCTACATACTACGCTAGGTTACAATATATATGGATCTAGATTTGCATTCTTCTACTACATCTCCTATTTCTACCGACACCTATCATTGTATCTTACACATTACATATACATCCTACACACCCACATTGCATCCTACCTATCCTACATGCTACACTAGATTTCCTTATACATGGGTCTAGTTTTACCTATCATCATTACACATTTTATTTCTATCTACACACTTATTACATTACATATTCCATACCCACTACACATTCTACATTGCATTGCCTACACCACATATTCACATACATTGGTCATTTGTACCACATTGTCTTCTATGGGCTGCACTCACCACCCTATGACACACTCTAGTTCCTTAGTCCATACTTGACTGCCAAGGGTTTACCAATCAAATGGACCTTACATGTGACATTTTCCTCATCCACCATTTCATACGTTAGTGACATACACCTTAGGTTTAAATTTTACCCCTTCTTATCATCTTGTAGTGGTATACACTTTAAGCTAAATCACCACCCTCCTTTTATCATCTTCTAGTGGCATACACCTTAGATTACATCACCACTCCCTTCTTATTCATCCTATAGTGACATATGCTTTAGGCTAAATCATCACCCATTTTCACTCCTTCATCTCATAGTGATATATGTTTAGGGATACATCATCAATGATCAATTCAACAAGTCATGGTATATGCTTAGGCTATAGGTTCCATGCGCATCCTTCCCTATATCTCATTTCCATTCACTCATTCTATAGTGATATATGCTTAGGGATAAATCATCACTCCTCTATTCAACAAAGTCATGATATACGCTTTCAGGTATAGGGTTCACGCACATCTCTCCACATGTCGCATTTCATCACCACTACACATACACATTCATCACAACACACTAGACATAACCTACACTACTCGACCATTCCCAATGATGAACTCTCATTTACAATTCATTCTTGACTACTAAGGGGAAAAAAAATGAACCTCACTGCATACACATTCCATCCACTTGGGGGCACATTGCTCCTATCATTCCATTTTGCATTCCATTCCATCCATCCCACATACTGCATTGTCTTGGTGGCATTTACTCTTGCTTACTAGTGTTTTACATGCTCACTTTATTACACATGTTAGATTTATTTCTTATATGTCATTATCATACACACATGCACATTCACACCTTTGTTTAGTGTGATCACAGATATAGGACTCTACATGCAACATGGATGCTCGCCTTCTACCCTTCCTATACTAGTCATTGGGGGCATCCACATTCATCTTATCTAGGTGTTATTGTTTCATTTTGTACTTAACATCTTATACTACTTGCTCATACATGCTTTGACATATTGGTTATCATTCTAACATGCTAATGGGTGTTCCATGTGCAACACTTATTTTTCCAAGATTACATGTTCCCATTACTACTTGTTTTTTCTACTTGCCTGCTTTTTTTGCTATTGTATGTGGGATTTTCCTTTACTTTGTGTACACTTTTCTGCTATTTGTGGCCATGATGGCCTTGTGTGTCTTGTGACATCATGAGTGATGTCCCATGTTTGAAACCCGCTTTGTGTGGTCTTCTTGTTTTCTTACATGTTTACACTACTTTGTTTGGTAGTTACTACATTATTTGTGTATTTTACACTTGTCTTATTACATGTATGTGTTTTCATATTAACACTTGTTTTGGCTAGCCATCCCTTTTTTTGTGTGCCTTGGTATCTACCAAGTGTTTTCCTTTCCCCTACAGGGAAGAGTTCTACATGTCATAGTCTAATTGGTCCTCTTTTGGGGTCGTAATCTCCTTCCAGGGTCATTACATGTGCCCCCAAAGAGGGGGAATCATTGAGGGTTTTTAATAACACAACATATTTACACTGGTTCAAACACACAGTGATTTCAAACCATTCTATGAACTCCATACACGAATGAGTTCATAATAGACATGGTGTCCTTCGGCAATTTCCATGGAGGCCAATTTGGGGTTATAATGGGTGTGCCTCTCTACACTTCTCCGTCCAATGGCATTGGATCACCCGAAAAAACTAGAGAGTACAGAGATCTCTTCACACATTTCAACAAAAGCGGTTAAAGTTGGAGGACACAGATTATTTCCTCCTATACTTATTTAGCCAAGGTGGTGTGAGATCGCCCAAAAACTCATGATAGTACAAGATATCCTTCTACACCCTTTTTCTCAACATGGATCAGTGCACATGTTCCATTTACACTTATTCTAGCATATTTTACATTTGGGTATTTTACACAATATTTTTACATACATACATATTTGACTACTTGATCATTTTCTCCTACAATGTCCACCGTATGAGAAACAAGTAGTCAAATTGGGGGAAACAACAATGACGATGATAATGAAAATGACAACACATCGCTACATGCATTTTCCTTTACTAACCATGCAAGTACACTACACATACACAATAACTACACATGCGTTCCACCCTAGGTTCACTCTCATCACTTTTTATGTGCATTTTTCATCTTTAGAATCCACGCTCCTCCACATTTTTCTTTTTTCATTCCACGCTTGAGTCTAGTCCATTGACACGTCTTCTTCTAAACTCTACATGGATATCGGTATGCATATCTATCTACTTTATGTTACCGAGCTTTCTACTCACCAACATAAAGTGGGGGAAAATGTAGACACAAAATTATGCACTTTACAAATAATTTAGCTCGGTCTTATACTACTATTTAGAAGGTTCTCAAGTGTATAAAGTACTAATTAATCCCACATTTTGGCCACCTTTTTTTATATTTTATTTCATCATTTTTGTATATTTTACTACACTTATCCACCCATTTCTCAACTTCCCCATCATTCTAGCCCAAATCAGGTCAGCCCCTTGCCTTATACCTAGGGAGCCCTGAGTTGAGGCACCACTGAGGCACCTGGTCTATGCACATCCTTTCCCACTTCTTTTTGGGTCCTTTCTAGCCTTTTTTGTCTTTATATTTTTCCCATTGGCTTTTGTCAGGATTAATTACAAAATTAATCTTGAGAGCCCTATAAATATAAAGTTATAAGACCATAATGAGAGTCTTAGGTCATAGCATTACACACTACTATCACTCCATCTAGAGTTGAATCCATTACATCACTTGCATCCACATAGTGCCATGCATCAAGGCAAGAGATCAACATCATACACATTATATAGGGGAGGGATTCTATTATTCCATGCACACATGCTATTTACATTTTCTATAGTTACTATTTCTTTTTACTTCACAAAGTGCGATTGACATGAGATTACCTAGGAACTGACATGCACACACACACACACAAATTACATCTAGGTCCAAAATATAGTACAACGCTCAAATGATTAGACCACTAGTTTGGTGGATGAGGTCGAGTTAACCCATTCATTTGCATATTTTATTTTTCTACGATTTGATACTTGCTTTTGAATTGCAGGTCATTAAACAACTCACCTAGTAGATCTAATATGAAAGACATGACTTATTTGAAGACACCTTGCAGCCATATCATACTCTAGTTTTGAGCATTTATAGTGTTGAGATCACCCAAATTGTAGACCAAGGCACCCGAGCCCCAAGACATACCTAGTGCACCCCGGTCATCTCAAATCCTCCATATCTATCCTTCACAAGCTCTCTAAGTGTTTGTTTGCACTTCCTAGTTTCATTTCCAAATCTACTGGAAAACCTGTAACACTCAATGCCAAATCAGCTAATCTATTTCTCTTCCTTCTCTTGCACATTTAGGGTTTTATTTCACTTAGAGTAATTAATTACATTTTCTTTTTATTGTTTTAGTATTTTATTACAATGTTTTAGTCCTCCTAATTAGATTAACTAGGGTTACTATTTCTTGAAAAATAAGTCTTATTTTAGTTAATCATGTTGTTGATCTTATTTTGTCACTTTGGTTTCATTAAAATGTCACGGGTTGTACTCGTAACCTATAAAATAGATATTTACATATAAATTCCCATAAACCACATCAAACTTGATAAATAATATGTAGAATGGGAGCTGGAATGACCACGATGGTCACCTGAATAGTGAACTTACGACCAAGTTGCACTACATCTCAGACACCATGTAGTTATCCATGTATGTGTGTGTAGTGATTCCCTAGGATGTTCTTGTGCAAGTTGCATGATGAGAGTGTGCTAGATCTAAAATGTAGAATGTGTGTCATGGAATAAAATAAAATATCCTCCTATGTTGTGTATGCAAAATAATGTCAACCTTGTGTAGACACCAAAATTGGGTAACACTCCCGTGGTCCCTTTTCAAATAGCCAACTCAAACATATTCACCTAACCATGACCCTTTTACTCCACATTAATATTAGTTTAATTATTTATAATTAAAGTGATACTCATCCTCACAATATTCATTATTTAATTACCCTAATTAAACTAATTTCCACCTCACCTAGACACCTCACCCCGCCACCTCACCTAGACATGTCACCAAAAACCTATTTTTGGCATATTTCCCCTTTACTAGGACTCAACATTCACTCACCATAACTAACTAAGGCTTAGTCATACCTACCTTAATGAACTAAGACTTAGTGTAACCCTAAAATCATATGCATATTCTCCCTCTAACCACATTCTCGCTCATTAAAACCTAACATTCCTTTTTGATCCGCAAGATAGACTAATTTGGCCCAAAAATATTGCCAAGATCTGGCAGTTTCGGTAAACCTAGGATTTATCACCTTAAACAACGTCAGGCAACCCTAAACTGACGCCAGTCACCCTAAACCATCGTCGGTTACCTTATATTCATTTTGGTGACCTTGTTTGAGAGGTTGGCCATATTCTTGAGTTTTGGAATGAAGGAAATCTTCATGCAAGAAAGAATCGAGCCCTTTCACACATCCAGGACATCCATAGCCAAGCACAAGAATGATCAAGAGATATTTACATTCACGGTAGCATTCCATGGAAGCACTTGTCATAGATCGAGCACCATTCCATAGATCAACCATCACCAACATCTTCAATCACCTCTCCACCACTATAGGCATTTAGAATCCTTCTAAACTCCAAGTAAGTTGGTTTCTCCTCTGTCACTTGTAGTTGTATTCTCTATTTGCCTTCATCTATTCATTGTTCTTACCTAAATCTATCCCTCAACTTTCTCTCTATCAACCACCCCCTCACACCCCACTTAAACTTCATAAAAACCTATCCCCAAAACTACCTCCCTCACGTAGACCTTATGAACACCCTTTAAACTCTTTGTATAGTCATACATAGGACCCAAAACTCATTTTTCAAGATCTTCCAATTCCCCACGATTCGATGACACTAGTTAAACCTAACCGTGGTCGGTCCGTCCTATACCAACATCGGTCTCCTTAAATCGATATCGGTCACTCTTACTATCAACTCAACCTAACAACCCAACCCTTAGCCTACCCCAAACCTCACTCAGAACCTTACCACACCTATCTTGGACCTGTCACCTCACCCTCCCCTAATGAGACCTTTCTAACTCTCTGTTCCAAGACAAAGTAGATCCTAAACACCCTCCACTTGAATCCGCCACTTTTCTACAAGAACTAACATCGGTCATACCTAAACCGACATTGGTCTCTCTTTTTGATAATACCGTTCTAGACCAATAACCTAATTACCTCACCCAAAACAACCCAAAATCTCACCCAACCTTATTAAGACTTTGTTTGTGACCTATAGACCACTTGTGCTACCTGCAACCCAACCCAAAATATTTACCTACATAGCATTTTAGTATTTAATCGGATCGATACTGATAGTAATCTGAGGCACCCAAATCAGAACACTAGCACTATATTCTTTTATTTACATGTTTAAGTTATTTTATATTGATTTATAAATAGTGGATTGACAGTCTTCTAGGAAGTATCACACTTCCTAGATCTAGCATACGCTAGGCAGTCCACTGTCATATACTATTTAACTCTCTTTTGTGGTCTTGTTTTGTATTTCAGGTAGTTCCTCCTAGCCAAAAGGAAGATATCACACAGTCGGCATTATATCAAGAAGTCAGAATGCATGTAACAACCTTCAAACTGACCATCACAATAG
Source organism: Taxus wallichiana var. yunnanensis (assembly GCA_018340775.1). NCBI lineage: Eukaryota > Viridiplantae > Streptophyta > Pinopsida > Cupressales > Taxaceae > Taxus > Taxus wallichiana. The sequence goes on along the minus strand of CM031234.1, from coordinate 813,204,681 downwards.
GTATTCCTCCTTGGCCCATACCCTTATTTGTTTCGTCTAAATCCTTAAAGAAATCGGTTAAACATTTTGGCACACCGGTGGGACCCATCAAGGGTTATTTTACATTTTATTCATTCTTAGGTGAAAGTTGCGTGTTTTTTTCCCTTTTGAAAAGATTCCACATTAATTTTCTTCTCTGGAATCATCCCCTCTTTCTATTGTCTAAAAGGAATTGTGTTTTTGGTGCTATAAAAAGAATACTTCTTTTCTTTCATTAGTATTACATTAGTGAAAGAGCATTCCTCTTCCCATTCATTACTCTCTACGTCGAGTATCATATTTTGATTTTGTTTAAAACACTTACATAACATTTTGATTTGTCACATTATAGATCACATTAAAAATGAGGGAAACTTACATGCCTTGGAAGTCATGCCCACTGATGGTTGACACAATTGAAACATAGAAAGCACTTGCTTCTCTCTCTCTTTTCCCAAACTGCACAAATTTCAAATGTATACATCGTCTTAAACAACATCCCACCGGAAGAAGTTGTCAATGATCACACGATCAGAGGATTGACAGTGGGCACCCAACTGGTTATCTCTGTCTAGTACCCCATCAGAGGACGGCCCACCCCCACCATAACATAGCCTAAAACCTCACCTTTAGAATTTCTTTCTTCTTAGGAATCTTTCCCAACCAAAAACTCTACTCTAAATTCATGAGTCAGTATTTTAAATAGCATAAGCTAAACACACTAAATTCACTTGTTGGATTACGTATTTTTCTTAGTTTTGTGCTTGACTTACGTTTTGAGGTGTGAGGATACGATTCTTCATTTTTCTTTTTCCTTTCACACTCTGCCATCACAATTGGAGTATTCTGACTTTCTCAGAGTGTGTCAGGACCTCATCTTATCATCCCTAGACTTCTGGGTTGATCATTCATCCAACCTAAATTTACAAAAATCCATTTTTTTATTCTTTTGATTTCACAAGAATTAACATCAGTCCAACGACCATCGTTGGTTTACATTTGACCGCCATCGGTTTAACTAACCGGTGTTGGTCCCTTGTTCTTTTGGTTAGTTTACCCAAAGGAAACTTATCTCATCTTCTCTTTTGTTTAGAGTCTCTGTGTATCATTGTACTCTCTGTACTCTGATAATCAGTCATCAAATACAACTTTCATGTCTAAGAGTCATAAGTTTCTACCTCATTTTCTGAAATTATTGTTTTCTCATAAGAATGGTATCGTTCCTATAGCCGTAATCAGTCACTCACCCTTGACCGCCATTGTTCATCCCTTAACCACCATCATTTAGTTCAACCGATGTTGGTCACTTTCTTTTGATTTTAATCAAAACATTTACTAAATTTCCTCTCAAAGATCTATTTTTTCCCATCTCTATTGTTCCCTATGTCATTTATAGAGTATATTTCACCTAATATATGTTGATTCACACGGTGTTGACTCGCAGCCAAACTAACACCCTTGTATTTCACGTCAGCTGCTAGCCACTCCCTCTTAGTCCATCATCGCCATCCATCCTGTCACCTATGGATCCAACTCAACTTATCCCCATCGTCGCGGTGATGAGTATTTTGTAAGACTCCTTTACGAGAATGCCACCGCCCTCCAAGACTACCTTGTTCATTCTTCCACTTGGGATTCCTCAAGATAGTTAATATAAAACATGCCCATATCTATCCCTACTCTCATCCCCACTTTTTGCGTCAACTAGCACCATCTAGGTGCTACCGTCATCCACTTTACCACCTGTGGTGTCTCAGCTAGATCCTATAGCTGCTATAACTGTAGCATCGACATCATCTATCATACTCGTGACATCAATTGTTCCTCCAACAACCACTTTAATTATAGCCCCATTTGCACCCATTGCTTCACATACACCCATTGCATCGCAACCACCTCCGGTGTCAGAACTTACACCCCTTTTTAAAACCTCATCCTTTCTATCCCGTAGTCCTTACCCCCAATCACCACTAGAGTTTTTATGACTACCCCACCCACTTACACATACTACCAAAAACCCTTGACCTCATCTATTGCTTATGTTGGCTATGTGCCACCTACATCTATTCCTCCTGTACAATTCTCATACTCAGTGCCACCATACACTAGCATACCACCCACCTCATACATTTAGCATCAACCCCCTTTTTCTGCAGGGGGAACCCATTCATCCTAACCTCCTAACAACATCATTAGAATGATGATGGAAAAGATGCACCTTAGAAGCATCTATTTCTGGCTCCCGTAATTCTTTAACTTATGATGAAATCTGTAACGAGCCTATCCATCCATCTATTCCCATTCGCCCCTACCTTATGCATTGGGAAATGCCTAAATTCAATCACTTCAATAGTAAATAAGACCCACAAAAACACTTGCAGTCATTCAAACATGGGTGCTACCTAATCACCCACGATGATGCTTTGCTCCTATGAACTTTCCCAATGTCCTTGACAAGACCAACATTGGATTGGTATAGTGGACTACCTTGACATTCCATTTATTCTTTTAATCAAGTAGCCCAAGATTTCTTAGACCATTTTTTGATCAATGTTACCCAAAAAGTCACCATGACCGATCTATATTCCACCCTAGATTATGAAGATGAATCTATCATAGATTTCGTTTCCCACTGGAAAAATCTTATTAACCAATTGATGTTCCAAAGCTACCTCAGACTAAACTTATTGAGTTGTTCACTAGAGCTTGTGCAAAACAAATCTCACCAACTCTGCAAGTATGAACCTTTTGAACATTTGATGAATCATTCACCATGGCACGAAAACTAGAAGTTCACACCATTGAAGAAAAGATAATCCAATTACGAAACAAGAACACCCCATTCAAATCAAACGACTCTTCTTCATATTCAAAATCCCAAAGTAACTATTCAAATCCTAAAGGATCTACCAACACTGTAGTCCTCAAGGCAGGACCACCTCATCCTTCTAATCAAGCCCAACATTCTTTCAATCTATCTCCCATCTAAGCCTTTCAACTCCGATGGGAGCAGTGAAAGTACACCTCGATTGGAGAGCCCTATTATTCATTCTTGGAAAATCTTCTTAAAGCTAGAGCCATTATGAATTCCTCTCATCAAACCTCATACAGGTTTTGATCTTTCTTGTCCTATGCCTGCATGCTATAAAGAACATGACTACTGTAATTATCATCACGTTAAAGGCCATAGTGATGGTAACTGCATAAATTTTAAGAACATTGTCTAAGAGATGATAGATAATGGAGATTTAGTCGTGGACTACCGGAACACGCTAGCAAATCAAAATTTTCAAATCTTTAAAAATATGTTCCCTAATCATAAACCATTGTCTAATCAAAATAGTGAGCCTTCATCCAACGATAATAATGTCCATGAAGTCCACGTGGTTTTTAATATCATACCGGTCATTCCTCAAAACCTACCTACTTCATCTATTGAGGAAATTCTAGCATAAGCACCTCTATCAACAGAGGAACATACCTTTTCTAGTCCTTTGCCCACAGAGGAGTCCCCCTCTTCTCCCTCTGCTCTCATGGAGGAACCCACACCTTCTACCGATGCCATCTCACTGTCTACCTCGCAACCTACCAAATCATCAACACTTTTTTTCTCCCATCCACGTAAAGAATCATCACCCCTTTCTCCTCCTCTAAGGGAGAAGTCTATCTCATCCCACCTATTATCTCTCCTACCCATGGGAGACTCGTTAGACATGCCTCTACATGTTGGGGGAAGTTCCCCCTCAGCATCCCAGAACCCCATTGACATGATCTTGGCTCTTTTACCTACAGAGTCCGAGGCTAGCCAATTCCCTATCTCACAGACCTATTTCATAGGGATTGCCACCAAATCAACTCCATCTTCTTCTTCAACAGTCCCATTTTCACGGTTGGCTGATCACTTGGATTACATTGATAATTCCATGCTATGGGGATGTCTTCGGCTCCCTTTTTCGACCCAAATGCAAATGTTTCTGAAGATACTTCCATGATCTACCCAAAGATATTTTCAGCAACCAAATCAACACTAACCATGCCTATTGAAACAACTTCTTCATCATCCCTACCTACATCCAAACCTTTACTCGTGACCAAAACCATTTCAAAACTTGAAATCCTACCCACACCTATCTCCTCACCCGTATCTAGACCCATCACTACTTTGGGTGTCATGCCAACATCAAGCATTACTCACCCACCTTTCAAATTAGACTTAACCACGTTTTCCAAGACCGTACCAACATTATCCCTCTACCTAAAAAGAAAACCCAACATGTTAAGTTGCATACACCAGTCTCACCTACCATGCCTTTGTCACCTTCCCCTTTTTCGTCCATCCTAGGGCCCCATCCATATACCCCGATCAAAACAGTCTCGTACTCCAAGGCTAGTCAAAAGCTAAATAACCTACTACTAAATCACGAGCCTTGGTTACATCTCGTTCACCCAAAACCAAACACCCTCACCCTCACTTATGCACTTCTTGCCACCTATACCTCCACCGATTACTATAACCTGAACCTTGCTTATACGACTTCAACCTGTGTCATCTACCCAACCCCTACCGACCACTTCCATAAGTAACTCGTTTCCTTCTCCATGGGTAACACGTCCTCTTCTACCATCTTCTTTCCCTTCCACATCTCGTACTCCCGTGTCTCCATTACCCAAGAAGGTACAACCCAAAAAAGATAAGAATCCACTACCTTCCAATAAGGTAGTCAAACCAACAAAACCTTCCATCACCATCTCTTCTACCATGCCTTTACCCAAATAGATGCCATCAAAACCTAAGACAACACTACCTACCAAACTAGTGGGCCAACCCGTTCCTCCTCCTATAAATTCTCTTCCCTCACGATCATCTGCACATGTACCCAAACCCACACTCACTTCTCATTGTGATCCGTTAGCATGATCCTACGATAACATTTTAACCAATCTCTTAGAGACTTCCGTCATCACATTATTGCCACTTTGACCTTACGATCCCCTCAAACCCAAACCAAAAGGGTTTTATGAAACCAAGATTTGTGCCTATCATTGTTTGTCAGGACATGATGTAGAAAATATTGTAAGGCTCTAAAAACCGTTCTTCTCAAACTTTGTCTCCCCGAACAAAATTTTGATGACGGTGACCTTATTGATGAGGACCATGTTCCACCTTCACCTGTCACCACACATCACCGTCCTTTACCCATTTAGCGATCAATATCTCCACCCCCATAACCATTTTTCCCACCTCCAAAAATTGAGATCAACATGGTCAGTATTAGAGAGTTAGCCAAATCACCACCTAAATGTCGTTGTGCCCAACTCACTTCACAAGGATTTTCTCCCCCAATAGGGTTTTTCCCATCATGTCATTACACCACTCATCCTACACCTTCTCCATTCACCTCCTCCCCTCAGATTAACATAGTTCATGTTGTCACCGTGCTAAAAAGACAAGGGAAAAGAAAAACCAACTAGCCCATCAACCAACCATGTACCCAATATACCATCTACACCCACACCCAAAATCACCATCCGAGACCTACATACCCTATCTCTAAAGGGCTTACCCATCGTGAAATGATAAAACAATTACATCAGTATCCTCTAAATATTTCTTTGTATAATCTTGTCCAAACTTCAATCCCACAGACAAGCCCTTATCGAAGTTTTACAATCCATTGAAGTTATACCCAATTACCCCACACTAGTGGCCTTGATTATCACCCCTCACCACATGGCCTCACTAACTATATCAGCTCCTTCTTCTACCCCCATACCCACTCCTCAAGTTTCCTCCCTTAGCTTCTCTTGATGAGGAGATTGTACCTCTCCAGTCAAATGACTATGATCCTGCCCTATTCATTTTCGTCCATATCGATAACATACATGTATAAAGAATCATGATTGATGGTGGTGCTAGCATTAACATCATATCCTCCCACACATACAATAAAATGTGTATCCCTTCTAATTGTATGCATAATAACCCCGTTATGTTGCACTCCTTTAATAGTGCCATTACCTCCACCATTGACACAATTATCCTTCACGTTTTGTGTAGGCCCTCACACCTTTGTCCTAGAACTATTCTATGTCCGAGGAGGGGAGTTGCAGATAACCTATTGCTTCATGAGACCTCGGATTCACGTCATGGGTTATGTCCCTTCAACTTTACACTATTGTGTAAAATTCAAACATGAAGGACATAACTATACCATCTCTCGCGACCCATCACCATTAAAAACTTGTAACATGTTATATCGGCCCAACAATGTACTTGTATCGGTCAATACATCTCGCCACTACCCCCACTTCTTCTTCACCCACGATCCCATCCACCAATGTTGCCTCCACCTCTCCCACATCTTTCCTTATTATTCCTACTACTTCCGTAACCTCTCTGTTGAATCATCTACTTCCCAACCAACTAACACCCCTCCCGTCCAATAATCTAGTGATTTTTCTATCCCCACCACCCACATATCAACTACTAATACCTTAGAATCTATTTTTAACGCCTCACTTTGGGGGAGTACTGAAAAGAGTTTGTGATAATCGAATCGGAAATGAGGCACCATGAAGTAGTTGCACTCCAACAGAATCGTGATAGCTCCAACGATTGTAAGAAAGAATTGATCAATAATGGAAGAACTTGCTCAATAGAAACAAAGCTTGCATATAGAGGAAAGACAAGCAGAGTGTCTTGGCATGCTCATAAATGAAAAGTAAAGGGGTACATATAGGGTGCTGAGTAACCATAGTGCATGACACACATGAAACCCTAAACCTAACCCATGTGAGATGACCCTCCAATATAAGAGGAGAACACATAGGATAACTCACACTAACACCCCCCCTTCATCAAAGCTAGGGTAGTAACTAAGATGAGTCAGATGGAAGAGGAAGACACTCCTAAACAACTAAGAAAGATGTGTAAATGGGGCTAAAAACTAAAGGCTTGATAAGGTGCCCATATACAAACACAATCTTCCTAGAAGAAGAAGAAGAAGAAAAGGACTACATAGCCCAAAGAAGATGAGCAGTTGCAGAAGACCTCACCCCAAGAAGAGATCGTAAGTGAAGAAACTTCATCTCAGTGAAGGGCTTGGTGAATAAATCTGCAATCTGATCAGCTATCTGAATGTATTGAATGTCGATGATACCATCATGAATAAGCTCTCATATGAAGTGCATATGGATCTCAATGTGCTTCATCTGCTAATGTTGAACTAGATTTCTACAAATAGAGATTGTGCTCATGTTATCATAGTAGATAATGGTAGGCCACCGAAAGTGGATGCCAAACTCTGTCAGAATACCCTGTAGCCAAATAGCTTTGTGGAATCGTTAACTGATCCTCTGTATTCTACCTCTGTAGATGATATTGCAATTGCATTATGCTTCTTGCTAGACCAACTAATAGGACCCAAACCAAGAGAGAAACTATAGCCAAAAGTAGATTTCGATGATCTAAGTCACCAACCCAATCAAAATCTGTGAACCCAATCAAGTCAATATCAACCCCTCCATGATAGTGAATGCCATTAGTATAAGTGCCACGAACATAGTGAAGGATCCATTTAGCTACTTTCCAATGCAGCTCATGTGGCTCTTGCATGAATTTGGACACGATCCCAACAACATACGATAAATCCGGTCGAGTGTGAGTCAAGTAAATCAAGCTCCCCACCAACTGTCGATAAAGAGTACCATCAACCAAGGGAGTAGAGCAATCTGAAACCAACTTCACCTCGTAGAAAGAAAAGGAGTAGGAGAAGACTTGAAATTAGACATCTAAAAACGAGCTAGCAAATCAAGAGCATACTTAGGTTGTGAAATCAAGATTCTTGAGTTAGATTGTGAAATCTGGATCCTAAGGAAGTAATGAAGTAGACCTAATTCAGTCATAAAAAACTTGTTAGCCAAAGCAATCTTCATAGAATCAATAATAGAGGAAGAGTTGCCTGTGATTAACAAGTCATCAACATAGAGAACAAGAATGAGTATGGAGTCATCTTGCCATAGAATATAAACATTTTGATCAGAGTGACACCTAGTAAACCCTGATGTAAGTAGGAAGGAGTTCATCTTGGCATACCAAGCCCGAGGGGCTTGTTTAAGGCCATAAAGAGACTTATTTAACTTACAAACGAGGGAGAAATCTTGGACATAACCTAGAGGTTGTTCCATATAGATCTCTTCCTCTAGGTCACCATGAAGGAAGGCACTCTTAACGTCCATTTGATGGACTTTCCATTTGTTTGCTTTCTTGCTGCAATGGCTAGGGTCAGTCGAATAGAAGTCATCTTCACAACCAAAGAAAAGGTTTCTGTATAATCAACCCCAGCTATCTGGGAGAAACCCTTAGCTACTAATCACACTTTAAAATTTTCAATGTCTCCATCTACTCCATACTTTGTTTAGAACACCCACTTACACTGAATGATTTTTCTTCCTTTCGGAAGAGTGGTGAGATCCCAAGTATCATTCTTCATGAGAGAGGAATACTTCTCATCCATGGCAGAATCCCACTCAGGAATACAAAAGGTATCCCAGAAAGACTGTGGATCAAAAGTAGAGGCAAAGAAAGAGTGGGGTCCAACAAAATCTAAGTGAGTATGTCTCATATCCGAAGTATCTCCAACTAAATCTCCAACACTTTACAAAGTTTTCCTAGCCCAAAGGGGACTAGGAGGATCAGGCTCAGAGTCGGAAGATTCTTCACTTGAGTGAGAAGGGACATAGTCCTCATCATCACTACTATCAGAATTAGAAGACTCAAAGGTCTGATGGTCGGGAGGATCAGGAAGAGGAGCACGCTCAACAAGTATCATCATTTGATGAGTCATAATCTGAATCAGCGAGTGATGAAGAACCTCAATAGGTGGAGAAGTAGAAGTTGAAGAAGACTCATCAAACTTAACACTTCTCTCAATATACACTCATGAGAAGTAGGATTCATCAATCGATATCCCTTCATGCCATCATGATACCCTACAAAGATACAAGGTTTGGATTGTGGTTCCAAGGCCTTGTGTTTCTTCTTGGAGATCCGAGCCATAGCCTTGGATCTGAAGACTCGAAAGTGCTCAACATCAGGCTTGGTTCTAAACCAGGCTTAAAAGGGTGTCATCCCTCTTACTACCTTGTGTGGAACATGGTTCTGAATGTAATTTACACAATTCACTACTTCGGCCCAATACTACGGAGGAAGAGACTTCGAGTGAATCATACAAGTGGCCATCTCCTTAAGAGTATAGTTATTTCTTTCTGCGAAGGGCTATAAGAAACTATATGCTGCAAAGAGATCCCTTCAGAAGTACAGAAATCCATGAACCTATTGTTTACATATTCACCTCCATTGTTAGTTCAAAGAACCTTGATAGACCATTCCACTGTTTCTCAAGCAAGAGCCTTAAAGTCTTGAAAATGTTCAAAGACTTCAGACTTAAGCTTAAGAAAATATACCCAAGTATATCACGAATAGTCATCAATGAAGGTTAGCACATAAAGAGCTCTAGTAAATGAAGGAGAAGGAAATGGACCAGAAACATCACTGTGAACAAGATCCAAAAGACGAGTGGCTCTCAGGATTTTCCTTTGTCAAAGTTCTTTTCAGGATGCTTTCCAAGGGTACAACCCTCACAAAGACCCTTAGAAAACTTGATGCGAGGCAACCCGTTGACCATTTCATTTTGGCTCAATTGTTCAAGGTAGCGATAATTTAGATGTTTGAAATGCTCATGCCATAGCTTACTAACCTCATTTGCATGAGTGAGCAAGGTAGTGGGTGTAGAATCAGAAGTAAAGTGGGAGAAGGTGTACAACCGTGAATGGTGATCTCGCCTTTCCCTCAGCCACTATAGTGTCATTGTTAAGCTCATGAATAATCACCGAGTTAGGACCAAATTCCACTCGTGTTCCTTCACCAAGGTGAGTAATTTGGTAAACTAATAGGAGATTGGTAGAGAGATCAGGAACACTCAACACTTGGTTAAATGTTCCCCATCCATCTCTACCGATCCACTGCCGAAAACCGACATTGTGTGTCATTACCCATCGTGATTTGAGACATTCCACAAGGTTGATGTTGGAAAACTCAACATGTGAAGAACCCATGTGGTGCGAGGCACTGAAATATATAATCCATGTTGATGAAGGAGCAACTCGCTACAAGGGCCTTTCTTTTCTTCTTATCATTTTTAGCACCTTTTGCAATAGAAGACTCGGCCTTTGGAGCACTTTGTTTTATGGATTCAGGAACACTTATTTTATTCTTCTCAAGTAAATGAGATAAGTGATCAATCTATTTCTGAAAATAGTGTTGCTCGTCAGTGACAGACTTCTTGCAATAGGAACATAAATACTTGCTTTTTGTGCCTTAGGCTCAGAAGTCGAAGTGTTTGTGTCATTTTTAGGTTTGATCTTGGTTTCTTTCTTAGGTTGATCCTTTGTTTCTTTCTTCTTTTCAGTCTTCTTTCCCTTGCTAGTACTTTCTACAAGGGCATGTGACTTGGACTTGAGAGACCCCATTTGAATGAGTTTGTCTTGTTCTCGAATGAGTTGGGATGAAAAATAGTCAAAGGAGGGCATAGTCCAAGTATCACCCAAAGTAACTTTTGTAGTGTAGAAAGTTGACACGAAGATAGAATATTCGGGACCTAGCTTAGAGAGAATCGACAAGATCAGTTGAGAATATTTCTTCTCTACTTGACATCCTTTTAACAACAATCTAATGTGGAATTTTTTTTAGAAGAATGCTTGTAGGTTTTCAAAGTCACTAGGATTTAACCCTAGTAGTTTATTTTCCAACTCATGCACTCTCATGTCATCTAGTTGTCCAAACATCGCATCCAGTATTTTCCACATGCAGATTTAGGTGTTTCGGATGCCTCAATGTGGAAGAGCAAGTCAGGAGAAATAGACATGCAAAGAAGACCTAAAGCTTCATCACTATGGTTTAACCACTTAGATTTTTAGGTTCATCATTTGGTTCAGTCTCAATTCCCATGGTGATGCGGAATAACCCTTTACCCCTTAGTTTCATTATTATTTTCAATCTCCATTCGAAAAATTTGAACGGCGTAAGCAAAGGAATTGAAAGTGCATCCATAGTGAAGAGAGAGAGAGAGAGAGAAATGCAAAGAAGAAACACAATCACTCAGGACAATAACAACCCCCTGCTTTTGGCACTTTATAGTTAGTGCATTGATTACAATCGGGTTCGTGCGTGTGGTTTGAAACACTTAGTAACTCATCGTCTTGCAATTAGCGTAATAACACGCAAGAGAGGAGACCACAACAGTGTTTCGTGGAGCGCAACAAATAGGACACCGTAAACAAGCACAAGTAAAAAAACAAGAAAGGAGGTGAAAGCCAACCCTGGTGGTGAGAAAAAACGTCTCATGTCGTAAAAGGAAACCCCCTTGCTGCAGACTGTGGTGGATGTGCTCACTAGTCACAAGTAATAATAAGGGTGAAATACAAGGTTTTAAATGAACTCAAGGAGTTCAGAGAGTCTTCAAAACGCGTCGGAAAAGAGCTCGGAAGGAAAAAGGTGCTCAGAGTGATGCTGCACACTTGAGCGCACGATTAGAGAAAAACGTGAATAACACCTAAATTTTACCATTTGGAAACGCCCAATTTTGCTATTTTGAGAGCTATTAGAGTTTTAAAAAAATGATAAAAAGGTTATTAAAAGATGATTTTTAAGTTACTATAAATCGTAAATGAGATAGGCTAATTAATTTGTAATTAATAAAAAATAGATTTAATTAAATTAAATCTAATTAATTACAAAACTAATTAAGATCTAAAAAAATTAATTAAATTAAATAGACAAGGTACTTTCCCTCTTTTGGTTAAAAAAACAATTTTAAAAGGAATTAAAGCTAACTAATTTTTTTAGAAAGTATTTAATTAAAAAAAAGCTTGGTTTAAAAAACACGTGGTTTTAAAAATTAGAAGGTTGTTTTTTTTTTGTAAAAGCACGTACCACATGAAAAGAGTTTGCTTGTAAAAAAAAGGAAGCTTGTGAGATTTTTGGTTTTAAAAAGCATAGATTTTAAAAAAGCATGTTTTTTAAAAACTTACCAAAGTGAAAAAGCATTTTGTCGCAATGAAGAAGGCACATAACTTACCACGTGTTTTGGTTGGAACTTACCAAAAAAAAAACGTACTCAATGAAAAAATGACTTACTAGTTTGCAAGGGAATTGCAAGAAAATTTGGTGAAAGAAACGATAAATCCGTTGAAAACAAAAATGTAGGAAAATAGTCCATTAAAAATAGTCCATGAATTTTAAAACACAATTTTATACTCACACATGCGTAGCCGTTGGAAGGAAAGCAGTTCACGGTAGTGAGGAAGGTTACGTAGGTTTTTTTGTTTGTTTACAACATTAAGTAGTTTGTGGCACATGGGAAGAGAAATACAGTTCGTGTGTAAGAAAGGGAGGCCGTGTGTAGAAGGGGAGGCCGTGTGCAGGGGAGTAGCCATGGGAGGAGCAGCTGTGTGAAGAAAAACAGTCCAAAACAACAGTCCACACATAGCCAAAAGCTCGAACAATAGTACACGCATAGCCAAAAGCTCGGTTGGGAGATGGAAAAACCTTGCAAATGAACTCTAAGCCACAGAAAAACTTGTATTCTGTAAAATACCAGGAAAATAGAGAGCCAAAAACCACAGAGATCTAAAAAAATTCACTTCTATTTGAAAAATTTTATTAAAAAAATGAAATAATCTCTATTTTGGTTAAAAAGCCAGATTTAGCTATAGATAGCTAAATGTGGCTGTAAATACCCTGAAACCTCAAGGAATACCTGCACAAGTACAGAAAACAGGCACAAAAACTGACACAACTTTCCAAGAAAGCTTGTTAGAGAGATTAGCAAAATAATCCAGAAAATAGTGATCGAAAAACTTGCATGCAGAGTAAAAAAATGAAACCAAGAAAGAGTAATCGCAACTAAAAAATAACAAGTGCACGTTTACCCAATCTCAACTCTGATACCATGAAAAGAGTTTGTAAGAACCAAATCAAAAGTGAGGCACCATGAAGTAGTTGCACTCCAACGGAATTGTGATAGCTCCAACAATTGCAAGAAAGAATTGATCAGTAATGGAAGAACTTGCTCAACAGAAACAAAGCTTGCATATAGAGGAAAGACAACAAAGTGTCTTGGCATGCTCATAAATGAATAGTAAATGGGTACATATAGGGTGCTGAGTAACCCTAGTGCATGACATACTTGAAACCCTAAACCTAACCCATGTGAGATGACCCTCCAATATGAGAGGAGAACACATAGGATAACTCACACTAACAAGTACCACCTATATAATATTTACACATTCCTCACTCCACAAGAGTATGGGAACTTGTGCCAAAATCCTAGTTATGACTACCACATAGGCAAGGTTTTTCCTTATGTTCCTCCCCACCTTCGCACTAATCTAACGTATGGGGGACTTGATATTGCCACTTATTCACCCGAAACTCCATCCAAAACATGAAATCTTACATTTGACCTATAATCCCTTACTAATCGGCGCTTCGCCCACACTTTCCTTCACCATTGCACATGGAAAAGCTTTGGCTTTGATTTTTATGAACAAGGCTGCCATACTGTCATTTCATGTACCACACGTAAACACAATGGTCGTGGTGGCATTGGCTTTGCCGCTTCACCTTCCAAGAAGGCCCGTGTTGACCTCATTGAGGAAGACAAACCTTCTCCACCCCATTCACCAACATCACCATATTCACCCACGGAGTCCATAGATCTAGAATCTATCCCTCCTAATGTATTTTTCATCAACAATATTTCCCGGGACCTTTGACTTATCAATACGATGGTGAAGCTCCCTCTTCTATTCCCTTCTCGTATCCTGACATGATCGATGACGATACACCTTCTATTAACATCGTTCAATGTCAGGATGATGAGTCTATCCTCACCTATATGGGTGTGGAAGATTCTTATATTCACTGGTCATTACCCTCTGAGATGCAAACCATGTTGAACGCATTAACTATAAAAATAAACATTAATACTCAAGACGATCGAAACATTCTAAAAAAGGTCGGTCTTTAGATGTTGCTCAACATGAAACTTTTACCTCTTTCTTAGGGACCATAGCAACGCTTTCACTTGGTCCTATGTCGATATTCCCGATATTGACCCAAAATCGCGATCCACAATATCATAACCATGCCTAATGACAAACCCATAAAACAAAAGTTTCGAAAATGCATCCTTGCATTACTCTTCTGGTCAAAGAAGAACTTCAGTGCCTTCTCTTGGTTTCCTTCATCCTACCCATTGACCATCCCCAATGTATTTCTAACATTGTTCCTATCACAAAAGAAACAAGGGGACTCAAAGCATTTGCATGGAATTTTGTGACCTCAACCTAGCTTGATGCAAATAAGATTTTCCTCTACTGCATTGACCAAGTAGTTGATCTTACCACCGCCAGAAATGCTATCTCTCATGGATGGTTTCTTGGGTTATAATCAAATATTACTCGCTCCAGAAGATCAACACAAAACTACCTTCATCACTCCTTAGGGGACCTTCTACTATCGAGTCATGCCTTTTGGCCTTAAAAATGCTGGTGCTACATATCAGCAAGCCATGACTTATATCTTCCATGACATCATACATTGCATATTGGAAGATTATGTAGATGACCTTCTTTCCAAATGTAAACATCGGAATGAACACCTGATAGTCCTTAAGGTCATCTTTGACCACCTTATCCAGTATTATTTTCATCTTTAACCTAAGAAGTGTGTCTTTACAGTACTTTTGGGAAAACTCCTTGGTTTCATCATTTCTTTGTGTGGCATAGAAGTCGATCTTGCTAAAGTGAAGCCTATTCTCAAAATGCCTCCACCTACTAATCTTTGTCAACTTTGAAGCCTCGTAAGGTAAGTTACAATCTATTCGCTCATTTTCTCTCCCGCTTTTCTTACCGTTGTCAACCATTTCATCATCTCCTCAAGAAGGATGTCTCATTCCAATGGGATGATTAATGCCACAAATATTTTGATGCCTTAAAACAATACCTTCTTAAACCATCGGTGCTCATTCCTCCTAAGGATGACCAACCCTTTTATCTATACATTTCTACTACCAACCATTCCTTAGGTGCCATGATCACTCATCAAGACAAGCAACATAGAGAGCAAGTGGTTTATTACATAAGATGTACCCTTTTAGACTATGAAACTAGATACACCCATGCCGAAAAATCTGATTAGCCTTAGTTTTTGTCACCACCAAGCTTTGTCATTACCTACTCAACCACAAAACCTTTTTCGTCACCAATACTGACCCCTTACATTACATGTATGCCAAACCCTACCAACATCAACGTGCTACACATTGGCTCATGCTTCTTGCCGACCTTGACCTTGAATTCATCCATCAAAAGTCTATCAAAGGCCAAACCATCGTTGACCAACTAGCAGATGCACCTCTTTCCGAAAATCAACCTCTAACTTTAATTTCTCGGACACATCCTTTACTACCCTCTCCTTGGATGATACCACTTACCAAATGAACCTCTTCTTTGATGGTTCCAAATTTCAATGTGGGGGTGGTGCTAGTGTTATCCTCATTCCTCTTGGCGGTGAACCCATGCCTTTATCTTTCAAACTAGATTTTGATTGTACAAACAATATCACTAAATACGAAGCACTCGTATTGGGTCTCTAGACTTCTTATGCCTTAGATGTTAATTCAATCAATATCTTTGGTGATTCCCAGCTGGTCGTAAACCAAATCAATGGTATATACCAATGTCGCAATGAAATACTTCAAAAGTATAAACATCATGTAGACATACTTTGACTACCTTTGACCATTATGAACTTCAAACCACCCCACATTCTACCAATAAATTTGCGGATACCATGTCCCGCCTAGCTTATCAGATACGCACTTTTCCTGCTGACTCTAAAATATTTGTCACAATACAGAGGTTGCAATCACCCTCTTATTTACCTCGTGAGGGCCACTCCATTAGAAATGTTGTACCTGACCCATGTGACCTTTGGTATAAGTAGTTTACAGACTATCTTTCCCTTTCCATTCTACATCCCGATCTCACTCGTAATGGACAACGTGCCTTTCTTAAAAGTGTCTCTTGTTATGTCATCATGGGTGGTCTCATTTATAAGCGCAACTTTGATAGTATTCTCTTACAATGCATTACAAGTTCGAAAATTCCCTACAACATCAAGGAGGTTCGCGATGGAATTTGTGGAGACCACTTTAGTGGTTTATTGCCGCTAAACGCATTATTCACCTTGGCTATTATTGGCCAACCCTAAACCACCACTGCTGTTGTGACTATGTCGAACATTGTGTGAAATGCCATCACCATGCTAATCTTCATCACACACCTAGTCGTGCCTTACAGGTCGTACGAGACCTTTGGCCTTTCTCTCAATGGGGCTTGGATCTTGTCGAAGAGATCATTCCTCATTCTTCACAATGCCATCAATGGATTATTATCGCTACTTAATATTACACTAAATGGGTAGAAGCCATTCCCCTCATTTCTATAAAAGCTGTGAAAATATGTGAATTCATCAACCATCACATCATTTGTCACTTTGGTGTTCCTCACCGCCTCATCACTGATAATGACAAGAAATTTAAAAAAAAAACTACGTGAGTTGAATGACGCTTATGGCATTCAATTCAGTTTGTCATCACCTTATACCCACAAACCAATGGCCAAGTAGAATCAAACAATAAAAACTTGAATAAAATTCTTATGAAAGTAGTTAACGATATTGGTAAGGATTGGCATACGCACATCCCTTTCACCTTGTGGGCTTATCGCACTAGTATTCACACTTCGACTACTACCACACCTTTTTCTCTGGTCTATGGTACCGAGGTTGTCTTGCCTCTCGAAGTTCCAGATTCCATATGTCTATATCTAACTACAAGACATGCTCAATGATGATGAATTTTGTCAGATTGTTTGGTGCAACTTGAGTTATTAGATGAATGTCATTTCAATGTTCTTGACCATATCCAAATCTACCAAAAATGTATCAAGCGTGCCTATGAAAAATGTGTCCATGAATGCATCTTCTAGGTCGGTGACATTTTCCTGAAAGAAAATCAACATGTAACCAAAGAAGAGAAAATTAAACAGTGGTAAATTTGACCATAATTGCCTTGGACCCTATATTGTTACCCATGCCTATGGATCAAGCACTTATCATTTGTCTTCACTCAAAGGTAAACCTGAACCTGAGCCCCTCAATGCCTTGTATCTTCAACCATTTTATTGTTGACATCATTTCCTATATCACTTTCTGTTAATTGACCACTCATCCTTTGAGCGTTGTTCACCTTCCATATTACCCATTTTTTAGGATCAATGACTAAAAAAGAATCGTGTGATTACCCGTCACCTTTTAACCTTATCTTCAATATGAGTACCATGGCTCTACTCATAGCATGATTCTCGTGGATACTTTTAATCCTTTTAAAGATGTAATCCCATGGTCGTTCATCACTTGAAACCACCTTTTTTATAGTTAACATTTGTGTGTTACAGTTCTTTCTTCTAAACATGACCGTAATATTCCTCTATAGTCTTGTCCATGACTTAAAACGTCTAAAAAACAAACAAAATGGGATGTAACTCCTGATTCAAACTTCCAACAAAAAGATTATTCCCTCAAAATGGACATCTCTTCTCTCTATCTCACCACTATAAATAGACTTCTCCCATGAATGACATCTATAAAAAGTCATTGCAAGATACAATAAAATCTTGAAAGCTTCTCGCATCTATTAGCTTCACGAAGACCTCAAGGAGATAATATACTCATCCCATATAGACTTCCTCCATCGATCAATCTATTAAAAATAAATAAATGAAGAAAGTGATAAATATTTCATCACGGACTTGCCTATTTTTGATCCGAGGTTTCTTGCTAGGTAAACATATTGTCGTACACTAAGTTACACTAAACCACCCACTTTCACCTCATTTCCTTTTCACCCTAATTTTCTCTCTGCTCAAGGGACTCGCGCAATGGCGACATTTCGCGATCATGTGAATTTATTCACCATTAGAATAGTCCATTATGCAATGCCTTTAGGGTCTTACGTTTATAAGCCCATCTCGGGGTATGGTAGACTCATTAGGGATTTTATCAATTAAGCGCCCTTTTACCACCTTTTATCATTCACATTCCTCATTACTTATTAATTATCCTATACAAGACCGCACCATCGACACTGCATTTTCACCTCTCAACCATGCCTATGACCTACACTCAACCATACCTAAAATTTGCCAACCCATCCTCTAATTCATCATATTCTTCCCTAGCTTATGTGAGAACTACATCAGCCCCGAGGCCCCTTTTCACCGGGCTATGTAGGCAACACTCCTAGGGCATGGGGCCCTTGGAGGTTAGCTTGACCACTCTTTACCCTAACCTTTTTCTCCCATTTTCCTATTCATATTCTATCTTAGTTTTCATTTTCTACAACACTTGGAAATTAATACAAACCTACATATCTACCATGATTCACATCATAAAAACAACCAATCAATCATTTCACATTTCTATAATATCAAATATTTTGGAAATCTACACCATAACATAAATATAACTCATAGGTTATTTCCTATGTTACCAATAACTTAGACATTAAATCAAAATTAAAAACTAGACTCCACCATGCCTAAATGATCTAACTCAAACATGCCTAAGTGACCTGACTCCATCATGCCTAAACCAACCTAACTCCACCATGCCTAACCGACCCAACTCCATCATTCCTAAACCAACCTAACTCAACCATGCCTATGACCTAACTCCACCATACCTAAAACACCTAGTTTCCATCCATATACAACTAACAATAAAAAATTTCAACACAAGTACATCATCCACAATCATCTATCTCATCATAAAAGTCTGTGTATCCATCCAATATACACTAATACAAAATAATATCAATCTCTCAAAACTTGTATATATAACCTCACCATCTTCGCACACAGTGCATGTATATGATCAAAAATATCAAAATCTCATATACATCCTTGCTCTCTTCGACACGCAGTTGGTATATATCAAAATAAAAAAAAAAGGGAAGTACACATAGATATCAATCACCTCCCCATTAGATACCCTCCATGTCCGGTCTCCCCATTGTTGGATCTCCCGCACCTCCACCCGTTGCTGCCATGCCTCCAGCTTGAACTCTTGGTCCTCTGACCAATCCAATCACTCTGAATGATATCATGACACTATCCACCTACCTCCTCTAACCACTCAGATACCTCCAACTCAGCGTTGTACAAACACCTCATCCTTTTCTTCACGGAAAATGCTAAAAACAATTCGCTCTATCGTTTTCTATAAAGTGGATAGGTTAAAATGAATCCGTAACATACGGATTTTTAATTTTTTACCCTACCCCGACCTGATCGATGCCGGTTTAAGTTGACTGATAGTGGTCATGTGCCCTATCCTACCATGGTCGGGTCTCTCTTGATCGACACTAGTTTTCCATAACCGCGCGCTTATCCTTTTTTTACCCCCTTGCTCCACATTGCACCACATCTACTTGCCTGAAACCTTTTCCCACCTAACCCAAAGTTGACTCTGACCTTACACCTCACCCCTATGACCTTATTACTTATCACCCAACCTCACCATTAGTACAAAATTCTTTCCTTTATCATTAATCGCCTTCATCTTTTTCCTCCACTCATCCTTCACATATGTGTAGTTTTTGTTCAGGAACCAATATTATCTATTATATCCCACCTCGTGGATCATGTTCGACACTTCTCGCTTCGGCAATAGTCAATGCACCTCCGTCCCTTGACCTTATCGATTAACTCACCTTTTATAATCACTTGGGGGCATAGCTATTATACACTCCTCCTTCCTCGTATTAGCATAGATGCACTCCTACTCTTTACATTCTCGCTTCACACATACGTATACTTATTACGCCTTCTACTAGCCTCATTACCCAATGAATCACTCTTGTGCTTCAGTTCACACTGGACTATTGAGGGATTACCATTACACTGAACCCAACACACCGCACACTAGGTCTACACATTTGCATTCTACCATCATTTATATATATAACCTACATCCTACATTATCCTAAACATACCTCATATATTAGTCATTTATACATCATCTATGCCTTACACACTACATTAGTCATCATTACCTTTGAGTATAGTTTCACATTTCATCCATGCATTCTACATATCATGCGCTAGGTTACAATATATAATGATCTAGCATTGCATTATTCTACTACATGTCCGATTTCTACCAACACCTATCATTATATCTTACACATTACATATACATCCTACACACCCACATTGCATCCTACCTATCCTACATGCTCAAATGGACTTCCTTATACATGGGTCTAGTTTTACCTATCATCACTCCACATTTTATTTCTATCTACACATTTATTACATTACACATTCCATACCCACTACACATTCTACACTACATTGCCTACACCGCACATTCACATACCTTGGTCATTTCTACCACGTTGTCTTCTACGTGCTGCACTCACCACCCTATGATGCACTTTAGTTCCTCGGTCCATACTCGACTATTGAGGGTTTACCAATCAAATGGGCCTTACATGTAACATTTCCCTCATCCACCATTTCATATGTTAGTGGCATACATAATAGGTGTAAATTTCACCCCTTCTTATCATCTTGCAAAGTTGTTATATGCTTTAGGATAAATCAAAATCCTCATTTTATCATATTCTAGTGGCATACACCTTAGATTACATCACCACTCCCTTCTTATTCATCCTATAATGACATATGATTTGGGCTAAATTGTCACCCATTTTCACTCCTTCATCTCACAGTGATATATGTTTAGGGCTAAATCATCACTGATTAATTCAACAATTCATGGTATACGCTAGGCTATAGGGTCCACTAGCATCCTTCCCTATATCTCATTTTCATTCACTCATTCTATAATGATATATGCTTAGGGCTAAATCATCACTCCATTCAATAAGGTCGTGATATACACTTTGGGTATAGGTTTCATGCACATCCCTCCACATATTGCATTTCATCACCACTACACATACACATTCATCACAACACACTAGACACAACCTACACTACTCGACCAATTCTCGATGACGCAATCTCATTTACAATTCATTCTTGACCATTGAGGGGAAAAAAATGAACCTCACTACATACACATTCCATCCACTCGATGGGCATGTTGCTCCTATCATTCCATTTTTTATTCCACTCCATCCATCCATGACATACTAAATTGTCTTGGTGGCATTTACTCTTGCTTCCTAGTGTTTTGCACTCTCACTTTATTATACATGTTATATTTATTTCTTATATGTAATTTTCACACACACATGCACATTCACACCTTTGTTTAGTGTGATTGCGAGATACGTAACTCTACATGCGACATGGATGCTCACCTTCTACCTTTCCTATACCAGTTGTTGGAGGCATCCACATTCATCTTATTCATGCATTATTTTTCACTTTGTACTTAGAACTTATACTAATTGCTCATACATGCTTTGAAAAATTGGTTATCATTCTAACATGCTAATGGGTGTTCCATGCGCAACACTTATTTTTGCAAGATTACATGTTGTCATGACTCGCTTATTTGTTTCTACTTGTGTGATTTTTTTGCTATTGTATGTGGGATTTTCCATTTGCTTATGTGCACACTTGTCTACTATTTGCGGCCTTAATGGCCTTGCGTGTCTTGCAACATCGCGAGTGATGTCCCATGTTTGAAACCCGCTTTGTGTGGTCTTCTTGTTTTCTTACATGTTTACACTACTTTTTTTTGTAGTTACTACATTATTTGCGTATTTTACACTTGTCTTATTACATGTATATGTTGTTCATACTAACACTTGTTTTGGCTAGCCATCCCCTTTTGTGCACGCCTTTATATCTACCAAGTGTTTCCCTTTCCCCTAGGCGAGTTCTACATGTCAGAGTGTAGTTGGTCATCTTTTGGGGCTGCATTATCCTCCCTGGGGTTGTTGCATGTGCCCCCAAAGAGGGTGCGCATCATTGAGTGTTTTCTACTAACAAAACATATTTACACCCGTTTAGACATAACGAGTGAGTTCAAAAAGTCTCATAACCGCATAGCCAATAGCCATAATAGGACATGGTGTCCTTCGGTAATCCTGTGGAGTAGTTACAGGCTTGGGGGTTACAGTGAGTGTGCCTCTATACACCTCTCCGTCTAATGGCATTGGATCGTTGAAAAAACTAGGAGAGTACAGAGATCTCTTCACACATTTTAGAAGAAGCGAAGTTAAAGTTAGAGGACACATAGTATTTCCTCCCTATTCTTCTTCACTAGGGTGGCCTCGAGATCACCCAAAAAAATCACAATAATACAAGATATCCTTCTACACCCTTTTTCTATACATGGATTAGGTGCACATGTTCCATTTACACTTATTCTAGCATATTTTACATTTAGGTATTTTACACAACATTTTTATATACATACATATTTGACTATTTGATCATTTTCTCCTATCAGTCCGTCACATGAGAAACAAGTAGTCAAATTGGGGGAAACAACAATGATGATGACAATTACAATGACAACACACTGCTACATGCATTTTCCTTTACTAAGGATGCAAGTACACTACACACAACAATAACTACACATGGGTTCCGCCGTAGGTTCACTATCATCACTTTTTATATGCATGTGTCATATTTAGAATCCACGCTCCTCCACATTTTTATTTTTTTCATTCCATGATTGATTCTAGTCCATCGACACGTCTTCTTCTAACCTCTATATGGATATTAGGTACGCATCTCTATCTATTTTATGTTATCGAGATTTCGCCCACCAACATAAAGTGGGGGCAAAATGTAGACACAAAATTATGCATTTAACACATAATTTAGCCCCATCTTATACTACTATTTAGAAGGTTCTCGGGTGGATAAAGTACTAATTCATCCCACCTTTTGGCCACCTTTTTATTACATTTTATTTCATCATTCACACATTTTTTTATTATACTTATCCACCCATTTCGCAACTTCCCCATCATTCTAGCCCAAATCGTGGTGCCCCACTATCTATGGGGCACCCCGATCTATGCACATCCTTTCCCGCTTCTTTTGGGGCCTTTCTAGCCTTTTTTGTCTTTATATTTTTCCTAGTCGAGCTTGTCGGATTAATTACGAAATTAATCTAGATATCCCTATAAATATAAAGCTATAAGACCATAATGAGGGTCTTAGGTCATAACATTACACACTACTATCACTCCATCTAGAGTTGAATCCATTACATCACTTGCATCCACATAGTGCCATGCATCAAGGCTAGGAGATCAACATCATACAAATTGTATAGGGGAGGGATCCTATTATGTTCCATGCACATGCTATTTACATTTTCTATAGTTACTATTTCTTGCTACTTCACAAAGTTTGATTGACATTACACAAGTTTCTAGCATTTTTTGTATTTATATTTTTCCCTGTCGATTTGTTAGGATTAATTACGAAATTAATCTAGAGATCCCTATAAATATAAATGTATAAGACCATGACGAGGGTATTAGGTCATAACATTACACACTACTATCACTCCATCTAGAGTTGCATCCATTACATCACTTACATCCACATAGTGCCATGCATCATCAAGGCTAAAAGATCAACATCATACACATTATATATGGGGGATTGTATTATGTTCCATGCACACATGCTATTTAAATTTTCTATAGTTACTATTTCTCTCTACTTCACAAAGTGTGATTGAAATGAGATTACCTAGGGCATGCGAGATCCTCCATATCTATCCTTCACAAGCTCCCTAATTGTTTGTCTGCACTTCCTAGTTTCATTTCCAGATTTGGGAAAACCGTAACACTCACCGCCAAATCATCTAATCTATTTCTCTTCCTTATCTTGCACATTTAGGGTTTTATTTCACTTAGAGTAATTAATTTCATTTTCTCTTTACTATTTTATTATTTTATTACAACATTTTAGTCCTTCTATTTAGATTAACTAGGGTTACTATTTCCTAGCAAATAAGTTTTATTTTAGTTAATCATGTTGTTGATCTTCTTTTTTGTCGCTCTGGTTTCACCGCAATGTCATAGGTTGTCAGTAACCTACAAAATAGATATTTACATATACATTCCCATAAACCACATCAAACCCGATAAATAATATGTAGAATGGGGAGGCGGAATGACCCCGATGGTCACCTAAATAGTGAACTTACGATCGAGTTTCACTACATCTCGGACACCATGTAGTTATCCATGTGTGTGTGTGTGTAGTGATTCCCAGATGTTCTTGTGCAAGTTGCATGATGAGAGCATGCTAGATCTAAAATGTAAAATGTGTGTGATGGAATAAAATGAAATATCCTCCTATGTTGTGTATGCAAAATAATGTCAACCTTGTGTAGACACCAAAATTGGGTCACACTCCCCGTGGTCCCTTTTCAAATAGCTAACTCAAACATATTCACCTAACCATGACCCTTTTACTCCACATTAATATTAGTTTAATTATTTATAATTAAAGTGATACTCATCCTCACAATATTCATTATTTAATTACCCTAATTAAACTAATTTCCACCTCACCTAGACACCTCACCACAAACCTATTTTTGGCATATTTCCCCTTTACTAGGACTCAACATTCACCCATCGTTTCTAACTAAGGCTTAGTCATACCTACATTAATGAATTAAGACTTAGTGCAAACCTAAAATCATATGCCTATTCTCCCTATAACCACATTCCTGCTCATTAAAATGTAACATTCCATTTTGATCCGCGAGATAGACTGAGCTGGCCCAAAATGATTGCAAGATCTGGCATTATTAGTAAACCTAGGATTTCCTGCCTTAACCGACTCGATCAACCCTAAACCGACGTTGGTCACCATAAACCGTCATCGGTTACCTTATATTAATTTTAGTAACCTTGTTTGAGAGGTTGGCCACATTATTGAGTTTTGGAACAAAGGAGATCTACATGCAAGCAAGAACCAAAGCCCTTTCGCATGTCCAAACAACCATAGCCAACACCAAGATTGATCATGAGATATTTGCATTCACGATAGCATTCTAAGGAAGCATTGTTGTAGCACTGAGCACCATTCCATAGATCAACCATCACCAAGCATCTTCAATCACCTCTCCACCACTACAGGCATTTAGAATCCTTTTGAACTCCAAGTAAGTTGGTTTCTCCTCTATCACTTGCAGTTGTATTCTCTATTTGTCTTCATCTATTCATTGTTCTTAACTAAATCTATCCCTTATCTTTCTCTCTATCAACCACATCATCACAGCCCACTTAAACTTCACAAAAAATATCCCCAAAACCACCTCCCTCACATAGACCTTACGAAAACCATTAAAACTCTTTGTGCAGATCACAAAGAGGACCAAAACGTGTTCTACAAGATCTTCCATTCCCCCCACAGACACCGACACTAGTTAACCCTAACCATGGTCAATCCATTCTATACCGACATTGGTCTCCTTAAATTGATATCGGTCACTCACTGATCGTCAACCTAACCTAACAACCCAACCCTTATCCTACCGCAAATCTCACTCGAGAACCTTACCACACATACGTGGGGTTCACTTAGTAAAATTATGGTATAGCAAGTGCGTTCGAAGGGTATTAAAGAATACCTTTAATTATATTTTCTACCTCTAATT
The DNA here is from genome assembly GCA_018340775.1 of Taxus wallichiana var. yunnanensis. Taxonomy (NCBI): domain Eukaryota; kingdom Viridiplantae; phylum Streptophyta; class Pinopsida; order Cupressales; family Taxaceae; genus Taxus; species Taxus wallichiana. The sequence continues at coordinate 813,178,853 of CM031234.1, read as the reverse complement.
ATTCAATTGATAATACCCCTTCTTGTTATATTCTTAGAATGAAAATACCCCTATTTTTCCATGTACCTTACCCATTTTTCAATTATAATTTTATTTACCCCTTTTTATTTCTACCCTAATATATTAGACAAAAATATATTATATTTCTCACTCATTTTTTTAATATGCATTTCCTCTTGAAATATAGTTTGAATCCATTGAAGACCTATTACAAATCACCTTATATATGTTAAGATTTAATCATTTATCAATAGTTCTTTAAATAATTAAGATGGTGAAATAATATCACTTGTGTTGAAAAGCATACTCAATCCTAGTTTTCTACCATCTTATTATTTCTTGGTTAAAAATCTAGATTTTTTATTAAAACAAAGATTGTAATTTAATTTATGACCACACTCCTTTTACAATTTTAAGGTATTTAATTTTAAAAACTAGGGCTCAAATGTTTTAGTTTTATATTAAAATCAAACCTCACTTTCCTTTAGCCCACCTCTCTAACCTACACCCAATACCTGATTCAAAACATTAATAAATTAAACCCTTTCCCCCTCATGTCTCTATTGGTATATTGAGTTTAATTTTATTAATTTTAATTACCTCAATATGAACCCACGTGCTAGGATATTGCCTAGCTAATGAACCCTTCATGACCACACATATCTTGGACCTATCACCTCACCCTCCCCACAAAGACCTTTCCAAATATATGTTCTAAGACATAGGAGAGCCCAAACACCCTCCACCTAACTCCTCGTCACTTTCTACAAGAACTCGACATCGGGTATACCTAAACCGACATCGGGCCTCGTGTCGATAATACCATTCCGCACAGAAACCTAATTACCTCTCCCAAAGCAACCCAAAATCTCACCCAACCTTATTAAGACACTGCTCGTGACCCGCACCACCCCTGCTACCCACAACTCGACCCAAAATCTTTACCTACATAGAATTTTAGTATTGTTGACAATTTTTGCACCTATGCAAAAATGGGCAACATCAAACTTCGTTACAATGGATAGCATTGGTGAAGTATACCTAGTGTAGGGGAGTTTTTATTTCATAGAATATTGTTACTGAATGATTGCATGGAAGTTGCAGCTATGTGTGCTGTCACAAAATATAACAAATCGCATAGTCTACATTATCATGACTATCTTCAACAAAAGAACAGAAATCCTTGAAGGACAGTTGTGTTGTCTTGATGGAGACATCAAATTGTAGAATAGATGAAATGCTAAGTTTTGGAACATCAAACATAATTGCAGATTACAAAGAAATTAGAGTTCATTACTGGATGTTACAGGTATTCTTTAATGTTCTTTCCTTCATGATTAAGACATTCAATTATATTACTGAGTTGTTTAGTTCATCATACAATCCATACCAGAAAGTAGAAATGCAAAAAGAAATACACAACTCATTTTCACAATTCAATGCTTTATTCATAAGGAATTTCAAATTTTCCCACACAAGCTGTGGGATGTAACTAGAAAGTAAAGTACAACTACTGAAATAAGAGGTACACATGCATGAAAGAGAAAATAGAGGTGTATGAGTGAACCCATCATTTCCTTGGGTCTTCTCCTTTGGTTGATGTATCTTCATCTTCAGCTTATTCCCTCTTCATCTTCATCACTAGAAGTATTGTACCTAAAAAGAAGAAAAGAGGAATATTATCAGTTAAGAGCTCAGGGTTAATCCATATTCCTACATTTTCCTTTTCGTGCATATGGATCTCTTAACAATAGGATATATAGATTACTTGAAGATCATATTGCATACATGATCTACTCACTCAGGATGAAGGAGGAAAGAGAAAAGAAAACTATGGACTTAAGAGAGGCCAAAAATCCTAAATATTTTCTAACTATTTCCTTAAGTGTGCAGGTGCAGGTTGTAGTAAAGAAGAAAATAAATCATGTTTTACAGTCTTCACTGTTAGATAAAGGTCAGTAGTTCTCAAATGATTTCCATCCTATGGTACATGAAGCAGATAATTCATAAGTATATTTTTCGATTGCAACTAAAGAAGAAGGGATTATGAGGAAATTTTGACAGGCTTCGCCATGTGAAATGGACCTTTTAAAACTTTCCAAAGCATATATATCAAAGTTGTAATAAAAGGAAATACAGTATTAAATAGATTGCAGAATCAAGAAGAAATTAATAAGTCTGAATGCCATATCAAAGGAGGGATACCCAAATCTGGGTTGAGATCACATAGAAGAGAAACAACTAGTAAAGAATAGAGCTTCATGTTTTCATCAATGGCCAAAGATAGAAATTTTGTAAAGCCTAGCTGAGACAAATGGAGCTACAATATGGAATACCCAGAATGGAAGTTATCTAGAAAACCCTCCACAGTTGGTTCAAAGAAAGTTAACAAGTAATAACCATGAAAAATATGATGATATAAGCTTATCAACATCAAGCAAAGCAGAATATTCATATTACTGAGCCATTCAGAGAAGGATGAATCCAGAGTTACCTCCACGAGTTAGGAAATGAAGTTCCAATGGTAATAGCTGAGTCATCGAATTGAAGGAGCCATCACAAAATTCCCACCTCAAAAGAAGGTTCATCAAGAACAATGATTTAACAGGCCAACACAGAAATCATGGCAGCCAACTTGTAGAACTCGGTAAATATACAACTAGACCAACCTCAAGAGCCGAGCTTCAGGACTCCAACAATGGCGTCAAAGAAAATTTTGCAGAGCTTCACCCGTGAACCAAAGGTGAAATAAAAATTAATTGGATTCAGTTTTTTTTAACTCACCCATCTCAGTCATGGTTTAACCTAACTCACTTAGAGTTAGTGATCAAATGATCCAAAATCAAAAGTATAGAGATCAATGCTCATAATTGATCACCCAAATTCAAAGAAAACCACCATGGTTAAAGTTTTTACTGACCACATTCAATGCAAGTCAAAAACGTAAAAGATCAACAAATGAGGTTACATCATGTAAAGGATCAAATGGAGGAAATCAAATCACCAAATCGATGCAAACCTCAACTTGACTCATGAAAATGGTGGGTCTTTTGGCTGACTTAGCACTTTTTATTATTTTAAAAAAAAGTGTCAAATTGGTCTGCAGGCCCGACGAAATATGATTGGATGCAGAGGGGCGGGCCCTTTCGTGTTTTGAGACATTTTGGAAAAGGGCGTAAAGTCATAAAATTACCCGCGGCCCCGCTCATGTCAAAAGGAAAAAAGTTAAAAGTTGAGCATGTATTCAATAACTCAAAAGCGGACCGTCAGAATGTTTTTTGTCTTTAATTTTTTAAAAAAAGGAGTAAAGTTTAAAATCGCTTGTGCAGCCCTACTGAAACATCAAAATTCAATTATATTAAAGTAAGTCAAAGGAGAATCGCTGGAGACAGTTTGAGAATTTGAAACTTTTTTTTAAAAAGGAGAAAAGTTTAAAAGTGCCTCACGCCCGCTAAGGACCAAACAAGGCCATGTACTCAATAAATTCAAAGGCAGAGTGTTGGGTCAATTTGAGATTTTGAGCCCTTTTTGAAAAGGGAAAAAAGTGTTTAAGTCACCCACGACTCCACCCAAGCATCAAAAGTTAAAATCAGAGAAGTGGGCCACCGGGCATTTTAAAATTTTAAGCCTTTTTCGGAAAAGGTAACAAAGTATCAAAAGTAATCCGCAATCCTGCTTTAACCAGATTTAGACACATGTAAGGCCCAGATTAAAAGCAAATGGGCGGGCTGAATATTCAAAAATGTAATTTCTATCAGAAACATGAAAAGAAGGATTTCCTAGGCCTGTTTTGGATCAATTTTGTCCTACGTGGATGATCTTTTGAAGTAATAAAAGACAGATTTCTTCAAAGAACCTTCAAGAGAGCTCAAGTTCGCATCAATCGTGGAAATAAAAAAAAACTCACGCAGAAAGCTTGAAGTTATTAATGGCGGCGATGGAAATTTTTTTGTAGAGCTTTGCTAGCTTGAATGGAGCTTAATAATTTAATTACCAAAAATGATTAAGTCTACAATATTTTGCATCTTGATTCGAGTCTTAAGTTCACTAGATTCAACCATGGTCAGAAAGTAATTAATTTTGCTCACCCACAAAGAGTAAAGTTGTATGCCTTCATAAAATTTAGAAAAGGACAGATCAACAAGAAGACAAATTTGCATGCATAGGAAAGAAAACTTGCTCATCAAGCAAAGCTTATTTTTAGAAAATCATCCACTCATGCTTTTCTTAAAAATAGACATGCTTTTCTTAAAAATAAAATAGTCGACTACAGTTGACTAAAGTGTAACCGATGGCTATTAATGCCTCTTTGTATTTGCATGTTCTGTTTTTATTCCTTTATTTATTAATAGATGAAGGATAAAAATAGGATGCATGGGCGAGTACAATTTTAGCCTATTTTAGGAAGGGTGGGAAATATTTTGCTATATATTGTGTGCCTTGGCAAAGCACAAGGGGAGTTAGAGGGAGTTAGAGGAGGACTTTTAGATATAGGAGTGCTGAAGCAATATTTTTGCCAGTTTTGCCCTTTGAATGTGAAGTATTTTCTACCTTTCCAATTATTTGTAGTCTTGTGTATGTTTCCATTAATCTTGTGAGTTTGAATTCCCTGATTAATTATCTTACCCTGTTGCAAATTCAGTAATTTCGCATGATATTAATGTGTATGTGTAACTTAGTAGTATTGTTGTGATTTTATCCCTCAATACATCAAAGTGTTTACCCTTAATTATCTTCAGAAAATTGTTGGCTTGTGCATAAAAAATCCTTTCCATATCAATTATGCATATACTCAGTCAAAGACCTCATACAAATTTGGTGTATCACCTCAGTTTAAATCTTTTTACAATCTTCTTTTACCCTTAAAACCACAAAAAATTAGTTTAGGATACATCAATAAGGAACCGGCCTTGATACATGGAGACTCACCTCAAAATAGGTATACCCACAGACCTAAGGTGTTTCCATTGTATCTACAAAAAGAGAGAGATCCATTTTTGCAAGCTTAGAACACCTACAACCATCTCTCTTTGGGGTGCACTTTCGAGAGATAACAAGTATTTAATCGATTGACGCCGATAGTAATCTAAGGAACCCAAATCGGAAGGTTATCACTATATTATTTTATTTACATGTTTAAGTTATTTTATATTGATTTATAAACAGTGGATTGACGGCCTTTTAGGAAGTATCACACTTCCGGATCTAGCATATGCTAGGTAGTCCACTGTCATATACTATTTAACTCTCTTTTTGGTCTTGCTTTGTATTTTAGGTAGTTCCTCCTAGCCAAAATGAAGCTCTCATAGTCAGCATTGGATCAAGAAGTCGAATGTGCGCAACAACCTTCAAACCGACCATCACAACAAGTATTCCTCCTTGGCCCATACCCTTATCTATTTCATCTAAATCCTTAAAGAAATCGGTGAAACACCTTGTCCCTCTTATGTATGTGCTATATATATGCTTTATAGTGATCTTGTGCCTTTGATGCAAGATTTGGTGTGATAGATAATGCTTATAGTGTTTGGGCCCTTATTTGAGATCAATAACTAAGTATATATATGATTCACTTGTTTTAATTTCTTAATCGACAACCTGAAAGGCTGACCTAAAGTTATAAAAGGTAACCATAAAGAAAAAGAAAAGAAAATATTAATAAGAAGATAAAGAAGTTTAGGAGCACCCATGAGGGACAAGAGTGCCTTCGCACTTATGTCCTAACCGGGCATTATTATCTAGCAGAAGTGCACCTATTTTGAGGGGTGACCAATTTGTGTGTCTTTTCTTTTCCCTCATTATATGGATATATAAATGAGACACCTCACATGTTGTGGGTCTCCTAGATGTGAGGTGAATATCTATATTACTAAGGGTTGGTTCCCTTTTTGGAGTATCCCTAAACTAGATCTGTGGGGTTAAAGGTGAGAAAGTGAATTGTAAATTGTAAAGTGGATTTGTGGGCTTTCTAAGAAGAGAACATACACAATATGATGAGAAGAATTATAAACTAACATGATTCAAACGGTTTTTTTTAATTTCAAGGAAAATATTGGTACTGCTAAGGGATTTCTCACAATAAAAAACACAAATATTGCACACTAAAATGAATTACAACACCTAATCTGCAGCAAGGTAGATAGCTTAAGCAAAACTTAATAATTCAGGGAATAAAATTCACAAGAACATCTATCTTAATACACACCAATGGCAAAATACGAAGGGAGCACTCGATTTTTCTCATAAAAGGGTAAATCTAGAAAAATCTCAAGCATTCGGTTACTTCCAAAATTCCTCTATCAATGCTTTGCAAATCATGAATATATAGGAAAAAAATAAAAGTGGAGTGAGCTCAAGACTTAAGTTACAACTTCAATTCCTTGCATGGCTATTTTTAGATTTTTTGATGAATAAAATAATAATCAAGCAAAAATACATGCTAAACAAAAGAAAAACAACTCACATGCCCTCGATCAAACTTCAGTTGATCACCTAATCATAGTCACAACAACAAGAAAAGTGAAGGTATAGACCCCTTTTCATATTTTTGGAAACACAAGGTAAAGTTTTAATCCTACCTCTAAAATCCAATTTTTTCATCATGTGACTGAGGTGAAAAAGGGGCTATTTGGGCATTTTGTAAGCATATGCACTTTTGTGTAATTTATATAATTGAATGCTTGGCCTATGTGCATGTGTGACTAACAAAATCATCACATCCCCCTCATTACCATGCAAAGCTTTAGGAGCTATAGTTCTTACCCTCACTTTACAAAAGAATATTTTAACCCCTTGAGCATGCATGAGGTTAATAATTCCTAACTCCATGTAATCTCCTAATGATTAAAAACAAACACTTGAACACCTCACCCCACTTTTGCTAAACCTATGATTAAAATAAATAAAAAATCACCATGTGGAGAGGTGACACTAATTACATGTATAGTTAACCCAACTTAGGTTAGGGGAAAGCAATATTTTGTCAAGCCCTAATATGATTTAATTTTCACATTTTGACACAGAGTTCGGGACAGTAAAGAATGGGAAAAACTCGGAAAATTTTCTGTGGCAGCCATGGAGAAGGGGTTTTCCTCATTTGCGCATTCACTGGAGCCATTTCTATTGCTTTCCTTTTTCTACCTCCATTATTATTAATTTAAAGCTCTATTTTTGGATTTATTCCATTCTAGCTACCTTTTCCTGCAAAAAATTGGCTATGGTTTGTATAATCCAACTCTTTTCTCAAGATGTGCTCACCATTTGAAGTTTTGAGCTCGGTTTTCATCTATCTCGAGTCCTTTTCTTTGAATGAAAGCTCAACATTGGCGTCTTCTCTACTCAATGTGAAAAAGGTGAGCTCCTTTTGTATGATATTACCGAGATCAAAATGTTTTGTTTTGTGGTATTTATTTCTTTTTCCTGAAGCCTACTCATTTAAAAAATAAATTATGTTTAAGTTAGGTTTCGGTAAGTTGTACATTGCTTTATGGGCTATGATTTATATGTTGGGTTTTGACCGTAGCACTCCATTCCTCTTCTACTATGAGTTTGGTTTCATGGCTACCATATATTTTCTTCAGAGCTCTTCATTTTCCTAAAAATATTGTTCTTTGATCTCTAGTGAAATTGTCTATGGCGAAATTGTTTATATTTTCTCTTGTAGAATCTATGTTCACAAGATAACACCAAAAAAATTCATCCACCTTTTATTTCTTCATGCTCCAGACAACACCCCTTAAAAATACATAAAAGTATACAATGTAATCTCTAAAGGAAAATAAGTGAAAAATCATAAATCTTGGCAGTTTTAATAAATTTGAGCATTGTCCACAACATTCCCGATTTTAAGAACTCCGAGAAGAAAATTTTCAGAATCGTATGTATCATATTTCTCATTAAGCCTTTATGTTCTTGCATATTCAGGGTCATTTAAACCAATGGTTATTTTCTAGGTACTTGTTTTTCTTTGTTGCAGATCCAACTTTTCATTTATTGTTGTTTTTTACATTGAATTTGAATAAAAACCTACAAGTTTGTATCTATCTTGAGTGGTTGTAGTTGAAAACCTGTAATTTCAATTCTTTGATGCTATTTCTCTTAAACTTGTAAAATTAATACCCCTATTGGTATTTGTTGTGAATATGTTGTGAATATGAGATTGCCTTTTCTACGGATGACAGTTATCATTTTGAGACCTTTCGATTCTTGAAAATGCATCTACTTTGTCAATTTATAATTACAACTTACTTTGTATTTTCTTGAAAACTATGGATACTTGAATCTTTATAATTATATCTTTTCTAGTTTCTAGTTGTAATTCTTAATATATTGTTTTTGTTGCAAAAGAGAATACCATTTACTTCTAGAATGCAATATTGAAATTGTATTCCTGCAATATGTATCCTGAGGGCTTGATGGCATTCTGAAATTTTATAACTGAGGCATCCAATTCTTTGTAGCTATCTTCCAATTGGATGATTATTCTTTTATCTTGCTTGCATATGTAATTTTGAAGATAATTGAAAACTCATAAATGCATTGCACCGCTACTTTTTTTTGTAACTATGATTGAAACAAAAGTAAAATGTACCTTTCTTTATGTACCCGCACACCTTTGAAAAAATTGTTAGAAAAAATGAAATCCATAGGATTTTCTTTTCATTATCTTGTTGATCTCTTCTTATGAAATGATTCTAAATGATGATGTTCTCGATCTCGTATTTCTTTCTATACTTTTTGATTTTCAAGCACATTTTCAAGAAAGTCTATTTTTCTCAAACTGTGAATATAAGAGGACTGAAAATCCGAGCTCTAAAATTTTGTTATTCTTCTTTGTGCAATTGCCAAGGATGGAAAAAGAGTACGAAAAGTGAGAGCTAGAATTTGAGGATTCATGGGAAAATCCATGTGAAATAGGAAAAGATGGATTTTACCTTCTCTTTTGTTGATAATTTCATATCCATGCGCACTTTATTTTTTTCTCTCTTTGAAACTTTGGAGTTATTTCCCATGGCTTATATGGGTCTATTGTATCTTTAAATTGTGAAATAAATGAAAATATCTTATTCTGATGAGCTTTAAATATTTCCTTTTGCATTTCTTTTTCATTAACATGATGTTAAATGAATTCTTTGCAACTCAAACACACTAAGAATTTTTCACTTAATCATAATTAATAAATCAAAAGTACCTTGTTTAAATTTTAAATTGTGAAAAGAGATAAAAAAACCTACTTCAATTTTTGAAATGGACTGTCCCTTTATTTACTTTGGGATGTCCAACTTCATCCTCTCCTATCTTTTCCATCTGTGTCAGGGTCTTGCATTAGTTCCTTAGGGGCTGATGCATGATCATGACAAAGATGATGCACAGAAATAAATATTAGGAGGAAGATTGAGATTCTGGAAAAAACGCAAGAGTTAAAACCCTTCTCCCTTTAGTTAGACCACTCATCTAATTCCCTTCAATCTAAGAAAATGATTTTTGAGTTGACCTCTTGCATGGGTGTGAGAAATGTAAACATTTCTGGCGATTCTATAGGATTAGCTTCCTGCTAGCTCTAAGACCAGTGTCTTAACTCATCCATTAGTCATCGATTCAAAGTGTAGACCGAAACTTGCCCATGAACTAAAAATTTTGTCTTTCCCAAACAAACTAAAACAGGAATAGATCTAGAAAACTAGATCCTGAAGATGAAATGGACTTACTAAATTGAAAAATAGTTACAAGTGTGCATGAACACTTTATTGAAATGAAAATTTGACCTAATGTAGTCTAACTAGCTGTAAATGAAGCTACACGAAACCTGACATAGGTAGCGAAAATAGCTTCCCTTTCTCAAAAACTAAGGCCATGAGTACAACTGGAAAAACAGGAAACATTACAAAATGGGAAATAAGATCTGTACCTTTATTTTTCTCCAAAGACGGTTGGTTGAAAATAGGAAGAAAACTTCTATCTCGATCTATAACCTTCTCTCAAAGGTTTTGGGGTTTGTTTCTAAGAATTTCAAGCTTGTTCTTGTTCTCTAAAATGGGCACAAATTCTAGTACTTCTGAAATTTGCTTCAAACCAACCAAGTACTATATGGGACATGGCCTCCTCACAATGGACAAACTGATTTTTATTATTTGCACTTTCTTTTCAATTCCTTCTTCTCCATTTGTGAGCATGCATGGAAACCGATAAGAATGATGATATGTTTTATGAAACTCTTGTTCTGTTTCATCCACGAGGGTAGTCTCAAACAAATTTTAAGTCATTTTAGCCTCTTCAAGTTATTGTTTATCCTATGTCATGACTAATTTCATTTCTTCATTTTGATTCATCATGCAACTTGAAAACTCATGTTTATCCTTTCCAAAAGCTTGTTTCCCATCTTGGTTGCTTGCATCATCTTCGATATCCTTCGAGAAGAACTGTAACTCTCCAATAGTACAATAATCTCCAAGCATGCAACACAATAAGGGTCTTTACATTAAGCTACATCATCCAGATTATTTTGTAGCTTTTCTTCTCCCTACATATCCTCCCCTCATCTAGCAAGAATTTTGAAAGATCAAAGTCATCTCCTTCTTTATCACAAGGTTTGATTTGAGTAGCAAGATGTTCGCTATATTCTCCTCTTCATTAATACCATCCTCATCATTTAATAGGAAGTTTATCAAGATGAAAACATGTTGTTCATGCATTAAAATTGTTGATTCATTTTCAAATCTGACCTGAAAATCCTCTTCAGTTGAAATTGATTCTTCCTTCTCTTCATATTTTACAAGTTGGGATGAATCGGTAACTTGTGTGAATATGGTGCCTTCATGCACACTACACTCAGTAACATTGAGATTTTTGATCATCTCCCTCTTGTGCTTGCTCTTCTACAAAATCAAATTCCACCTCTTACATGGGTTCTTTCTCCAACTGTGGAACATGATCAAACTGAAATTTTGAAATCCATCCTCTGTAAATTCTACATGAATTCCAGCCTGTTGTTTTCTTCAATTGAATGCCCCTCATGGATAATTTTCTGGTCTTCACCTTCATGAATAGGCATTTTGGATGAAGGAGGAGGGGTGGGATGGTTCTGAAATTGATCTTGTAATTTTTGGGCAAAATAATGGGGTTCAAAATATGCATGTGAGGAAGTGGGATTTTGAACAACAACAAAAATAAAAATTGAAACTTACATTTAAAATCGGTATGTGATTATGGAATAGAGGGGGCAAAAATTGCAGCAGCACTGAAAATTTAGAAATTGATAAAGGGGCTGCATTGGCTAGCAAGGAAGGTATGTGGGCATTGGATTTTGATGGGGAAGGTAAGTGGGAACATCCCGTTGACATGGTTCCTCAACTTGATACTTGTCATCCTCTTATGCTTGAAATTTTTCAACATGTTCCTTGATAGATAAATATTTGTGCTCCAATCTATTAATCTTAATTTCAAGATATTTTTGTTATATGATTTTTCTCCTTAGGTGAAATCAAACAAACATGACCTCACACAGAGAAAATAGGAGGATTAGTTCTGCAATGAGAGCTCACATTTTGGGCTCGAGCCAAGTAAGTTGAAGTGGGTCAAGCACATTGCAAAGGATATTGGGAGTTTGAGCTAGTTCGGGGAATGAAGGAGCTCCGAAGTCGAAATTCAGACTTCGGAGGTGAGGTCGTTCGGAGGTAGGCCGAGGTGAAATTTGGGAACTCAGAAAGAAGCATGAAAAGGGGAGAAGAAATTCTGAAACCTGAACTCCAAATTTCAGATTTTAGGATTTCAGAGATTCAAAAATTCATGAACCCGAGAAGGCGACAAGTGCCTCGAGCCCAAAGACATAAAGTTTTGAAACACTGAAGTATGAATTTCAGAATTTGGGGTTTCAGCATTTCGGAACATTTTTACTCTTAGTCATATGAAAAGTACCTTAAAGCCCAAAACCGAACTCCTGAAACCCTAAACTCTCAAAACCCCAAAACGCAAACCCTTGAAAACACAAAGGTTTGAAACTCAGAGTCCAAATTTTATACTTTGGGGTTTTGGCATTTCAGAACATTTTGGCTCGAGCAATGAATAGTGTCACACAATATGATTTCAGAGTTTGAACTCTGAAGTATTAAATTTTCAGACATCAATGGTTTGGCATTTTAGAACTCTTGAGCCATCTTGCCAGATGAATAGTCACAACAACCTCCAAAGTATAGATAATTGAAGCTTCGACGCCTGAAAGTCCAAAATTTTAGATTTCGGAGGGTGCGACGTAGGGTCAAAGCTCTGAAAAGTTAGATCAACCACTTGTATTTATTGTAGTATAGAACCCTCATCTTTAGATGGCCATAAATTTTGACTAAGAGCTTGGATTTGCAAAAAATAGGACTTTTTGGAAAGATCTCAATGACATTTTTGGAAAGTTTTCTTAATTTTAGTAAGACTAAGTATTTCAAAATGAGGAAATACAATCCGCCATTTTAGAGGAATGTTTCCAGATTTCTCACCTACCAAAATAATGAAGGTATGGGCTTCCTTTCTTCCCTAAAAAGGAAAGGTACATGGAGGTATGGGTTTTACTAGTGGCACCCATCATTGTTGTAGGTGATTTTAATGCATTTTAGGGTGGTTGAAGCAAGATTTTGAATTCCTTCTCTCCCTTTCTCTCATTCTTCCTATATATTATAAGGAGGGGCTCATTTTAAAAGGTTGGACACCTTGTATATGCCCCTCCCTTCTTTCATATCTGTAAGAGATTTCGTAGATTTCAAACCTTGCTACTAGATATTGTAATACAAAATTTGTGCCTTTGGCCCTAAATGTGATGTATTGTATCAACTTTGAGAGAAATAAAATCAGATCTATGGATGTTTCACACCCTCTTCTATGTTCTATTACATATTTTTGATCTTTCATTGCATGCAAGTTTATTGTTGTTGGACCACGATTTCTATTAGACCAAAACCCATAGGTATTAGTCTCGCTACAATCACCAAAGTTAGGATCTACGAGAGGCGATTAGTCCATGTCATGAAACTCACAGGGAGCGCTGGACACACATGCCAACAATCTCCCCCTCAGTGTTACCCAAGTGAGTTTTGAACTCGAGACTGTCACTCTGATACCATTTGTTGGACCACGATTTCCATTAGACCAAAACCCATAGGTATTAGTCTCGCTACAATCACCAAAGTTAGGATCTATGAGAGGTGGTTAGTCCATGTCACGAAACCCACGGGGAGCACTTGGACACACATGGAAACAATTGTGTATTGTTTTTGTTTTCATTATAGGGTTCTGGTAGTGTTGTGTTTATTGTGTAGGTTGTTCAACATCCTTCTTGGTGCATCACCTTCCCTTAGAGTAGGTTTTATTTTCATGCATTTTCTCTATCTTTGTCTCCTTGGAAATATTAGATTAGGGTTAGATCTATAAATATCTACACTTTGGAGTAGTTAGCACAAAGATAGGACACAAAACCGACCTTATTTGGAGGGTTATCCCAATTTTAAAGTCCCACACTTTGGGATAACTCCATGTTTGATAAATCATATTGACTGCCTCAACCTTTCACTTGCGAGCAATTAGGGGTGTTGTGATTTCTTGAGAACACTTCTTCCTACATATAATCAACATAACCTTGACCTTGAAGAACATAATGATTGTCATACTGATAATCATATTGATATGCAAGGTTCGAGTTATGGGGATATTCATTTTGATAGGGGTCATAATACTGACATGAAGGATAATATGGGTAAAATGGAGGTGGATTTAACAAATAATGTTGCTAAATATGGGGATTCATGCTTGCATGACCTCATAAAGTATGAAAAAATGAAAAAAGGTCTGCTTCTTATGAAAATAGGTTGCATGGACAACAAAATAATGAGATCTATATTATGAAAAATACCTCAAAAGGATGTAGTTGAAAACTTGATGTCACCTTGGTGATGAAAAATACTAGTCTAAAATCAGCTTCACAGAGTTGCCAGATAAGTTCTTCTTTGAATTATCAATTTTCTGAACTCATTAATACTAATTCTAGTCCCATCGGGCATGCTTGAAATTGTTATCTAATGCCAAAAAAATTCATCCACCTTTAATTTCTTCATGCTCCAGATAACATGCCTTAACAATAATTAAACATTGTATAGTGTAAAATCGAATGAAAATAAGATAAATAACAAAAATCTTGGCAACTGTAACAAATTTGAGCATTGTCCACAACCTTCCCTAGTTTTAGTAACTCCATAAGAACAATTTTGTAACTTTATGCATCATATTTCTCATTAAGCCTTAATGTTCATGCATATTCAGGTCAATGTAACTAATGGGTATATTCGGATACTTGAATGTCTATGTTGCGAGATCTGAATTTTCATTTATTGTATTTTTGCATTCAATTTGAATAAGAAAACTGCAAGTTTGCATCTATCTTGAGTGGTTGTAGCTGAAAATTGTAATTTACATTCTTTGGTGTTATTTCTCTTACACTTGTAAAGATAAAACCCTAGTTGGTAGTTCTTTGTGAATATTTTGTTCGATTATATTGCCTTTTCTACGGATGATGGCTATCATTTTGAGACCTTTCCAAGTCTTGAAAATTCATCTACTTTGTCAATTTGTAACTACATCTTACTTTATATTTGCTTGAAATATGTGGATAATTGAAGATTTATATTTTCCAATTGATGGCTGCAAAACTTATCGTATTTTTCGTATTGCGAAAAGAGAATATCATTTAATTCTAGAATGTAATATTGAAATTGTATGCCTGCAATATGTATCATGAGTACTTGATGGCATTCAAAAAATTTGTAATTGGGGTAGTCACTTCTTTGTAACTATCTTCCAATTGGATGGTTGTTCTTTTATCTTGCTTGTTTATGTAATTTTGAAGATAATTGAAAACTTAGAAGTGTGTTGCACTACTACTCTTGTTGTAAGTATGACTGAAACACAAGTAAAATGTACCTTTCTTTTTGTACCTACACATTGAAAAACTAGTTAGAAAAAATGAAAGCCATAGGATTTTATTTTCATTATCTTATTGATCTCTTTTTGTGACATGATTCTAAATGATGATGTTCTTCTCTTGTATTTCTTTTTGTACTTTCTAATTTTCAATTACATTTACAAGAAAATCTATTTGTATGAAATTGTGAATACAAGAGGACCAAAAATCTAGGGATCTAACAATTTGTTATTCTTCCGCAAGGTACTGCAAGGATGGAAAAGAAATACGGAAACGAGAGTGGAAGCTAAGGATTACGGGAAAATCCATCTGAAATAGGCAATGATGGATTTTCCTTATCTTTGTTCATAATTTCATATACATGGGATTTCTTTTCTTTGTACTAAAACTTTAGAGTTATTTCCCATGGTTTGTGTGGGTTGATTGTACCTTTAAATTGTGAAATAAATGAAAATATATTATTGTGATGAGCTGTAAATATTTCCTTTTTCATTTATTTTTCATTGATGTGATGTTAAATGAATTCTTTGCAACCCAAACAAACTAAGAAATTTTAACTTGATCATAGTTAATGAATCAAAAGTACCTTGTTTAAATATGAAACTTTGAAAAGAGAAAAACAACAACCTACTTCAATTTTATGAAATGGATTGTCCCTTTGTTTTTTTGGGATGTCCAACTTCAACCTCTCATATCTTTCCCATCTGTGTCATGGTATTGCATTAGTTCCTAAGGGGCTGATGCACGATCATGACGGAGATGATACCTATAAAGACATCTTCGGAGGAAGATTGACATTATGGAATAAACACAAAAATATTTCAAACCCATCTCCCTTTATTTAGACCACTTAGCCAATCCCCTTCAATCGAGAAATAAAGTTTCAAGTAGATCTCTTACGAGTGTGATAAATGTTAACATTTCTGATGATTCCTCAAGATTAGATGCTTGTTAGCTTTAAGACTAGTTCCTTAACTCGTCCATTGGGCATGGAGTCAAAGCATGGACCATAAACTTACCCATAAACTAAATTTTTTTCCTTTCTAAAATAAACTAAAACATGAACAAATTTGGAAAACTAGATCCTATGCATGAAATGCACTTATTGAATTGAAAAATAGTTGCAAGTGTGCATGAGCACTTTATTAAAATGAAAATCCTACCTATCCTACTCTAACCAGATGCAAATTAAGCTAAATTAAACCGGACACATGCAACTAAAAATAGCTTCCCTTTTTAAAAAACGAGGCCATGAGTTCAACTGGAAAAAATAGGTAACATGAAAAAGCTGGAAACAAGATATGTACCTTTATTTTTCTCCAAATACTAGTCCAAAACATGAAGAACACTTCTATCTAACATGCAAATTGATTTGGAAAGTTTTGGGGCTTGTTTTACGATAGTCTAAAGCTTGTTCTTTTGTTCAAAAATGGGCACGAATTATGGTATCGCTTAAATTGGTTTCAAACCAACCAAGTATCATATGGGTCATGGCCTCCTAACAGGCGGACAAACTAATTGTTCGATTTGCAGTTTCTTTTCACTGCCATCTTCTCCATTTGTGAGCATAGTGGGCAACCGATAAGAATGTTGATCTATTTTAAGAAACTATTGTTTTGTTTCATCCGTGGGGATGGTGTGAAACTTATTTGAAGTTATTTCAACCTCTACAATTTGTTGTTTATTCTCTATCATGACTGATTTAATTCCTTCATAATTTTGATTCATCATACATCTTGAAAACTCATGTTTATTCTTTCCAAGAGCTTGTTGCCCATCTTAGTTTCTTGCACCATCTTCGATATCATTCCAAAACCACTACAACTCTCCAATAGTGCAACAATATCCAAACATGCAACACAATAAGGGTCTTTACATTCAGCTGCATCATCCCAATCACTTTGTATCTTTTCTTCTCCCTTCATATCCTCACCCTCATCTAGCAAGAAGTTTACAAGATCAAACTCATCTCCTTCTTCATCACGAGGTTTGAATTGAGTAGCAGAGTTGTTCTGCTATGTTCTCCTCTTCATTAATGTCATCCTCATCATTTAATATGAAGTTTTTCAAGATGAAAACATGTTGTTCATGCATTAAAACTATTGATTCATTTTCAAATCTGACCTAAAAATCCTCTTCAGAAACTAATTCTTCCTTCACTTTAGATTTTACAATCTGAGATCAATCAATAACTTGTGTGAATATGGTGCCTTCATGCACACCACACTCAAAACATTGAGATTATTGATCATCTCTGTCTTGTGCTTTCTCTTCTGCAAAATTAAATTCCACCTCTTGCATGGGTTCTTTCTCCAACTGTGGAACATGATCACACTAAAATTTTGAAATCCATCCCTATAAATTCTGCATGAATTCCAAATTTCTATTTTATTCAATTGGTTACCCCTCATGGATAATTTTTTAATCTTCACCTTCATGAATAGACATTTTGGATGAAAGAGGAGGGGTGGGCTGGTTCTCATATTGATTTTGTAATTTTTGGGCAAAGGAATGGGGTTCAAAATCTGCATGTGAGGAAGTGGGATTTGGAACAACAACAAAAAGAAAACTTGGAAACTTAAATTTGGACTCAATATGTGATTATGGAATAGAGGGGACAAAATTTACAGCATCCTGAAAACTTGGAAACTAATAAAGGGGTTGCATTGGCTGGAAAGGAAGGTATGTGGGCATTGGATTTTGATGGGGAAGGTAAGTGGGAACATCCCATTGATAGGGTTCCTCAACTGATGCCCATCATCCTCTAATGCTTGCAATTTTTCAACATGTTCCTTGATAGCTAAATATCTTTGCTCCAATCTATTAAGCTTAATTTAAAGATCTTCTTCATGTGTATAATCAGCATAACCATCTATATAACCCTAACCTTGAACAACATAATGATTGTAGTTGAAAACCTAATGTCACCTTGGTGATGAAAAGTGTTATACTAGTCTAAAATCAACTTCATAGAGTCGCCGGATAAGTTCTTCTTTGAATTATCAATTTTTTGAACTTGTCAATACTAATCCTAGTCCCATCGGGCATGCAAAAACTGATATCTAATGCCAAAATATTTCATCCACCTTTAATTTCTTCATGCTCTAGAAAACACCCCTTAAAAATACTTAAACATTGTACGATTGTAAGCTTTGAACAAAAATAAGCTAAATAACATAAATCTTGGCAATCAGTAACAAATTTGAGCATTGTCCACAACCTTCCCTGATTTTAAAAACTCTAGAAGAAATTTTTATAACTATATGCATCAAATATCTCATTAAGCCTTGATGTTATTATATATTCAGTGGTCAATGTAACTAATGGTTTTTTAAGGTACTTGTATTTCTTGGTGCATATCAAAATTTTCATTTATTGTTTTTTTACATTCAAATTGAATTAGAAAACTGTAAGTTCATATCTATATTGAGTGGTTGTAGTTGAAAACATTAATTTCAATTCTTTTATGTTATTTCTCTTATACTTGTAAAGATAAAGCCCAGTTGGTATCTTTTGTGAATATGTTGTTCGAGATGAGATTGCCTTTCCTGTGGATTATGGCTATCATTTTGAGACCTTTCGAGTCTTGAAAATGCGTCTAGTTTTTCAGCTTACTTTGTATTTTCTTAAAAACTATGGATACTTGAAGCTTTATATTTGTATCTTTTCTAGTTGATGGCTATAATCTTGAACATATTTTCGTGTTGCATAAAGAGAATTCCATTTACTTCTAGAATGTAATATTTAAACCTGTATGCCTATAATATGTATCTTGAGGGCTTGATGGCATTCTAAAATTTCGTAACTAAGGAAAAAACTTCTTTGTAGCTATCTTCCAATTGGATGATTTTTCTTTTATCTTTCTTACATATCTAATTTTGAAGATAATGAAAACTTAGAATTGTGTTGCACAACTACTCTTGTTGTAACTATGAATGAAACACAATTAAAATGTACCTTTCTTTCTCGTACCTACACACTGAAAAACTTGTTAGAAAAAATGAAATCCATAGGCTTTTATTTTCATTATCTCATTGATCTCCTCTTGTGACATGATTCTAAATGATGATGTTCTACTCTCATATTTCTTTCTGTACTTTTTGATTTTCAAGTACATTTTTGGAAATTCTATTTATGCGAAATTGTGAATACAAGAGGACAAAAATCCGAACTCTAAAATTTTGTTATTCTTCTTTTAGGTACTTGTCAAGGATGGAAAAAGAGTATGGGAAGTGAAAGCTGGAATTCAAGGACCTGCAGGAAAAGCCATGTGAAATAGGAAATGATGTATTTTCCCTTCTCTTTTGTTCATAATTTCATATACATGCACTTTCTTTTCTTTATATTGAAACTTTAGAGTTTTTTCCCATGGCTTGTGTGGATCCATTGTACTTTAAATTCTGAAATAATTTAAAATATCTTATTGTGATGAGTTGTAAATGTTTCCTTTTGCATATTTTTTTCGTGATGTTAAATGAATTCTTTGCAGCTAAAACAAACTAAGAAATTTTCACTTGATCATAATTAATGAATCAAAAGTACCTTGCTTAAATATGAAACTATGAAAAGAGAAAAGCAACAACCTCCTTCAATTTTCTAAGATGGATTGTCCCTTTGTTTTTGGGATGTCTAACTTCATCCTTTGTTGTCTTTCCCATTTGTGTCAAGGTATCAGTATCGTTATTGAGGGGTTGATGCATGATCATGAGGGAGATGATGCATGGAAAGACATCTTAGGAGGAATATTGACATTCTAGAACAAACACAACAATAGTTTAAACCCTTCTCCCTTTAGTTAGACCACTCAGCCAATCTAATTCAATCGAGAAACAAATTTTCAAGTTGACCTCTCACAAAGGTGCATGAAATTTCAACATTTCTCGGTGATTACGCATGATTATCTACTGCTAGCTTTAAGACCAAAGCATTAACTCGTTCTTTGGGAATGGAGTCAAAGAGTAGACCAAAATTTTCCCATAAATTGATAATTTTTCCTTTCCAAAATAAATTAAAATAGGAATAGATATGGAAAACCAAAACATATGCATGAAATGCACTTATTGAATTGAAAAATAGTTGCAAGTGTGCGTGAGTACTTTATTGAAATGAAATACTACCTACCCTATCCTAACCAACTACAAATAATGCTAAATGAAAAATTACACAGTAGCTAAAAATAACTTCCCTTTCTCAAAAACGAGGCCACGAGTTCAACTAGAAAAATAGGTAACATGACAAAACTCGAAACAATATATTTACCTTTATTTTCTCCAAAGAATGTTCCAAAACATGAAGAACACTTCTATCTAATTTGCAACCTGCTCTGGAAAGTTTTGGGGCTTATTTATGAAAATCTAAATTTCGTTCTTTTACTCTAAAATGGGCATGAATTCAAGTACTTTTGAAATTGTCTTCAAATGAGCCAAGTATCGTATAGGACATGGCCTCCTAACATTAGACAAACTGATTGTTCGATTTGTACTTTCTTTTCACTTCCTTCTTCACCATCTGTGAGCACACCGGGAAACCGATAAGAATGTTGATCTATTTTATGAAACGGTTATTCTGTTTCATCCGTGGGGATGGTCTAAAACTGATTTGAAGTCATTTCATCCTCTTTAAGTTGTTGTTTATCCTCTATCATGATTGATTTCATTCCTTCATCATTTTGATTCATCATGTAGCCTAAAAAATCATGTTTATCCTTTCTAAAATCTTGTTTCCCATCTTCTCGATATCCTTCATGAACCACCGCAACTCTCCAATAATGCTAAAATATCCAAGAATGAAACACAATAAGGGTCTTTACATTCGGATGCATCATCCCGATCACTTTATATCTTTTCTAATCCCTTCGTATCCTTACTCTCATTTAGCAAGAATTTTTAAGATCAAACTCATCTCCTTCTTCGTCATGAGGTCTCGATTTGAGCAACAAGTTGTTCTCGCTTTATGTTCTCCTCTTCATTGATGCCATCCTCATCATTTAATAGGAAGTTTTTAAAGCTGAAAACATATTTTTCATGCATTAAACTGTTGATTCATTTTCAAATTTGACCTAAAAATTATCTTAAGCTAAAACTAATTATTCCTTCTCTTCAAATTTTGCAAGTTGGGATGAATTAGTAACTTGTGTGAATATGGTGCCTTGATGCACACTACACTCAAAACATTGAGACTTCTGATCATCTCCCTCTTTTGCTTGTTCTTCTACAAAATCAAATTCCACCTCTTGCATGGGTTCTTTCTCCAATTGTGGAACATGATCAAACTGAAATTTTAAAAACCATCCCTTCAAATTCTCGCATGAATTCCAACATGTTGTTTTCTTCAATTAGAAGCCACTCCTGGAAAATTTTCTGATCTTCACCTTCATGAATTGGTATTATGGATGAAGGAGGAGGGGTGGGTTGGTTCTCGATTGATTTTACAATTTTTGGGGAAAGTAATGGGGTTAAAAATTTGCATGTCAGAAGTGGGATTTGGAATAAAAATAGAAAGAAAAATTGGAAACTTAAATTTGGACTTAGTATGTGATGGCTGTAATACTTAACATATTTTGTGTGTTGAAAAGAGAATACCATTGACTTCTAGAATGCAATATTGAATATGTATGCCTACAATATGTATCCCGAAGGCTTGATGGCATTCGAAATTTTTCAGAATCGAGGAAGTCACTTCTTTGTAGTTATCTTCCAATTCGATGATTGTTCTTTTATCTTTCTTGCATATGTAATTTTGAAGATAATTGAAAACTTGAAACTATGTTGCACTATTACTCTTGTTGTAACTATGACTAAAATAAAAGTAAAATGTTCCTTTCTTTTGTGCCTGCACACTAAAAAATAGGTAGAAAAAATAAAATCCATAGGCTTTTATTATCATTCTCTTGTTGATCTCTTCTTGTGATATGTTTCTAAATGATGATTTTCTGCTCTTCTATTTCTTTCTGTACTTTCTGATTTTCAATTACATTTTCAAGAAAGTCTATTTGTCTGAAATTGTGAATAGAAGAGGACTGAAAATACGGAGCTCTCTAATAGTTTGTTACTCTTCTTTTAAGTACCGCCAAGGATGGAAAATTAGTACAAGAAGTGAGAGATGGAAGTTGAGGAATATTGGGAAAATATGTCTCGAAACATGTAATAATGGATTTACCTTTTCTTTTGTTCATAATTTCATATACATGAACTTACTTTTATTTCTACCGAAACTTTAGAGTTATTTCCCATGGCTTGTGCGGGTCCATTGTACCTTTAAATTATGAAATAAATGAAAATATCTTATTGTGATGAGTTATAAATATTTCCTTTTGCATTTATTTTTCATTAATGTGATGTTAAATGAATCATTTTAAACTCAAACAAACTAATAAATTTTCACTTGATCATAATTAATGAATAAAAATACCTTGTTTAAATATGAAAGCTGTGAAAAGAGAAAATCAACAACCAACTTCAATTTTCTGAAATGGACTGTCCCTTTGTTCATTTTGGGATCTCCAACTTAAGCCTCTCTTATCTTTCTCATCAGTGTTAGGGTCTTGCATCATTTCCTGAGGGGCTAATGCACGATCATGACGAAGATGATGCATGGAAAGACGTCTTAGGAGGAAGATTAAATTTTTCAAACAAACACAACAACAGTTCAAACCCTTCTCCTTTTAGTTAGACCACTCATCCAATACCCTTCAATCTTAAAAACAAATTTTTGAGTTGAGCTCTTATACAAGTGTGAGAGATGTCAACATTAGTGTTCGAGGCCATAAAATATAAATCAATAAAGTTTCGTCATAGTTATAAGATATGTTAGGATAATAAAAGTGCAAGAGATAGAGCAAAAGGTTTAAAAGAAGTTGTCAAGCACTAGTTTTCTTGCTTAAGAGTCATGTATACATTACTATGCTTTAGGATCTAGAGATGTACTTGTATCTAATACAAATATCTTTAGGAGTTAGCACGTATATAACACTTGTCATGGTTAAGGATTTGAAGACGACCACAAGCATTCATTCTCTTTAATGAAATCGGTGACTTGAATGAGTGATGCGGTTTGGGAGGAAATATAGTCTAGATTTGAATACCCATTTCATTTTTTCACTAATGAATTCGTAGAAATGGATTTCAGGAGTAAGAGGTGGTAGAAAGTTTAAAATTCAGTTTATCACTACTTGCCCTCTTGGATATTTTGATTTGGATTTTATTTTTTCATATTTCTATTATGCTAAATTATTTTAGATAACATATGGAATATTTTTATTTTCCTTTTTCTTATTTGCGAGAGGCATCGAGCTACGGGTTAATCATGCAAACGTATCAAAGTAAAAATATTTATGGACTCGATTAATCACGCAAATAGAAGAAGGTAGAAGAAGATGAAGAACTTGTTAATTAGCACGTGGAAACAACTTTGCAACCTTGATCTAGAAGCTTGTGAACCTTTCGATTCTTTGAAAAAAACCCTCCGATATAAATTTGATACAACGAGTCACATCTTATCAGATTTTTCAAGCCTTTGCCCCCCTTATTCTCATTTGGAAAAACACCTTGGTATAATAAATCACAAATTTTGAGAAACTACTCTACAAAAAAACCTATAAAATTATCAACACATAATGAGAAATATTCCATAGATGGAGAGAAGAGAATTTTAATCATAGAAGGTGCTCAAAATGTAACAAATAATTTTTTGTACAATTCTTCTCTCAAATCTACCAATATCATGTAGTGATGGGACTCAACCCTAAACAAAACACCATTTTTTTGAAAAGCAATAAATAAACTATTATATCTATTATGGTTTTATGAAGATTGACATTTGGACTAGGTCTACTAATTCGTCTAAAAAGATAGACATTTTCCTTAAAAAATCGGAATAGAGAATTAAATACTTCTTTCCATTAATTATACTCGCCTTTACTAGCTACACAAGTGATATTATTGAAAATATATGATTTTTTTCCAAAACAAAATCACACACCTACGAGAAGATGGAGATATATCACATAATGGATCACAATAGCAAAAAAATCATATGGGATCATAAATATGTCATATTTTTATTACCTAAAAAATATTATAGTATTTTTATGTGTATTTGTGAAATCTATGTTACTATATAATAATATTAATAAATGGGTTAGTTATTTTTGAATCTTTAAGTAAATTGTGTTAATACTAAGTTCTAAAAATAACCCATAATAAGGGAAGCATTTGAATTTAGACATCACTAACTATTAGCACCTAGGTAGTTTCCTAGTTTGCCATGGGCTTAATCCTCCCTTGTAGGCTATTATTATTTTCTTTGTTTTGTTCTTTTCCTTGAAAATCCAAACTTTACATTAAGCGGTAATTGAGCATTAGTTCAAAATATAAGAGATATCAATGAGGTTTTTAAGTTGTAGAATTAATTCCAAGATGCAGTAGAAATTAGATGAGAGGAATAAGATATGGGGTCTTACGTGGTTGTTTCTTTGATTTAATTTAATTTGAATTAAATATAAATATTACAAAGTCAATACTAAACATAATGATATATATAAATGTTGAAATATAGAAAGGAATCAAGCAAGCTAAGATGTAATATTTAAAACCCTAAGTAAAAAGAAGGAGAGAATACTTAGTTGATTTAGTTACAACCTAGAAATGATCTGAGAAGGGAAGAGTGATGAAAAATTGGGTATATTGTCGTAAATTCTCATTACAATTTCTGGAATGCAAGAATGAGGCTTGACACGAGTTCCCATGGCGGGAAAGTGGTGCTAGGAGTTGAAGCGCCTCTAGGCACCGTGTTGCACAAATGATCATAATCTAGATTTTAATGTGTCACGAGATCTTTTCTATTGCTTCTTGTTTATCTCTTGATAATTTCACAAAGAATTTTGAAGGTACCTGTAACTTGCAAAATATAAGTTCACCTACACGAGCCCATAAACAACATCAAACTTATAAATAAAGATACAATATGGGAGTTGAACTAACCTTAACGGTGAAATTACGACCGAGTCTTTGCACAACATCTCAGACTCCATGTAGTTCTTATGAGTGTGTGTAGAAATTATGCCCTAGATTGCCCTTGTGAAAGTTACACTTGATAGCATGTTGTAGATAGCATGTAACAATGTAGTAGAATATTTGGATGGAATAAAATGAACTTCCCTTTCCTATATTTTGGGTACTAGATGGATGCTTTTGAGTGTTTTGGGTGAATTTTGGATGTAATATTAGGTTATGATATCAGTAATTCTTAGTGTTTGGTCCTTTATTTTGAAAACATAATTATGTATTTATATGATTCCCTTGTTTGAATTTTGTAATTGATAACTGGAAGGCCAACCCATAAGTGAAAAATATGCCCAAAAGATAAAAGAGACCCAAAAGGAGCGAGTAAGATGAAAAAGGGTCAGGTGATCCCAGAGGGGACATGAGCGTGTGGGTGTTGTTATCACTCTAAAGTGCACCCTAGATGAATAAGTGTAAACAACTCTTCACTTCAGTTGATACAATGCGAGATCCTCTGAGTTGTGGGTGACTTAGGTTGAGGATAACCTCTAGAGTAGGTCGGTTCCCTCATATTAATCACCTAAAATAATTCTCTAGCAAGGGTTAAGGGAGAGAAATAAACACAAACTTAATGAAAGCATGTAAAATAGGTGATAAACCAACTTTTTGGAAACTTATTCTTGCAAAAATACATTGGATTTTCTTTAAAGACCTAAGAACATTAACTTCATCGATGTTTGATGGGATTTTACAATTCACAAAAGGAAATAACAAGTTGTTTTCAAAGGATGGGAGGGCATATCTGGGTCTATTCCACTTCCAAAACCTAGTCAACAAGCTAACATGCACTTACAATAATCTATAAAAGATACAAAACTACTTAATGGAGGTGTTTGAAAATCATGATCATGTAAAGGAAATAAATCATTCACTAAAACATACCATAATCTTGTTGTAACACACTTCAAAAAGTTTCAAATGGAGGAAAATCAGTCTTTATTGCTTCAACAAGGTGTTGTAGTACAATCTTACATAGCATAACTATGACAAAAAAATAAGTCCTTTTTTATTGTTTGAAAAGAAAAGTACATATAGCAAAAAAGTAGAATTAACTTCCCTCCATCTCCAAAAATAGCTCTCCGAACTCAATTTTAGATCCCGGTTTGCTAAAAATAACTAGTTGGATACAAATTCAATGCTAGAGCAAAAATATACTTACATGCATGGTTCAACCATTTTCACAATTTTTTTTAATAAATACAAGTTAAACTTATGTGCATGGTCTCCAAGGGCTAAAAATAAGCTTGCATGGTTACCTTCCACTTGGTTAAAGTCCCGATTAACTAAGTCAAACTTTTTTGAATTTGCAAAAACTAAGGTAAAGCTCCAATTATCAATTATTAAGGTAATATTCGGACCACTTTGCAAGGTTTGTGGTAAGTTTGGCTTTTACGAGTTAGTAAGGCACATGTATTATATTTGATCATTGGTAACCTTTGACATTGGAACATATATATGGTTAATCATTAGTTTCTCTTGACTTGGCTAATATCACTTTACTTTTCCTTCCCCATGAAAAACAATCATTTAAACATTACAAAATATTTATCTTCATGGCATTGGTAATGAATAATCCAAAAATTAAAAAAACCTAGCCTTACCTGCGCATATTGACCATGATTAGGTGAAAAGACAACCTTCTTTGATGAATATGGCTGAAAACCCTAAAATTAATCATTTGGCGTTAGTGTGCATTCAAGGCTACATTTTTGTAGGGTAAACTCTTCCAAAAATATTCTTTGGCCACCATTGTTAAGCTTCTTGAGCTGGTTTTTTCTTGTTGTGTGATTTGTTTTAGCTCTATATTCCACCTAGTTTGATCTTCTTTATTTTCATTTTGAGGGTTTTTAAGCTTTACTCGTGTCAAGATCAATCTATGGGGTTCTGGGATTTTATCCTTAGGATTCGTATCTTCATTCTTTGAATGGTAGCCATTGAAATGTTTTTGTGCGCTAGTTAAGACCTACTTTATTGTGTTGCACATTTCACACTTCCTGGGCACCATGAATATGCATGTTCAAGCTATGTGTTTCTCGCATCATTGGACTTATTTGAGCATGCTTGCATATACTTTGTGTGTTCACCTTTTATGTTTTATTAATCTCTATATTTGGCCATGCTGAAGGGTTACTTCTATTGGTTCAAACTAGTTTACTTGGCCGCCATTGAAATTCCTTTGAGATGCTCGGACTTATTACCGTATCCAAACCTGAGATGGTTTTTACTTGGTGACTTGAACTTTAGAATGAGCTCACCATGTGTATTTTCTTACTTGATCTCTGTTCAAGGTGAGTTATGTTTTGGTGGTTAGATTTGGAGCTATCATCTTTTGAATGACCCACTTGTGATTCAGAAAATATTTTCTTTTTCTCGACATGGGTCACTTTATTTTTCTCGGACATGGTTCAAGCTTTGTTTCTTCCTAGTGGCACTCTAATTTATTTGGCCGTGATTTGATATTGTGGGTTGGTCATTCTTGAAACTCGAGTTGATTTTTCTTTGCTCATTTTTGTTTACCATTGCTAGGCGTGAGTGTTTGTATATTCTTTTTTTTTTACTCGCCATTGGATATTTTTTGACCTATTTGAACCATCCAACTCATTCATGCATTTAATGGCTCGAGTCTCATAGTGTTTTCGATGCTCTTGGTGAATCGATCATACCTCGCCGTGTATTTTTCTAAAGGACTCACCATATTGTGATTCAAGCTCGCAAGGTTTCATTGAGAAACTCACCTATCTTATGTTGGCCCAAACTGATCGTACCTCCTTGGATTATTATATATTAGCTTGGCCAAGCTATAAACCACTTGTCATTATTTTATGAAGCTCGCTTCTTGTTCTTCTTTTGTTTTTCATCATCTTAGTTTTCTCTAGTGTTTTGACTTGGGGTTTTCCATTGTTTAGAGGGTTTGTTCGAGTTATTTTCCTTGTTTCGACCTTGTGGGGCTGGTCATTCCTTATAGCTCATTTCAGTTGTGTTCATGCAACTCGACCTTCCAATGTTGGCTTTCTACATCTGTTAGGTTGAGTGGATAGCTTGCCATTGTTTACTTAACAGTTCATCAAGACGATGCATGCCCATTTCTTGTTGTTTTCCCACATTTTTGCCCCTAAAAAAGTAAGCATTTTCCCTCTTTTCTATTCTATCTTTTATGGATATTTGAATCTTGGGGATTTTTACAAAGAACACCTAAACTTTTAATAACATCTATGCAACCTTGTCATTTGTGCAAAAAGTCATTTGGGAGATCTAAACTTTTGAACTTGTAACCTTACTGTTATTCTATACAAATGAGGCCATTCTCAAATAAGAATAATTATACTTATGGAAACTCCATTTTGTGAAGGTTTACATTTTTTTAAAGAATGTATGGTTATGATCTCAAGTTCACTATAGTATCACGGAATATGTTGCTTTTTTTATCATTTTGGTATCTAAAAAGCTTCTTGCTTTTAGAACTTGTTCTTTTCAAAATTGAAGGAACTCTATTTTTTTAATTTACCTTCTGAAAATTCCTTTGCAAAACTATAGTCTTTTTCTAGAAAGCTGTTGCTAATGTATATGTAAGGAAATTTGAAAGTTTGTATTTAACTATTTTGTTTTTGAAAATCCATTCTTACATATTGTATGGTTGTCTTTCATCACATGTTATGATCTCCCTTTGTTGGTCATTTTGTTTCTTGTGTAAATTAATTCATTTCAAGATCTAAAATATTTAAGCATTCCTTATTATCATTTTGTAAATTTATAAAAAAAAATTCTAAAAGCTTACTCTGTCAGAACTTGAAGCTCATTTTTTTGCATGGTTCACTTGAAATATGAATTATGTACCTTCATAGCATATTATGAATCTGCATCTTTTGAAGTACATTTTTCTATGCATATTGATTTAAATACTTTGCACAAAACTAATGTAAAACATGCATTTCATACTTTTGTAAAATGTATAACAATCATTCCTAGATCCGGAAAGTTGCATTTGCAAACCGTGGCACCCACTCTTGGCTCGATTCAATAAAATTTGAGTTATTTTACTAAAATATGAATTAGGAAACTTCTATAATGATATACAATGAAATACAGATCCTAGGAAAATTTTATTTGATGTAATTATGAAATCAAATGAAAGGGATGGGGAGCTTACCTTGATTTAACTTATCCTAAAGTGTGTCATAACCGAGAGGGATGATTAAACACTAACTCAAAATGTCGCAAGAACACTTTAAAAAATGAAGGAATATCAGGAACGTTGTCACACGGGCACATGGGTAAGTGAGAGGGTGCTTGTTGTTATCACCAAATTATAGCAGCCCCTAAATGGCCAAGTTATGAATCGGGCATTCGGTGTGATTTTATAACACATGGGAAGCACCTCTCAAGTTGTGGGACTTGCAAGCTTGAGGTGGACCACCAGAGAAGGTCGACTTCCTCTTCTTAATCCTAATGCTAAACTACTCCTACTGCAAGAAAATAGACTACCTATACCTAAACCGAAATTTCAAGGAGAAAAGGATAGAGAAAATTTCGTGAAAATGGAAAACCTACACTAAGAGTGGTGATGCACCAAGAAAAGGGGGTTGAGTCACTTTTCCTACCTGCAAAACAATAAAATAAATGAACCTAGAGAGGGTGTTCATCACCAAAGACTATATCACATTAAATGCATCATAGAGAGGATAGACATCAATACCACATACCACAATACAACATTCACCATTCCCGTATAAGCATAAAACACCAAATCTGCAATGGACAAGAAATTTACACATAACACCTGATTTGTAATGAGAGGAAAGATGAAAACAACAAAACATGAGAGGCTAGGAAGATTAACACAGAGACACAATTTTATTACTCCATATGAATTTAAAAAGTACATTATATGTAGGGAGAGGTAAGATGTCATTACAATGTTTTGGAAAAGGTTTGAAGCCCCAAATCTGAGAAGAAGAGGGGTACATGGGGGAGAAAAATGACTAACGTTTTTGCAATGTTGCATCCACCTTACATTTAAAGGAAGAAATTTACATGAGAGAAAAGGAATTCGAGTCCAAGGTGTATGTGGCTCCATTCATTCTTGTATCATCCTCTGGAGTACTTTGATGTTTCCATACCCCCTGTACTCTTCCTTGTTAGAGAAGGAAGCATGCCCATACCTCATTAATGGCCTCCCACCAACCATGGCATTGTTCACTTTTCATGCTATTTCAGAGGTCTAGAAGCTCCAAAATTTCACTTTGGATGTTTTTGAGTTGTATATCTTCTCTCCATGATTCGAATGACTATAAGCTTGTGAAAATTTGACAACCAGAGATCAAGATATACTAGTTTGAGTGGAAGGATGTTTTGGCATTTTGGGCTTGTGCAAGGTTGTGTGGTGAGTAGCTCATGAGCTAGGTTTGTGCTCTAATTTTTTGTTCATAGTAGGCCTCACATTTCCCCTTTCCCACTTTGCTTCAACTCCCTCCATTGGATTCCCGTATTTCAATTGTGAGTTGTGCTCACACCTCCTACATTGGGCGACCCCGGAAAATCCACCTTGCAAATTATGCATTAGATCACTTTCCCTGAAACCTCCACTTTGTGAGCCATGTCAAATTCCAACCACCTACACTTCCATGAAATTATTGTATGTTCATTATTCCATGTGACACAAAGACACATTAATTGGCTTGAGCCTCGAGAACACCACCTACTCGACATCTTGATTTCATCTCCCTACCAATGTGACATGTTTTTCCAAACAACTCGGTTTCAAATGTTTCTTTCTTAGTGTTTCATAATTTTTGTTTTGGTTTTCAGAGGTTACATCCTCATTGGCCTAGTACTATTTACTCGACCGACCTCATAAAAACTTGAATCATCAAAATCTCGAAGTCTAAATTTTAGATTTCAGGTTTCAAGATTTTACTTTACCAAATGCTAACCAGGCTCGCAAAAATATTCTGAAATACTAAAATTTCAAAGTTTGAATTTTGGACTTTGGGTTTTAGAATTCGAGTTCACTAATAATCCCAACTCACCCAGTGAGTTCCCAAACTTCACATCAAAAAACTCTCTGCACCGGTTAACCCGAAAAGGGCATTGACTTAAAGCGGCTCGTCACTTGCATATCGAGCCCCTTCCATCCCTATTGGTTTTATGGCTCGGCTCCACCAAGTCTCACATTTCCCTTGCTGAATAAATCTGATTTGTTTGGCCCATTAGCTTATATAGCTCGATCGTCTTTCCTCCCGAGTCGATCTTCGTGACTGCTCGTTGAGCTCAAACCTTGACTCCTCTCCTTGGCGTGACACAACACTCGATTCACTTGCGTGGACCTAGGAGACCCCTTTTTGGATCGCCATATTCATATCCTAACTCCGATTCTCCTTAGCTCGTTTGAACCATTTAACCATGTAATTCCATGGTTGAGCCACTGATTTTCAACCTTATATTCCCACCTAGCTTATCCCACGATCTCCTCAACTCGAGCCTTACTACCTTAGCATTGGCTCGAGGCCTCAACCCTCTACTTTCCAATGTTTCTATTTGATGTGTCGCACTCATTTGGTTACCCCTTTGAGTTAACCTTGTCTACCATGTTGATTCGTTACGTGTCGAGCTCAACCTATAAACTCACATGCTCGATTCCTTCATCCATTTGGGCCCCCAAGATGAGTTATCTCGACTGTCTCGCTGCGGCTCATGTCCTTGTCTCATGATCTCATTTCTAGACACTGTCGACTCATCAAATCCTCGGATCCTCTACATGTGCCAAGCTCGAGATAGCTCTCCATAGGAACCCGCAAATGCAACCAAGCTTTCCCTAGCTTGGAGAAAACCTCGGCCTTCTTTGCAATGTTTGAGCTCGTGAGCTAATTTTTTTATCTATGTCACCCCTTAATCCCCCTTTGGAAAATTTTATCAATTTTTAGGATTTTTGAGATTCCTTTGAATTTTCTCACATTAATTGACTAAGAGAGATTGATGGAAATGCCCCTATACCCAATTTTTTCATTTTTTGCTCATACTGCTGAATATTGGCCCACTTGAACCCAGTCTTCACGCTTAAGTAAAATATGAGATTTTCAAAACCCAGAAGAGGAAAAAATTCCTCAATTGATTTCCATCCTTCCCAAAACACTCTGAAACTGGTCCCAAGTCATGAATTTTTACCTGTCGGCCCCTATGTGCCTACGAGATCCTCTTCGGTGTTTGGGTCCAATACTCCATGTTGTTAGGGAAAATGGCTAACAATTTGGCTGGTGGGGACATCTACTGCTTTGGATGTTCATTGTAATGAAATTACTTGTATAATTTAGATCATGAACAGAAATATAACACCTAATAACACAATATTCCAGAATAATGATCTCAATATGCAATTAGAATAGCTTTGTCACTTTGAGGGGGAAGCCTCCAAACCATACAATAAGACTCAAATGCTCCAAATGATGATGAACTACTACCTA
Source organism: Taxus wallichiana var. yunnanensis (assembly GCA_018340775.1). NCBI lineage: Eukaryota > Viridiplantae > Streptophyta > Pinopsida > Cupressales > Taxaceae > Taxus > Taxus wallichiana. The sequence goes on along the minus strand of CM031234.1, from coordinate 813,146,382 downwards.
CGAAATCCCCTATATATATTGTTCATATGTTATGGCCATCACCAAGGCCGACCTACTAAGCATGAGAAAGTATAAATGATATAATAAAATGATATGGTAAGCCACAAGTCAGCTACTTATATCCTAATACAAGCAATAGGTTAAGGGCGTAGCATGCCCTTCCCCTTCAAAGCAACATTGTTCCCAATGTTGAGGAGCTCTAAGTGCTACTGCAGGAATTTCATATCTTCCCATGTTGCATCTTCATTATCCATATTCTTCCACTTGATTAGGTACTCAGTAATAACCCATGTCCTCAATCTTTTAGTGCATGTTTGAAGGATGCATTCAAGTTCCAAGATGACTCTCCCCTCCTCATCGAGCTCAGGTAACACTGTTTGGGCTGATACTCTCTGTCCAATTACTTTCTTCAGGAAAGAAACATGAAAGACTGGATGTATTTTGGTTGATTGTGGAAGTTCTAATTTGTATGCTATAGTACCAATCTTCTGCAATACTTGATAGGGGCCATAATACTTCGGTGAAAGTTTTTTATCCTTTTGTTGTTGTTTCAAAGACATTTGCTTATATGGTTGTAACCACACAAAAACCCAATCACCGACTTCAAAATGCCTTTCGTGCGATGTTGATCAGCCTGTTGCTTCATGCGGTTTTGTGCCATGACCAAGTTCTCCTTGAGACTAGAGAGGACCTCTTGTTGATACTGAATGTGTTCTTCTACTACTCTAACCCACGGTTGTCCTCTCAATGATGATGTGATGGATGGTGGATGGTACCCATAGAGTGTCAAAAAGGAGACATTTTAGATGATGTATGGAAGGAAGTGTTACACCACCATTCTATAAGTGGCAACCAATGAACCCATCTTTTTGTTTATCGATGTAAATAAATAGAGATATCCCTCCAAACAATTATTTACAACTTCTTTTTGCCCATCGACTGGGGATGATAAGAAGAGATACGAGCTAACTGAGTACCCAAACATGAGAATAAATCAGTCCAAAAATTACTCGTAAATATAGGGTCTTGATCACTTACTATAACCTTCGGTGTCCCATGAAGCTTTTGAACCGTGTCCATGAAGGCTATTGCTACCGTGCTTGCAGTAAATGGGTGTTCCAAGGCACAAAAAGAGCATATTTTGCGAGTCTATCCACCACAACCATGATGACATTTTTTCCTTGATTTAGGCAATCCACGTGATAAAGTCCATGGAAATATCTTCCCACCACTATCTAGGAATAGATAGAGGTTGTAGAAGACACAGGGATCGAAGTGTTTCACCCTTATTTTCTTTGACAAACCATGCATTCTACCAAAAAAATTTGGACATCCCCTTTGAGACCTTCAAAAAGAAATCTTATTTGACTCGATGACAAGTCTTCAAGAACCCAGAGTGCCCCCTCCTGGAGAAGAGTGAAGCTCGAGATAGAATCCTATTTTTAAGAGTGGATTTATTACATAGGTATAATCTATCTTTATACCATAAAGCTGTTAGAAAATAAGAGATAAAATATGTGGAATAATCCCTTATAGAATCGCAACAGTAGAAACTAATATGCAGAAAATATTATAGATCTCAAATAAAAGTGTAGAATAAATAACACAACACAGAGAGACAAGATTTAACGTGGTTCACCCAATTTGGGCTACGTCCACCAAGAATCACTTGCTCAAATTTTATTACAAGCCTCCACTCTCTCAATACAATACCCAGATCCATTTGGAGCTATGCTCAACAAACTCTACAGAATTCACACCCAAATTCAAAACACATCTGCAATACATTTACTTGTATTTCTATCATATGCATAAGACCATATAAATAGACAATTTCTTAAGCAGTTTTACAAAACCATGGGTATCAAACAATGGGAAAAAACAAAACCGTCCCATAAACCTATGGGTAGCCGAAGAGGTAGTTTTACAAAACAATGGGTACTGAAAAACCATGGGCCCAAAAACAGCCCATAATGGTTACCCATTACCCATGGGTTAATAAACCACCCATGAAAATTTGCTTCAGGCTTCGCCCGAACCCCTGACCCACTCACCGGTGAGCGGGACCACCGTAAAAATACCCAAGTGTAACACATAGAAGGTGTACCACACTCTAACATGAAAATAGGCTCCACAAACATAACAATCTCCCACTTGGAGACTAATTTCCACTAAGCAAGCTTCTCAACCCTTCACTGTCATCCGCGAAGGCCAACCACATCTAAAAATAGCTTTATTTTATCCCTTGTGACCACCTTGGTCATCATGTACGTAAGATTCGACCGTGGCATGAATCTTCTCCAACTTCAACTTATCTTCCTCCAAAGTGGTCCTGATGAAGTGATATCTCAACTATATATGCTTCATCCTAGAGTGGAAAGTAGAGTTCTTAGCTAGGTGTATAACACTCTAACTATCACTATGCAACTTACATTCCTCCTGCTTATGCCCCAACTCCTCAATCAATTGTTGTAACCAAATCATATCTTTGCTTGCCTCTATGGCAGCAACATACTCATCCTCCGTGGTTGACAAAGCCATCAGCGAGTCATGAAATCCAACTCACTGTTGTCTCACCTACAATATAAATATAACATGTCGTGTGCTCCTCGCTGTCTACATCCCCAACCATATCTGAATCTACATAACCACGTAAAGTGGTGTCTAATCCATTGTAGCACAAAACTGTCCCCATGGTTCCTCTCAAATACCGAAGGATCCACTTTACTGCTTGCCAATGCTCTTTACCTGGATCACTCATAAATCTACTCACAGCTCCCACTACATGGGCAATATCAGGCCTAGTGCACACCATAGTATACATCAAACTGTAAACTACTGATGAGTAAGGTACCTTACACATCTAGTTTTTTTCCTGCTCTGTCTTGGGACACTGCTCCTTTGATAACTTAAAATGGCCTACCAAAGGAGTCCCAACCGGTTTAGCATCCTGCATGTTAAACCTGTCCAATACCTTCTTAATGTACTCTTCTTGAGATAAAGTCAACTTCCATTCCTTCCTATCCCGAGTTATCCTCATACCAAGGATTTGTCTGGCTGCCCCCAAATCCTTCATATCAAAGGATTCACTTAGTTGTTTCTTGAGTACTTTTATTTCCTGCATGTTTTTACCTGCAACCAACATGTCATCAACATACAAACACAGGATAATATAACTTCCATCCTCAAATTTCTTTGTATACACACAATGGTCAGAATGACATCTAATATAACCTTGCTCCATCATGAAGCTATCAAACTTCTTATACCATTGACGTGGAGCTTGTTTCAAGCCATACAAGCTCTTATTCAGTTTACACACCATCTCCTCTTTACCTTTGACCTCATAGCCCTTTGGTTGATGTATATATAGTTCCTCCTCCAAATCACCATGGAGAAATGTAATCTTTACATCTAATTGTTCTAATTACAAGTCTTCTGCTGCCACTATTCCAAGAACAGTTCTAATAGAAATCATTTTTACTACAGGAGAAAATATCTCATCAAAATCTATACCTTGTTTCTATGCAAACCCCTTCACCACCAACCAGGTCTTATATCTTTTCTTTCCTCCTTCTTCGTCTTTAACTTTGTACACCCACTTGTTCTGCAATGCTCTTTTACCTTCCGGTAGCTTCACCAAATCCCAAGTCTGGTTCTCCATGAGAGAATTATGCTCCTCATCCATGGCTTGCTCCCAGTTCTTACTGGCATCTACCTACATTACTTCATCAAAGCTCTCTAGCTCTCCACTATCGGTGAGTAATAAATAATAAAGAGAAGGAGAAAAATGTTCGAGTTCTTTTCTTACCCTAGAAGACCTCCTCACTATCGAAGTTTGGGGTTCTGTTGAGTAGGTTCCTGAACTGATTCATGGGTCACTTTCCCATCCGGAAGATCCTCTACCACTGCATATTCTTTCTTGGATTCTTCCCTATTTTCCTGCAACTATTTCTTATACATGACTTTCTCATTAAAGACCACATCCCTAGACCGAATGATTTTCTTGTCCTTAATACTCCAACATTTAAACCCAAAGTCATCACCACCATAACTAATGAAAGTACATTTTTTTGATTTAGCCTCTAGCTTGGTCCTATCATCCTTGTCTATATGAACAAACACCTCACATCCAAAGACTCTAAGAAATGAATAATCAACTTTCTTACCATACCATGCCTCCTCAGGTATGCCTCCATCCAAGGCACTTGAGGGTCCTCTGTTTATCAAGTACACAATTGTGCTCACCGCTTCTACCCAAAAAGAAAGAGGCAGTCCTACATGTAACCTCATGCTCCTAGCACATTCCATTATTGTTTTGTTCATCCTTTCTGATACCCCATTCTGCTATGGAGTTCCTGGAACCATCTTTTGCCTGCAGGATTCCATTCTTATAACAATAATCATTAAATTCATTACTGCAATACTCCCCTCCATTATCTGACCTGAGACATTTTAGCTTAAGACCTGTTTCATTCTCTACCAAGGCTTTCCATTTAACAAAAGTGTCAAATACATCATATTTGTTTCTAATACAATAAACCCAAACTTTCCTTGTTGCATCATCAATAAAAGTAACATAATAAATTAAACCCCAAGAGATGATACCTGAGCCGGCCCCACACATCAGAATGTACCAGCTCTAACTTACTCTCTTTCTTTTAGGTCCAACCTTGAGAAACCTTACTCGCTTCTATTTCCCATATATGCAGTTCTCACATAAATCCAAACTGTTTTTGTATATCCAGGAAAATTCTTCTTTATGATGTTCATGCCCTTATGGCTCATATGACCGAGCCTATAGTGCCATAATGTTGTATCTGCATCTGAAGCTACAAGATTACAATCATTAGTACTATCAGTGGTTAAATACAAGGTTCCAACCTTCTTGCCTCTTGCCACCACAAGAGCACCTTGGTAACCTTCCAAGAATTATCTGTAAATATCACAGTACAACCATCACTTCCTAATTGCCCCACCGATATCAAATTTCTCCTTAATGTAGGCACATGTCTGACATCCTTCAATAGCCATGTATTCCCATTCTACATCTTAACCTGAATAGAACCTTTTCCAACTATCTTTGTAAGGTTCATCATCACCAAGAAAAACATGCCCAAAATCCCCTGAACATAATCAAGAAAATAATGCCTATGTGGAGTAGCATGAAAAGAAAACCCCTGAATCTTAAACCCAAGATTCAATAATATTATGCAAAGAAAGAATCAAAGCATCCTGACATACATTACCCGATGCCACATTTGCCTCCTTGTTTTCTTCCTATTGTTTCTTTTTGTCCTGAAGCTCCCAACAATCCTTCTTTGCATGCCCAAACTTTCCACAGTTCCAACATACAATCTTTCTCTTGGATTTTGACCTTGTCCGATCTTTCGATTTTCCGTGGTTTCCTCTATTCTTTTGTCTCCCTCTGATTTCACTGTCAAAACATTCCCGAAGTAGAAGATTCCCTGAGCTTTTTCTTCACATTTCCTCACTTAGAATCACCCCTACAACATCCTCAAACTTCAACTTTGAGTTAGCTAGAGCCGAGTTGCTTTGCACGCCATTACCATGCTATTCCAACTTTCGGGTAAAGAGCACATTATTAATAAATCCCTAACTTCTTCATCAAATTCTATTGTAACCAAAGCTAACATATTCATTACCGTATTGAAATCATTTAAATGATTTTCTACTGAACTATTCTCAGACATCTTCATATTAAACAAATTTTTCATTAAAAATATCTTGTTAGAGGTAGAGGGTTTTTCATACAACTTCCCTAATGCATCCATTAGATCTTTTGTAGTCTTTTCCTTTGAAACATTAAATAATACCGAAGATGCAAGACACAGCTAGATCATTCCAAGTTCCTTTCGATCCAACAAATCCCATTCCACATCTCTGTCATACTCGAGGGTTTTTCACCTTCTCGAAAACGAGTATAAAGATCCTTTCGATAAAGGTAATCTTCCATCTGCATCTTCCAAAGACTGAAATTTTTTCCATTGAATTTATCAACCCTAGATCTTCCATCATCTGCCATAGCTCCCACTCAAGATAAAACTTTCCCTGTGATTCAACACTTCAGCAAACCAAACCAAGCTCTAATACCAATTGTTAGGAAATAAGAGATAAAATATTCGGAATAATACCTTATAGAATTGCAATAGTAGAAACTAATATGCAGAAAATATTACAGATCTCAAATAAAAGTGTAGAATAAATAACACAACACAGAGAGATAAGATTTAACGTGGTTCACCTGATTTGGGCTATGTCCACCAAGAATCACTTGCTCAGATTTTATTACAAGCCTCAACTCTCTCAATACAATACCTAGATCCGTTTGGAGCTATGCTCAACAAACTCTACAGAATTCACACCCAAATTCAAAACACATCTGTAATACATTTACTTGTATTTCTATCATATGCATAAGACCATATAAATAGACAATTTAAGCAGTTTTACAAAACCATGGGTATCAAACAATGGGAAAAAACAAAACCATCCCATAAACCTATGGGTAGCCGAAGAGGTGGTTTTACAAAACAATGGGTACCGAAAAACCATGGGCCCAAAAACAGCCCATAACGGTTACCCATTACCCATGGGTTAATAAACCACCCATGAAAATTTTCTTTGGGGGCTTCGCCCCTGAACCCCTTCGATCAGGGGGGCTTCACCCCCTCGAACCCCCCTGACCCGCTCACCGGCGAGCGGGACCGCCGTAAAAATACCCGAGTGTAACACATAGAAGGTGTACCACACTCTAACATGAAAATAGGCTCCACAAACATAACAAAAGCATCCCCTTTCAATACAAAATTTTCAGACATGCTTGGATCATTCTAGAGATGATGAATGAGGTTTTTGTGGATGAGTCATTTCTCCATTCAGACCTTGCCTCATCTATCCAATCTTCTTGTAATATGGATATGACACATAACAAGGTGCGCAGTTGATTCATCTTTCCATGACAAAGCATCTGTAACTACATTCTCCTTCCCTTTCTTATAGATAATCTCAAAATCATATCCCAACATCTTGGAGACCCATTTTTGTTGTTCTTCAGATGATAAATGTTGCTCCAAGAAGTATTTCAGACTATCATGATCTGTCTTCACTTTAAAGTGTCTTCCTATGAGATATGGTCTCCATTGCTTTTCATCGCATGAAGTATGGCTACCATTTCCTTCTCATAAGTCAGCTTGGAAAGATTCTTACCTTTGAATTGAAGGCTCAAAAGTCATTGCGATGGACTTCTTGCATGAGAACTACCCCCATACCCACCCTTGATGCATCACATTCAACAATGGATGTTTTGGAAAAATCTAGAGTAGTAAATTTGGAGTGATGCACATGGCCTCCTTTAGTTTCTCAAATGCTTTGGTTACATCCTCACTCCAATGGAAGGATTCTTTCTTTAATAAAGTTGTGAGAGGTGCAGATATGCTTCCATAATGCCTTACGAATCTTCGGTAATAACCTGTAAGCCCCAAAAATCCTTGTAGATTCTTTAGGGTTTTGGAACCTTCCACTCCATCATGGCTTTGATATTACTAAGATCCACTTTAACCCCTTCATGAAAGATAATGTGACCCAAATATTCAACCTCCTTGAGTCTAAAAAAGAACACTTAGAGGGCTTTGCATAAAGTTGATGTTGCTTAAGGGTTTCCAAAACCTTATTTACATGATGCAAATGTTCCTCCCATGTTTTGCTATAAATTAATATATCATTAAAAAACACTAAGACAAACTTCCGTAGGAGTGACTTAAAAATAGAATTCATCAAAATTTGAAATGTATAAGGTGCATTTGTGAGTCCAAAAGGCATTACCAAGAATTCATAATGGCCTTCATGTGTCCGAAAGGTAGTTTTATGAACATCCTCATCTTTGATTCTGATTTGGTGGTATCCTGAATGAAGATCAAGCTTTGTAAAATAAATAGCACCATGTAACTCATCAAGCAAATCATAAATTACAGGAATAGGAAACTTATCTTTGATTGTGTACTTATTAAGTTCCCTATAATCAGGACACATGCGCCACATGTCATCTTTCTTCCATACCATCACCACCGGAGAAGAACAAGCACTCGACTATGACGGATAATTCATGTTTCCAACATCTCTTGTACAATCTTTTCAATTTCACTCTTTTACACATATGGGTACCTATTAGGTCGATGTTAGGTAGTTGACTCCTGGTAATAATCTGAATGGAATGATCATGATCTCTCTTGGAGGTAAGCCCTTTGGTATATTTTCAAATACAATAGAGTGTGCATCCAACACGCTTGCATATTTGATGGTATAATGTCCTTAGAATGATGAGCCTCCAATGATAATATTTGTGCCACAATTCCTTTGAACCCTTTTTTAGCTTTTTGTGCATCGATGAGAACTTACTATTTGTGGAGGCTTTGCTCTTAATCCTCTTAGCTCAAAAGTCATTCCTTCAAAGTGAAATCACATGAACAAGTCTTGGAAGTTCATCTCAATGGTTCCTAAAGTGGTAAGCCATTGAACCCCTAACACAATGTCTTGCTCCTCCCATAGAAATGGCATACATGGAACTATTTAGTATGTAATCTCCATGGCAATCTTAATGCCATTGCATTTTCTAGAATAAGTAAGTAATGATTACCTCCATCAGCAATCATTACTTGACATTTAGGAGCTGGATAAATGAAGCGGTTTAGGCACACTTTGCTAACTTAAAGTTGTGAGTACTTCTGAATCAATCAACACCGTGACCCTCTATATTTTTAGGAATCCAACCACCTTTAGGGTTTGGGGGGTGCTAATACTTGAAATTGCATGGCATGAGATTGTTGGGCCGAGGATATCCCGACTCCTCCTCCTGCGGCTCAACTAAGACCTCTGACTCTAAATCTTCATCCTTCTCTTCATCTTCACTAGGCCCATCAATGTAGAACAACTTCTTTTCCACACATTTATGTCCTGGTCCAAATTTATTGTCACAGTTAAAACATAAATCTTTTTCGCTTTTTTCTTCAATTTGTTGAGGTGTTAATCTAACTAGTCGAGGGAGTGTTGGGGCCAAGGTGTTATGATCTTTGGTATAAGTGAAATGTTGTCTCCTACTTGAAACAAATTTCTCCTCTGCCCTTCTTACCATAATCATTGAATCAGAAACCTTATGAGGATTAAACATACGTACCTCATGCTCAATGTGATCCTTAAGACCCCTAAGAAATAGGTAATTTAGATTCTCTTTAGTAATATTTTCCACCCGTAGAGAAAGTTTTTAGAAGTGATGAATGTAATCCTTAACACATCTTGTCTATCTCAATTTTGTTAATTGGCTGAAGTAATTATCTAACACACTAGAACTATAGTGTAATTACAACTCTTCGGTGAACACTGTGCATGTAACATTGAGACCACTCTTCTACCTTTGAGCACATAACCATCAATACCAAATGAATTGGTTAGGTTCGAGATACAAAGCTGTCATGGTCACCTTTTGTCCTAGTGGAATTTGATGTAGTTCAAAGAAATTATACATTTGGTTGATCCAATTGAGAGGATCATTTCCATCAAGCTTACGCATCTCCACTTTTTGAAACATAGTATGGGCATGCAGAGTGCTCATATTTGGATTGTGCACACTCAAAGATCCACTTTGGCTCGTGTGTCTATTATGTTGACCTGAGGATCCACCTTGATTGACATAAGTATGATTACCCATCATATACGTACTGAATTTTTGCATGAAATCCTCCAATCCTATCCACATCTTCTTTGCTGGCCACCCGAGATTCGAGGTCTCTCAGGTTAAACTCAAGTTGGCTTACTTTATGGTCCATCGAAGTAAACCCTAACCCTGAGGAATCTGTAGTTATATCTTATGTCTCCAACTCCTCAACTACTATCTCATCCTTTTCTAGTGTTTTACCTAGAGTGATGGGATTCTTTTTTCCTCTTATGGAAGGCCCCGCCATGATGCCCCAAAATAGTAGGATGTAGGGATCACAATCAAATTTTAGGGTTTCATATTTTGATACGAATTTAGCCAAATATAAAAAAACTTAAAGAACAAAACCCAAATAATTTCTTTGTTCTTTCCAAAAATGTAACGAATTTGAAAAAATTCCAGAATTTGCACCCTAGGGAGTGATTTTATGAAAAACCCTAAATTTGTAATAACTTTTGCAAAATAAATCAAAAAGTTTGAAATTTTCAGGGAACCTTAATTGAAATGTTTTACAACTCGATAAAAATATCGCCTACCAATTTGCTTTGGTTCGTAATATATGGTGGAACAAAAAATTAGGGTTTTTGCCCTAATTTTGGCCCAGATCATAACTTTGATACCACTTGTAATGAAATTACTTGTATAATTCAGATCATGAGTAGAAATATAACACCAAATAACACAATATTCCATAATAATGATCTCAATATGCAATTAGAATAGCTTCGCCACTTTGAGGGGCAACCTCCAAACCATACAATAAGACTCAAATGCTCCAAATGATGATGAACTACTACCTAAAATCCCCTATATATACTATTCATATGTTATGGCCATCACCAAGGCCGACCTACTAAGCATGAGAAAGTATAAATGATATAATTAAGTTATATTGTAAGCCACAAGTCAGCTACTCATATCCTAATACAAGCAATAGGTTAAGGGCGTAGCATTCATGACTAGTAGCTGAAGCCTCAATTAGGTAATCGAATCACTATTGATGACTTGAAAATAACATAAAATGTGTTGAATTTTCTCCTGAAAAACACTTGAAACACTGTTGAACTTGAAGCTTGACCTAAATTGACCATCTCAGTTACAAGATTTTTAAATTAAAATTTTTGTGAGAGTGGAAAATTGTCTTAAATATGGAATTTTCGCCCTTTTCTCTCTCGTAACTTACGATATGTAGGGCTGAATATGAACTTCAAACCTATCCTGAAAAATTAGTTTTTCCAAGTATGAGCACACTGAATCTTATTATTGTTTGGAAATCATAACACATTGCAGATTTTTGAGTAATATAGTTGCTAAGCTAGGAAATCATGGAACTCTATTAAATTCTAAATTTTCCCTTTCTGAATGGATTCTTGGGACATCGGTGCACGTTGAGATTCCCTACAAATACATAATATTTGCAACTAAATCAACTAATGAAGGATTTGAGGTTGATCTTCAACTTTTGTTCTGGGGAAACTTTGAATGATTAGGGTCTTCTTCAAACTTAGGCCTTTTATTGTTATGACGTTTGTTACTTGTAATGCAAAAACCACCATTGGGTTGATTTTCCGATCCCATGAGGAGGCTAGAAGATAAATCATTGATTTGAAGGAACTATTAAAACATGTCCCTTATTAGATTTATTTTCTCCGCATTTGGATTTTCTTGAGAATCGCAATTGTTCCCTCGTAGCTATGAGCTTCAGTAAAATTCATGTTATATTCTTGAGAGGCATCTTTGAAACATCGTGCACTATGTTGGAGCAAAAACAAACAAGCTATATTAAAAAAATGAAAAATCATACATGCCCAAATGAGACATGCAGAGTGTGCAAGATAACTCGTTATGCAAAAATAAAACCTACTCGTACCCTAAACAAACTAGAAACTTGGAAGAATTCAAGAAAAACATGTAACTGGTAGTGAGAAGTAACTCCCCTTTCTTACAACTTGCATCCATACGGATAATTTGACACTAGACATGGTTGTGTACATGAGTGAAAAATTGATATAGTAATAACTTTCCACCCAAATCATCAAGGTATCAACTAGAAATAAGGAAAATACCTCTCAGAATGATCTACATGGGGCTCCTAGAGGTTTTACGGCTGATCCTTGGTATTGTGATACTCACCTTCATAGTTGGAAATGAACATGACCGGTTGTGGAAACTCTGATTCTAGATCCAAAAAGCTAGATATTTGATAGGGCATGACCTAGTCTATCGGATTCTCCCTCTACTCTGAGTTCCAATCTCAATAAGTAAAGAAAGTCCTTATGTAGACTTTCCTAGAAAAGGATTTGTCTGTGAATTGATTCTCTTATTTTTACACATCTATAGACAACTAATGTCCCATTTTGGTCAATGGTGTGGAAATGGTGATTTCCTTGTTCCCTTATTCTTCCTTCCCCATTGGAAAACTTGGAAGATTCAATTCCTCCAAACTTGAATCAAGAGGATTCTTATGAGATAGAGGATGTTTTTTTATGTTCTCTGCTTGGTGGAAAGAAAATCATCTACATCATGTAGTTCCTTGAAATTTTTGTAGCCTCTAGTGGAACCATTGGTGCCTTGCTGCAAGTAGTTTTTGCTCATTGTTTGGATCTTAGAGTTTCTCTTTCCTCTTTTAAAGGCATGGTTTCCTGTAAATTCATCTTCCTCTTCTAAATTGAAGTTTGAAAGGTCAAACTCCTCTTCTTGCTGATCCTAAGGGTTATTATGGATATCATGGTCTTCTAGATTATCCTCCTTGATGGATTCATTCAAAAATTCATTTCAATAAAAATGAAGGAAGAGGAAATCTAAAATTTTGTTTCCACAAGAAAGAAAAAATCTTTCTATGATCTCCTCCTCTTTTACATCCTCTAAAATTGATTCTCCTCTATGGTGTTCTTTGGATTTTCAATTTGTTAACCATGGTCATCCTCATCCTTCAACAAAAATTTGAGATTTCAAATTTATCCCCGAAATCAAAATCCATGATAGATGAAGTGAGAGAAGGGCTTGGAGTTTCTTGCATATCCTACCTTGTGTTTAAGATCTCTAAATCTATTGGACCCTCCTCCATAGCATAGATATCCTCTTATTTTGGACTTGGAGTTGTTATCTTCCCTCCTTATGCTAACTTTCAGAATCGACTGATGGTTGATGAACAATTTCCAAAAATAGAGTGCCCTCATGGACATTGCATTTTGAACATGTTGATTGTCAATCTTCTTCTACCTAGTTGATGTAAACTTAGTTTTTGCCACTTGTTTTCCAAATTTGGCCTCCTCTCGAATATTTTACTAACAAGGGAATTTTTTCCATTCCATACCTTGAAGCCATTTTCCTTAAAAACCTTATCATTTTTTCTCTATTGGTTTCTTCTTATTGTTGTTCCCTGGGTGGCTTTGAGTCTCTTCCCAAATTGATTTTGGTAATGTAAGAGGGGGTTGGGTTTCATTTGTTGTTTGCATGGTTGGTGATGAAAGGGGTTTGTAATTTTTTTAATTTTTAGGGGACTTGGGTTTGGAAGGGTAAGGGGTAGAAAAGTTGGGATGGGATGGAAGACTAGGGGATGAAGATGTAGATTCCACAATGGGTACAGCTAGTGGGAAATTCAAGAATTGATTTTGGGATTGAAATGGAACTGATTACACACTAGGAAAGGACCAAAACATGGTAATGCAAGGATTCCCCATGGACAATTTTGACTTTCATTACATTGGTGAGGCTTTTATCTTCGATCCATCCTTCAAGATGGGGTACCATTTCAGCCATGAGATCAAGTTTCTCCGTAGGTTATAATGACTGGAATAGGACCAAACCATGGACAAGGTACCATAAATCCAATTTTGAATTCCTTTAAGTGAAATGTATCACTTAACCATTCCATTTTAGCCTCCACGACTTGAACTTTTTGTTGTAACTCAATATATTTAGGCGTAAGATACTCTCCAAAATCCACATACCTCTAATCTTGAAAATATGCATACTTATGTGGATAACCAAACTAATATACTTCATGTCCATAGGAATATGAATATTGATTCTCCTCATAGAATGGTTCCAGAGGTTGTTCATAGTGACCTGAAAATGAACTCTACAAGCTTGGAGGTAGGTTAGACTGATATGGTTGTTGCCTCACATGTGAATCCCATGATGCAAATGAACCCATGATTACAAAAATTCATGGAATGGAAGAAAATGAAGAGATGTAGAAGGAAAAATGGATGGAAATGGGTGGAAAAGAGATGATCCGTAACTCAGAGAAGATGAGTTTTTGACCAGATGGAGTTGTTAGTTGTGTTTTACATGTGCCTCCAAAGGCATTGATTCCACTAAGAGAACAACAAAACTTGATAAAATGAGATGAATACCTAAAAGCACACCTTGAAGGGCCCAAAAAGGTTATGGGGTTGGATATTTCTAGCAGCAGTTGACCTCCAAAATTTGAAATTTCAGAACTTGGCTCCTACACACAACCTCGTAATTCGAAGAGTAGTAGACCCCAAAATGTCTTAAATATGAAATGCACATATGCATCCAATACTATGAAATTTGCAATCTCAAAAATTCTAAAACCTCTTATGTTTGAAGTCGAAATACAACATAGGTTATGAAATATAAAATCGAAGGCTCTAAATTCCAAAATTCAAAAAGTCCAAAATTTGAAATTGTGATATAAGGTATGTTTTGCATGCTTTAAACCCACATCTATCATATGTGAAAGTTAGAGACCATTTTTCACATGTGAAACTATTGAAAAATGATTTTGGAACTTTCATCCTATAGTAAAACCTATGAAATATGAAATTTGTAACTGTCGAAATCCAAAGTGCAAGGAAACCTCCAAAATTGACTTATTTCTTAACTTGACTTTACGGTGTGATGTCCGCAATGGAATAAATTGTGAAAAATGAAACCCGACTCTGTGTTTTCCCAATCGGACGTGTCAAATCTATTGTCACCAAATCACAACACCCATAAAATGGCCAAGTTGTGAATGGGGAATTCAGCAGTGTGATATTGTTACAAGGGTACTACCTCTCAAGCTATGGTACTTGTGCAAAAACACCAAATCTATAATGAACAAGAAATTTACATAAAACACATGATTTGCAATGAAAGGCAAGATGAAAACAAAAAAACATGAGAGGATATGAAGATTAACACAGATACAGTTTTATAGCTCCATATGAATTTATATAATACATTGTATGTAGGGAGATGCAAGATGCCATTACATTGTTTTAGATGAAGGCTTAAATCCCCAAATCTGAGAAGAAGAGGGGTGCATGGTGGAGAAAAATTACTAACTCTTTACAATGTTGCAGCCCCCTTACATTTATAGGAAAAATTTTGCATGAGAGAAGAGGAATTCGGATTCCAAGGCATATGTGGCTCGATTCTTGTTTACATCATCCTCTTGAGTCCTTTGATGTTTCGATACCCCTTATAATCTACCTTGTTGGAGAAGGAAGCATGCCCATACCTCATTAATGACCTCCCACCAACCCTGACACTATTTTTTGTTCATACAATTTTAGAGGTCTAAAACCTCCTAAATTTCAAATTAGTTGTTTGCAAGTTATAGATCTTCTCTCCATGATTCCAACAACTGTAAGTATGTGAAAATATGACAACCAGAGCTCAAGATATATATTTTTGAGTGGAGAAATGTTTTGGCATTCTAGGCACTTGGTGCAAGGTTGTGTAGCAAGTATCTCACTAGGATGCTTGGCGAGCTAGGTTTGAGTTATGTTTTGATGTTCACAATGGGACTCATATTTCCCCTTTCCCACAACTTCAACTCCCTTCACCAGATTCCCATATTTCAATAGCTAGTTGATCTCACACCTCCTTACATTGGGCAACCCTCAAAAAATCCACCCTACTAGTTATGCATTGGATCACTTTCACCGAAACCTCTGCTTGGTGAGCCACATCGATTCCTAACCACATTTCCATTAAATCATTGTATGTTCATTCTTCCATGTGACCCTTAGACACGTCGATTGGCTTGGGCCTCGAGCACACCACCTACTCTGACATCTTGATTTCACCTCCCTACGTACTGTGGCACATTTTTCCAAACAACTCGGTTTCAGATGTTTCTTGCTCGGTGTTTCAAACTTTTCTATTTCATATTTTCATAGGTTTCATCCTTATTGGTTCAACACTATTCACTTGTTTGACCCACAAAAACCCAAATCATTGAAATCCTAAAGTCTAAATTTCAAACTTCGGGTTTTGGGCTTTAACTTTGCCATACACCAACCTCGACTCACAAAATATTCAAGTGCTAAAACTATGAAGTTATAATTTCAAACTTTGGGTTTCAGACTTCAAGTTCACTATTCATCCCAACTTTCCCAGTAAGTTCTCAAACTCTGCCTCTAAAAAATACTCTTGCACTAGTTGACCATGAAAGGGGCATTGAATTCCGCAATTTGGATAGTCACTTGCATATAAAGCCCCTTCCATCCATGTTGACTTTATGGCTCAGTTCCACTAAGTTTCACATTTCCCTCACCAAATCGATCTAATTTTTTATCCCATGAGCTGACATAGCTCGACCTTCCTTCCTCTCAAGTCGGCTCTTTGTGACCTACTAACCAAGCTCAAACCTCGAATTCTTGCCTTGGCCATGAATCTACACTCTCGATTCACCCACGTGGACCTAGGCCACCCCGATTGTGGCTCATCTTCTTAGAAGCCTAACTCTTGATTCTCATTGTCTTGTTTGAACTATTTGACCCTACAATTCCATGGTTGAGACATTGATTTTCATTCTTACATTCCCTCCTAGCTCATCCCATGAGCTCCTTAACTGAGCTTGATTGCCTCAACATTGGCCTAAGGCCTCGACCCTACACTTTCCAATGTGTCCGGATGTGTCACGCTTGTTAGGTTACATTACACCGAGTCAACATTGTCTACTATGTTGATTTGTTATGTGTCGAGCTCAACCCATAAACCCATGCCCCGATTTCATCATCCATCTAGGCCCCAGAGGCAAGTTAGCTTATCCTCTCTTGTTACGACTCACATCATCGTCTCATGATCTTGTTGCCGACCTAGCCAACTCATCAAATCCTCGGCTCCTATATGGGCACCGAGCTCGAGATAGGTCTCCACGAGAATCCACCAATGCAGCCAATCTCACTCGATCTCGAAGAATACCCCATCCTTCTTTACAATCTTTGAGCTTGACGAGCTACTCGACGAGATAATTTTTAACTTTGTCACCCCTTAAGCCCCTTTGGGAAAAATTTATCAATGTAACTTTTGGATGGAAAAATGAACTTCCCCATCCCATGCAAAGTGTATGTGTAATAATAAGCCCAAGATGTAGTCCCTTTGATATATAGATAGATATCCCTTGATAGAAATTTTCTTTCATTATAATGGTATGTATGGTGTGTTTATATAGGGATCTCTTGCTTGCATTTCAACACAAATGAATTGACATGCCAACTAGGACGTCGGGATAGGAGTAAGAAAACTTAAAAGGTGAATCATAAATGTCAAAAATATTATCAAGAACAAAGGGGACATGAGTGCCTGGTTGGATAGGAGCGCTTTGGCACCAATGTCTAGAGAAAGCGACGATAAATGTGTGAAGAATGAAAGATAGGGATACTGTGACCTAACATGATTTGGGTGTATGAGTGACTTATGCAAGTGATAAAAACAATATAAATAATCAAAGCAAGTGGGTGGACTAGGAAGTGTGTTACCAATGAATACTTTTCTTACTAAAGATCCATATATAGAACACCATACTTGGTGATATAGTAAATAGTAGTAAGTGCATGATTTTGTGTCTACATTTCCCTCCTTTATGCTATTTAAATGAAATTTAAGTAGTGTAAAGGAAGTAAGGAAAATACCTTAAAGAAGTCCTGGAGAATCCCTATCACGTAAGTAGGTGCATAATAAAAACACATAGCATGGTGAATCATGGATTGACATGTCGATACATGTGGCATAAACAGAGAGATGGTGAACCGTTGTGAGGAAAACTTGATGAGATTTATGATTTCAATTTTCAAAGAATTTTTAGATTTGACGAGCTATGGAGTGATAAGTTCCCAACCTAATTTTGTATGTCTGAAAAACTGAAGTATTTGGGTGTCTTGTCACCCGATCAAGAGTGTTAGGGAGAGATTTCTATTTTTACCCTCTAACTTTAATTACATCCTCAAAAGGCCCAACCACTTGTAGACGCAGAAAAGGATTGAATTTTTTCATTTTGATTCAACAAGAATAACTCATATAGGAGAAGTATAGGAAAGGAAATGATGTCTCATCTCCCCCACTCCAAGGGTTTCACCGTGATGTATATGATGCTAGATGACTCCCACATTAGGTCACATTGAAGTGATAGAAAATTTAAATTTATTTTCCCATGTTAGGTCATCTGGGAAAGATACGAAGTGATGTAGCTCCCAAGTTAGGTCATCTAAGAGAGACAGAAAATGTAAAGTGATATTCCTATGTTAGGTCATCTAGGAAAGATAAAAAGTGATGTAAACCCCAAGTTAGGTAATCTAGGAGAGATAGTAAAGTACGTTTTGTTGTGTCGATTGGTTGATTTGATTCT
Organism: Taxus wallichiana var. yunnanensis; assembly: GCA_018340775.1. Taxonomy (NCBI): domain Eukaryota; kingdom Viridiplantae; phylum Streptophyta; class Pinopsida; order Cupressales; family Taxaceae; genus Taxus; species Taxus wallichiana. The sequence continues at coordinate 813,128,062 of CM031234.1, read as the reverse complement.
AGAAAATGAAAATTTCGTTGTGAATAAATATTATATGATTGATTACTCATGGAGATATTTTTCGCTTGTTTGCCCCCATATTAGGTCATTAGGGTGAATTGCTAGAAAGTGGTATGAAATTTCATGGGATATGAGAAATTTTTGATAGTGATAAATTTGATATTTGAAAGGATCATGCGGTAGTGCGAGGGGGTCCTAGGGTGATCCAATTATATTCCACCAATTTCCATGAAAGGGAGAGTGATGGTGAGAACAAATAATAAGCTGAAAGTAAATGTGCAATAATGCGAGAGTGAATACAAAGAGGTATAGTGGATGTCATAGAATTGTGTGTATATCGAGTTGAAAATGTGCAAGATTATAATAGAGTGCCAAGAAATGTGTTCAATACGATAGAATGTGAAATTATGAAGATAACGATGCAAACAAGACATAAAATGGCGTAGTGAAGATCACAATATGAGAAAAATCATGTGATGTGTATTAGTTGGGATAATGAGCATAAATAGTGACCATAATAATATAGAAATGATTAAAATTACTATATATAATAATAGTAAAAGTGATTAGTGACTTAATTTGAACTTTTATCGAGTTTGAGTTTGATCTTGAGTGTGTGAAGATGTCGTAAGTTAGAGCAACGAGATTACGTTGATTAGAGATAGTAGTGACGCTCATGGCATCGCATATGACAATTGAGTTGATGAGCATGGTTATTTTATACGATGCGGGATGTAATGAGGCTTATAGTGCATGGTGGGTAGTGCATCGATGGATGTTATTGTTTCTAGTTGTTGTGGATACAACAAGAGTACCACCGATTGGAGGAGTAATGGGGCTATAACCTACCCCGATAGTGTCGGAACAAAGTGATAGTAGAGCATGTGTATTTGATAGTTGTGTTTTTTTACTCGGTTTGTAACGATCAAAATTACAAGAGTTGGAAAATGGGGATTTAAAAAAACGTAAAAAACAAATTACATAGCTACAATCATACATATTAATTTAATCAAATTCATTAAATCAGATTTATTCTTTTGATCTATCCGACAACATCCATGTAATCTAGGTGTGACTCGAGAAGCATGTATCCGGATCTCCACAATCTCCCTAGGTCACTACTTCGAGTGACAATGCTTACTAGCATTTCAGCTCAACCTTTATCAGGTCATGGGAACCATGTGAAAGTCCTTGGGTCAACCATTTCCAATAACCAACCATTGCCTACCTCATGTTCGGTGTTCAAATTCCCATGATCGGAGTTACTAACAATGTTTTTAATTGGAGGACTAGGTGATCGAGACAATGCACAACCATCAATGCATTACTTTGGAAAAAGTTACCTGCCATGCATGTTATGGCTAAACTCAAGACAACACACTAGTCTTATGAGTTATAAGTCTTCCGCCACCTCTCAACTATCCCTTTAATCTGTTATCTAGATCTTATAGTTTGTATTTACTTTATTTCCAATTAATCTTATCTTGCAAGAGTTTATATCGAGATAGATGCCAAGGCCAATTAGGATCATTATGAGATGAGTACATTCGTTATGCTGAAATGTAACTATTTCAACATTCTGCATGTACTTATCCTTTAATATGCCTAATGGATCTTTTCATCTAATTACCTTCCTATCTAGTTTCTCTTTCCCGATGTTCGATTTTAAACCCTAAATTACCTTTTTATAACGATATTCTTTCATCCTCTTAAAAAATAGGATTTACAATCTTAACAAATTAATCTCAAGTTTCTGGAAGGCCAAATTAAATATATATTGATATATATTTAATTATTCCTCCGAACAACTACACCACTAAATAGCTATTTACTTCTAAAATTAAAAGACAATTGAATGTTATAATAATAGTCCAATTTTTGGCTTCATATATTGGTAAATGTCATATAAATATATTTAACAATTTATGATAAGTAAGACTTCTTAATTCTAGTATTTATCATTTACTCATATTGAGATATTATTACATACAAAGTAATCATCTCTTTATTAAAAACATAAATTACATATGTCGTTAAGGAAAAATATATAACTGATACTATAACTCTCACATAGTGAGGTTTGAATATTAACAATGGGTCCAAGATCCCAATAAATTCAGTCAAAATTCTAGGATATCATCCTTCTACAAATTGAAATCCAAGTAACTCATTTAGATTCATGCTACGATAAAACTTCTCAAGACATGAGTTTCCGCATATCCGAATGTGACGGCTAATTGTCCTACAAGACTGGAGTAGTGGTATGATGTCAGTTCAAAATGAACTAGCATGAATATTGCCTTCATTTTCTGATGTAATTATTTAATAAAATATGAAATATATAAATGTTGTTTTATCAACAAGCGCATGGTAATACAGCTGAGAATGTATTACTACATATTTTCCATAAAGATACAGTTATGAATGCACACCAATAGGACAACCAATTTCTATTTCAGCAATCATGTTTCCCTCTAATCACAAGGATCAAGACATCCTTATTTCAACTTCAAACAATAAATATTTGACATTTAAAATTTTACATAAATCGTAGGAACATTATGATTAAGAAGAGTACATTTTTCTTTCTTATTTTTAATAAGTTACCATCACAAAAAAAAGTAATCAAACTATAATCATTCAAAATCCAAATTCAGATTATAACCATAAGCAAATCATGCTTTACATGGTACAAATTTAAATATTATTTTACATACCCTCCAATCAATGAGAAACTTAAAAAAAATGTCGAAATCAACCTTTCCAAATACCAATTAAACATATTCTCTCTAGGTAATGATTAGCTCATCATATCATTCAAAAACATCATTAACAAAGAAAATAAAACATAATATTTTCAGTCAATGAGTAGCTCTATAAAAAATCAAAGAATATCATTAACAAGAGAAATAAATCATATTATTTTCAATTAATGAGCAGCTCTATAAAACGTATGATATATTCCTTTTCGAACAATAAAAACACATTTTGCTTATATATATGAACAACCCAACTAAACAATGTAAAAACACCATGATTACGTCATTTAAACATACTCTTTCTAAAAGACCGGTCACTAGGGCCTCCAGGAAGCTCAACCTTGAGTCTCTTGCTGTGGAGAAGGAGCCTTTCGAACTTGAGATTGCACATGATCTTCTGAATATCAGCAGTGCCAGTCCCCGGGAAGTGCAGTTGGATAGCTCTTCAAAGAGGTTGGAGGCCTTAGAGGCTGAGATGAAACTGTTGAAGGATGAGGTCAAGAAGCTGGCTAAACAGAAAGGCAAGAAAAGCATGGAGGGGGAGGAGAACATTGATAGCAGTCAGATTGAGGACATTTATAAGAAGCTGACCTCCTTTGACTCCCGCTTAGGGATGGCCAAAACTAGACATGATTACATCATTGCCGCCCTTAGGGCAATTGAGGAGTTCATTGAGGGCCATGCCAAGAGTGTTTCCAACCTCAGCGGTGTCCCGGCTACACTTTGGGGCAACGAAAAAGAGAGCAAAAGAACCATTGAGGAGCTTGATAAAACTGATGCTGCCCACATGACTACTTTGGGTATGTTTCGCGCCTGGAAGAGAGTCAAGACCAGCATCGACAAAGCTACCAAGAAGTAGTATTGGTTGCTTCTGCTGCTTCTGTTTGTTTTTTTGCTATTTTTTGCGGTCTCTTTACTGCTTTTTTGCAGTAATTTTGTTGTTTTGTCTCATTTGAGTAGCTGTTTCTGGGCTACTTCGAGCTTCATTGTAACACTCGGATCTTGATCCATTCTCTCTGATTCTCACTCTTATTCTAGCTCTTAGGCCTTCTTTTGTTCTCAAGGGTATAGTCCCTTTCAAAAAACTATTTGCCAATAATAATAAAAAAACATACTCTTTCTAGTAAAAGAATAGCTAATAATTTCTTTCATAAAATATCATTATATTAAACCCAATCATGCCACCAATTACTCCTTGGTACAACTCGGTCAAGTTGTCCTAGCTTTCATGCCCTTACCCAGACAAGCAATTTCTTTTTCACAACCATGCAAGAATCCAAGTCATATTGCCAGGCTGGAAGTTATAGGCTAAATGCCATTTTTTTGTTTTGTAGTTATTCACACATAACAACACATCCTCATTTATACATGAACTGATTTAGATGCCCATAATAAAAATTTCTGGAAAATGCAGCCCCATGCAAGAGCTTTGACATCCACAAATTTTCATTCAAAAGATCTCAATAAATTAAAAATCAGACTTGCATATAACAACCAAGAAGGAAAAAATATAAAACCCCAACCAGTTACATATCCATATCGATTTGGTTACCCAAATTGATTCATTTATGCAAATTGATTTGTATACCCAAATCGATTTGGGTATCAAATCGATTTGTTTACAGAAAACACAATCAAATTTCTGTTAACAAAAATGAAAACCCACAAGCACAAATTGATTTGAAACACACAAATTCACAAAAAAATTCCTTCTTCTAGTACAGGAAAAACCCAACTCTTTTCTTTTTGGGTACAATTTATTTTAATGCAGAGAAGGAATTTTAACTTGCATTCTATTTTTATTTTTGCAGATTAAAACCCAAAACCCCATTTACGTTTTTTTTTTTCTAGATTTAGCTAAAACCACACAAAGAAAACTTAAGAGAATACATAATCCATCAATTTCCTTTTCAAATTTCATCTCCAACAATTAAATCAAAAGATGTCCACAAATTCTTTTGATTTCCATTAAAACAAAATGTGTATTTCTTCATTTTTTTACAAATAATGCAGCAGAGAAGGGAGAAGATATTCATGCCTGAAGTAAACCCAGAATCAGCAACCTCTTACTCTTCCAACTCCAACAAGTTGAATCCTTCCTTCCTCCAAAACTCACACAAGTATCCCAGAAGGGAAGAATGAAAATAGACAAGGAGAAATAAAAGAAAAAGAATATAATGAAAGAAACTATAGTTGGGCAACATATTCGAGAATTTTTGGGCTTCCCAATGTTGGCACATGTATTAATGCATGCCACATACTTGTGCTATGTAAAGGTGTTTCACTTTACAAAACCCACAAATTTTAAGTATTAAAAATAATATATATATTTTTAATATAACTTTTCACTTAGATGCCAAATCCTTCTAGAGTATACATTACTAATTTACAAATTAATATTGCATTTTTTAATTTTTAATTTAATTTTATTTAAATTTTTATCCAACTTAATGGTTAAGTTAAAATTAATCATCATAATACAAGTCCACATATTACCAACAATATATTATCATAATAATTATTTGAATTTCCACGTTCCATATGAAACATTCTAATAAACGAAAATCACCAAGTCCGTAAATAATAATTCAAATATTCTCATAAAGTTGGCTTGACATAGCATCGTCAAATAAAATAGAGACAGTTATTATTATAGTCATTGCAAAAGTTGAACAAAACAAAAGATGACTAAACCGATTAAAATAAAGTAACCGAAATACAAATAACCGAAAGATTCGTTATCATTTATGAACCGTTTTACCTACGATCAAGGCCTAATCATGTTTAGGAAGGATCATCAAGGTGGGTGTGGGGTTACCCATTCAGTAGTGTCATGCCCTGCAGCAAGAAGCTGTGGGTCATGACACGACGAACCAAATGAATTCTTACACACAATGATGATCTTGTCTAATCCTGATTAGATGTAACCGTAGTTAATTTAACTTACTAGAAATTTGGGATCTTACAAATTGATTGATTGTTTCACATCATGTATAGTAAATAATGTGTCAATATATGGATACGGGTGATGCATATTGGTCAGCGATCATAAAGACATCGATCTGCATATTGACGTAGAATGTTCCTACCGATGTGCTTGTTGGAGGTAGTATCTTGGATCGAGTAAACTCCATTGCAGTGATCATGCACACTTATTCGAGTCGGTGGTGATAGTAGCGATGACATGCATCGTGATTTTGAGTTAGGGTGACGAGGCATGAGAAGAGACTCATTAATTGAGGGAGGTGGTAGGAGGAGGATCTTTAGTGCAGGATGTGTTAACATAGTATGTGGATTTGCAAAGGAGATTCTCAAATCCGTCAAGGCAGGTGGAGTGATATAGGGTTTTGCGACCGGTGGCGTAGATTGAGCGGTGAAGCATCGAGTTCTAGAGCTCTCGTAGTTGTATATAGTGATAGTGAAGATGATGTATGATATATATTGATGTATGGGGCTTTCCCACCATCATTGGAATTTTTATAACTATGATGTGGATATATATATATATATATATATATATATGGATGATTGACATATTTGTGATGCATTGATTTTAATTGATGTGTGATATGATGATTGGTGTTTGTATATAGATGTACGATCTGTGATGTGTGATTTGCATTGTCTAAATGAATATGTGAGATGATGATGATGAGTAATGTTTTGAAATTTGTATTATATGTATGAATGAGGATAAATGGTATGTGATAGTAATAGATGTATTTGATGTATAGTATCATAGATAAAATGAATGAATCATGAGATGCTAGGAAGAATAAAATGAAAAATATTCTTAATGATGTATGATGTCATGTGTGAGTTATGATGAATAGGGGGAAGAAGAGTGATGCCCCTAGTGTGTGTTAGTAAAATGAGGTTCATTTATATAAGACCCTCAAAGAGTCATGAATGAGTGATAGAACATGAGTACATCATCGAAGTGGTTTGAATATATGCGCTAGACAGATAAATCAATAAATTCTATAGCATAAGAGATGGAGCAAGGTTCTTACTATAACAGATCCTCAACATTCATGTAAGAACCATGAGAACACAAGTGCATCATCGGGTGGTAAGGTGACTGGGATCACCTACCAAAGACAAGTGGGTATGGAGCAGTCGAAGAGTGTGAAGTGGAAGAAACCTAAGTGTATGAAGTAAAATGAATGTCTAATGAGATAGTTTCAATGATGGGAGATGTCGTGGTGGGAAGAACAAATGATGATGTCTTAGAAATCCAATGTGAAGCAGGAGCATTATGCGGAAGATAAGATGGTGCAACATCGATGATGCAGATGTGGATGAGCAAGGATGAGTCGTGCATGAATAATGACATTAGAAGCAGTGAAGTAGATAAGTGAACTAGAGTAACAACATTCTTGCATGGAATTGGAGACATAGATCACTCGGGAAAGCAAGAGCCAAAGGAAATGACACCCTTGTCTTCTAATTGTTGCAATTTATCATGAAGGGCACAACAGTAATTTTCATGATGGCCATTGATGTGATGATAGTTGCAATAAGGATGATCACGTTGGAATTACAAGAAATGAGCTAGATGATGCTGATTAGAAGGAAAATGAATCAAGAACTTATAATTAAAAACACACAACACATCATGAGGCTTAACAACATGTGGAAAGTGCAATGGCTCTGAGTAGGGGATGTAGAAGTCTTGGTCATTGCCCGATGTGGTAAAGTAGACAAAGGACACTTATGTGATGAAGAAGACTAAACATTCTTGTAAGGTGGATGAGATATAGACCTTGGAGGATGCTTACAGATGGAAGAGGAGAAGAACTACAAGATAATGTTGCAGTAGAAGAAATAGTAAGAGGATCTATAACACATGTAGCAATCATATCTTGTTATAGATCAATGACCTTATAACATAATACTTGTAAATGTTTCTCATGTGTCATATGACAAATTCTCTTTTAAATCAGAATCAAGAAATTAAAAATATGAATTTGATTAAAATAAAATGTAATATAATAGCCTAATTTATTGCAAGTTTGCGGTAAATAAATGATTAGTAAAGCATTAAAATACTTAAATAATACCCAAGCAACTTAGAAATGAAAATATGAAACTATAATGTGTAAAGAGGGTTAGAAGAGCCTTAGCTAATTCAAAAAGGTTGTTGGATTGTGTCAAAGTGGAGACCGCTTTGAACATAAATGGAGGACCATCATACAAAATTCATGAAACTTGCAGATATGACATATTTGACCAGACTGGGGCACCTGGAGAGGGATAGAGGCACCTGTGGGAACCCTAGTCTATGTAGATGCTTAGAAAACATCCTATGAGATATCATAAGAGGTTTGAAATTATTTTCCTTTTGTCACATGTATGTCATTGAATTCTACCAGATGTCTCTGTAAATCCATAATGAATGAATCACCTGCAAAACCCAAACAAAGAATCAAAACCCTAAAAAAGGAAAGATACAAATGAATGGGTCAAAATTTCCTCAGTTGCCAAAATAATGGACTTATCACTGAGAGTTTCACTACATCTCAGACCCAATGTAGTTATTTGTGTGTGTGTGCAGAATTATACCCTAGGTTTCTCTTTTGTCAATCACACTTTGTGAGTAACGAGAAAATAATTAGATGTATAATTTAAATATGGTGTACATGGAAACAATACACTCCCCTCATATGAAGTGTGATGCAAATGAACCATCCTTTTCCCTTTGTGATGGATCTAGATGGATGCAAATGGAGCTATAGATGTCTTTGATAGATTCAACATTATGTGGAGATAGTAGATGTTTAGTGCTTAGTCCCTTATTATGATCACATAACTTTATATTTATATGATTCCCTTGCTTGAATTTCATAATTAACCCCAAAAATGCTGACTACAAAAAAATATTAGATGCTCAAATGACTAGAAAGGACCCGAGAAAGTGTGACTAAAGTACAAAGAGGAAAAGGGCCCCCATAGGGGACAAGGGGTGCTGCGCCGACATCTTGGTTGGGAACTAGTGTACAAAATGACAAATGCCAAAAGGTGTAAATAAAAACCAACAAAGTACAAGTGAAATATTGAAAACACAAGCATAAAGAAAATAAAGGTTTCCAAAGACATGGGTTAATCGATAATTTTATTACATAGGAATTAACAAAATAGTAGTTTGTGATCGAGACTAGATAATTACCCAATGTGCGTGATTGTGTGTGTACATTTTCCCTACTTTATGTTGATGACAAGAATGCTCGGTAACATAGAGTAGATAAATATGAGTACCTGATATCCATGTAGATTGATGTAGAAATAATGCCAAGGGACTAGACAAAGCGTGGAGTGATAAAAGGATGGAGCGTGGAGACTAAAGATACAAAGGTGTGAAAGGTGATGAAAATGAACTTAGGGCAGAAACACGTGTGTATATGTTGATGTGTGTGTGATGTACCTATTGTTAGTAACGTGTTAACATTATTGTTGATGTTGACTATTTGTTTCCCATATGGACGGACCTGCAAAAGAGAATATGATCAAGTAGTCAAATATGCATGTATATGTAAAAGTGTGTAAAAAGAATGGAATTAAATAATGTAAAAAATGATAAAAATGTGAAAAAGAACATGTGCACCAGATCTCGTGAGGCGAAAAATGGTGTAGAAAGGATCGTGTTGATTAAGTGAGAGTTTTTAGGATGATCTCACCCCACTGGCTAAAGAAGTAAGGAAGAAATTTTGTTTTATCCTCCAACCTTTAACCACTTCTTGAAAGCTGTAGAGATACCTATACTTTTGGTTTTGTGGATGATCTAACACCACGGTATAAGTAGTGTAGAGAGGAGGGTTTATTGGTATCCTTTATCCTTTGACTACTCCTAAGAATCAAACACCACTACAGATGGTGCATACTAACATATGTCATAATGACAACCTACCTTGTAAAACCTGTTGTGCATGAGTTCTCAGAGACTATGCTTGAACCCAATCATTGTGTAACTACCCTAGTTATAGGCACTCCAAGAAAGGCATCATTGTACTAAGGACCCAAGTTTGATTCTGAGCCCTGAAATGTGTTGTAGATGGATCTATGGGGTGACTGATTCACCCAAAGGATGCCCCCTTTGGGGAACATGCAGCATTGCAGAAGGAGTATGCGGGCAAAAATATGACCAACTATGAAATTGTTCCCTACATGGGGAAGGGGATGTGCTTGGTAGAAACTAAGGCACATGTAAAAAAGTGTCTAGGAAACAAGTGTTAGTACAAACAAACATGCATGTATAATACTAAGTGTAAACTAGGAGATAATATATAAGCATATAATATAAACACCCAAGAAGATAATGTTTATGCGAAATGTAGGTTGTAGACATAGAACACCACTCATGATGTTGCAAGATAATCAAGGATGATGAATCCAAAGACATACAAGTGTGCACATAAGAAAGGGAAAACCCCACAAATAATTACATACAATGACAAAAATGTTATAGATAACCATGAAAACAAGTAGCCCTACATAACAGATGTTACACATGAAGCACGATAAGCATGTTAGAAATATAATAAGTAAGTCTAAGCATGTATAATTTGATAATGTATTGTGCTATGAAATAAAATGAAACAATAAAACCTGTAGTGTACAAAATTTGATGCCCTAGGAACCACTGTGGGGGTGGTTATAGGTATTGTGCCAAGCATCCATGTTGCACATAATGGACCTGTAGAATCTATGATCACAACTAGAAAATCAAGTGAATGCACATGTGTGCATGATAAAGATAATGACATACAAGATATATATCTAGCATGTGTAATAAAGTAAACATGTACAAGTAAATCCAAGCAAGAGATATGCATTATGTTATGGATGGATAGAATGGAATGTAGAGTGAATGATAGAAGCCACATTCCCCCAAGTGAATGGAATTGTATGCAATTAGGTTGATTTGTTTAAGTCTCCTCAACTGTCTAGAATGAACCGTAAATGAGAGTACATCATTGGGAAATGGTCGAACTATGTGTGGTGTGTAACATGGTGTGATGAATGTGTAGTGATGATATGTGATGTAGAGATGAGGTGTAAGAATGTGTGATGATGTATCCTAAAGTGTATATCACAACAAGATAACATAAGAAGTGATTATTTAGCCTAAAGTGTATATCACTAAAGGATGCTAGAAGAAGTGATGATGTAGCCTATAACATATATCACTAATCTAGGAATGTCACATGAGAAAAATATTGAATGTTTGAATGTATGAGTGTGATGAGGTCCATTTGTGATGTATACCCTCAAAACTTCAGTATGGACCATGAGACTAGGGTATGTCATCGGGTAGTGAGTGTAGCATGTATTATGCATAGTACATGTGAGCATGAGAAATCGCTATGTGATGTGTAAAGAGGGTAATGTAAGATGTATAATATGTAATGTAAGATGCACAGATGAGATAAGGTGTGTAATTGCAAAGCGTGTGTGATGTAAAATGTATAATAGTGTAGGGTATAGACTGTGTATGATGTATAGATGTATAAAGCACTGAATGCAAATGATGCATAGTAGATGGAAGATTATAAATATAGAAATCACATGATATATGAAGATGTGTAATGTGTAGTGTGACTAATTAATGCTAGATATATGTTTGGTGAATGTGTCTAGTGTATGATGTGTGATGATAATGTGTGGTTTGTATAGTGTGCAGTGTGTGAGGTTCATGTGTGTAGTATGCCCTCAATAGTCAAGTGTGAACCTTAACACAAGATTGTGTTATAGGGTAATGTCGATGTTGGCTTGTGTGTGGTATAAGATGTGTGTTATTAATTAGGGGAGAGGATATACATGATGCTCCCAAGTGTGTAGTGGTGAGTGAACTATCCGATGATAGTAAAGGATGAAGATCCTCTACTCAATGATTATGGTGATGAAAGTGTGTGACCATGCTCTAGGAGTGGTGGTATAGCAGATAAAAATGCATAGGTGAGTGAAGCCTATATGCATGTGATGGATGAGTGTATTGTGGGAGCCTTGGTGTAACAAAATGTGTAAGTGATGGAGACCTATGTGAGGTGGAACATGGTGGTGAGGGACACCAACGTGGGATAAAAATGTGATGGTGATATATGCTAAGTTGCAGTAACTATCCAAGGAATGGGCCTATATCAATTTGTTGGACTAGTAAAACAATGAGACCATGTAGGTTGTATGTGAGTAGGTGAACTAGGAGCAGATGGTGTATTATATTCTATGGGTCATGGCGTACTAGATGAAGTAGATCATACATGATTCACCGTAAGAGGTGATTACGACCATGGAGTAGATGGAGGTACACCATCGATAGAAATGAATTGATTGTTATGAATGAATTTTAAATGCAAATGGTTCATGGAAATGATAGATTGAGACCTGCGAATCCAATTGAGGCCTAAGAGCATGTCACACCCATTAACTTCTTGCCCCACAAGAAAGGGTACAAGCATAGTAAGAGGAATTATAGTAACACAAATTTTGACAACACCATTTGAATTATTCATCAGATATGATATTTTTGATAGTGAATAGCCAATAGCAACAAGAAGTGGAATAACACATGCACTGATGGGCTAGGATAGATCAGCCTTAGTATTATTGATAGGGGTAGATCCGAAAGAAGTGGTGATATGTAAGTGATTAGAAGAGAACGTGGCATGATAATCGTGATCAAAAAAAGAGATGAGTGGTGGGGAAATGTCGGTGTTACCAACCAAGAAATATAGGGCCCCAATGCAGGAGGACGATCTTGCATGATATTTATGATTAGCCGATGAATCAACAAATTTTTTATTTTTCTTTGAAAATGGGTTATTAAATATTTTAAGATTATGATTTTTGTTGACTGAAAGGTGTAGAGTCTATATGTTGTGGGAATTCAATGTTTTTGTTATCAATAAGATCCTATATGATTGTGTGAAGTTTAAAACACCTATTTATAGAGTGTCCTACACATCGATGATAGTCACATCGATATTTTTCATTGTAATTTATTCCTTTCATTCATGATGGGTCTAACTCAAGTGGTGGAGGAAGTGTGATAAGATTTCTCTCAAGAATCTGTTGTAATATGAGGTGTGGAGCAATAAGGAATTTGGTGAATGTGTGTTGAGGTGGTTGCATTGAACATCTTTGGTGGTGGATACTACGTTAACCGTATTTTTGTTGGTTTGTTCGGTGAAGGTTTGAATGTTAACTTTCTTTGAAAATGTGTAGAAGAGGATGCTTATTCTGATATTTAAGCTTTCCAATGGATAAAAGCTTGGTTTTTCAAATATTGAGAGTATGACATAGTTTTTCAAATGAGGAAGATGTCTCAAAGAAAAAAATTCGAGAAGAGGCGGTAGTAGACTTTGGATGAATAAATCTTGAAGCTAAAAGTCGACAAGCACATTGGACATCTTAGCTAAGTTTTTTTTGTATCATAAGACATAGTCCGCTAAGTGTTTGTTAGATCCTTTCTTAAGTTGTGCAAGTTGGGCGTATGGGATCTTAGCGCCGATATTGATAGAGAAGTGAGTGAGAAAAGCATCATCTAGATGTGTAAAATATGTTACCGAGTGAATAGGTAGGTCATAGAACCAATGCATCACATAATCATGAAGACTACAAGGAAATAGCTTAGCTAGGAGAATGTGATCATCTACAAAATCTAGACAAGCCACATGGAATTTTTGGAGATGCTCTTGTGGGTCACCATGGCCATTGAAAATAGGTAGTTTAGGGGTGAAAAAATTTAGTGGAAGTGAATAAGTGAATAGATATGGCGTGAATGGAGTATGTAGTAATAGAGTGGAATCCAAATATGAAGATGCACGTGAAGATTGCTTCCGTAATTGATGAATTTTTTTCTTGAAGGTCTTGATAAAGGGATGATAGATCTTTAGTGATGGCGGAAGGATTCTACCGTATATGAGAAAAAAAGTGGTGGGTTATAGTGATTAATAGGAGTATGAATAGAAACAGGAATGATGGAAATGGGTGGAAGGGTAGAAGCAATTGGTTAAGAGTAACGGTTTGTGGGAATAGCGGCATAAACATTAAGCTCGCAAAGGTTTGTGCCTCCTCATGAACAACATATAAAATCAAGTCTAGATCTTGGGGATTCTCAATGATATAATAATTGAGGGCTTTAAGATGGGTGTCTATAAATTCTTAAAAAGATTGAGCCATAGTAATAAGAGAAGAGGATCCCTAAGTGGAAGGGGGTTTCAAATGTTGGGTTCACCAAAATTATTATGCTAAAATGTAATATAATAGCCTAATCTAATGCAATTTTGTAGTAAATAAATGAATACTAAAATACTAAAATAAAACCCAAGCAACTAAGTAATGAAAATATGAAACCCTAATGTACAAATAGGGTTAGAAGATCCTTAGATGATTCACGAAGTTTATAGAATCGTGTTGCTTTGGAGACCCGCTAAACGAAATGGAGGAGCAATGCACGTGAAGCCCTAAAACTTGCATATCTAGCAGATTTTTCTAGATTGGGGTGCCTCGAAAAGAGATAGAGGTGCCCATGGGCACCCCTGGTTAAGATTTTGGGTTCCCTGGTTTGTGTAAATGTGTAGGAAACCTCGTCGAGGTGTCGCAAGAGGTTCACAATTATTCACCTTTTGTTGTGTGTAGTTTTTTGAATTCTATCGAATGTATCGTAAATACACAATTTATGAATCAATGTAAAACCCCAAACAAATAATAAAAACCATAAAAATAAAGATATAAATGAAGGCATTAGACTATCCTTACCTTCCAAAATGATGGACTTATCATTAAGCGATGCACTACATCCTAGACCCAATGTAGTTTTCTTTTTTGTGGATTTGTGCCCTAGGTTGCTCTTGTACTACCACATGTTTTGAGTAGCAAGCAAGTAACGAGATGTAGAATGTGAATAATGTGTGTATGAAACAATAGACTCCCCTCCTATGAAGTGTGATGAATATGAACCAACCTTTATCCCTTGTGATGGATCTAGACTGATGTAAATGGAGCTATAGATGCCTTTGATGGATGTAACCTTAGGTGCGAGATAGTAGATGCTTAGTGCTTGGTTTCTTATTATGATCACATAACTTTATATTTATATGATTCCCATGATTTAATTTCATACCTGAAAAATGCCTACTACAAAAAAAGATAAGATGCTCAAATGGATAGAAAGGACCCATAAAATGTGACCAAAGTCAAAGAGGACAAGGGAACCACGAGGAAATGGGGGTGCCGGCACTAGTGTCAAGAAATGGAAAATGCCAAAAGGTGTAAAGAGAGATTAAGAAAGTACAAGGAAATATTGAAAATAGAAGCATAAAAAAAAGAAAGGTGGCCAAAGACATGGGTTAATCAGTTCTTTTCTTACTTAGGAATTGTTGTTTGAGACTCACAAAGCACCCCGGATGCAGATCGGGCTTCTAGGTTGATCACTCTAGCATCCAAGTGTGATTGCACAACATGGAAACCTCCCTCCAAGTGTGGGGACTTGTGAAACTGAGAGAGGAATCTCCATATTAGAGGCTGGTTCCTCAAACTCCTCTCATTTAGATCTATATTTTGTAAAACTACAGAGGTTTGAAACCTAATCCTACTCTAAAATCCAAGGAGACAGAGATAGAAAGTGCAAAAATGAAAATAAACTAACAGGTGATACACCAAAGGAGGAGTGGTGAACACTTCTTGTTCTGCAGATAGACACAGATCATAAAATGCAACATAAAACATCATGCACAAGCTGATAAGATGTAATCAGAGGTCTAAAATGAAACAAGCAACACAAACAGAGGGCTGAAAATTGATCACAGAGCCTGTATTGTCATTTCCACTGTCAAAACCCTTGTATTACAACATCAAAAGGTAGAAAACCTATTACAATTTTAGAAGAGGTCTGATACTTGCAAAAATCACTTGTTACAGGTGAAAGAAGAAGCTTTCTATCCAAAGAAATGTTCCCCTTAGAAATGAGCCAAATCTGGCTTTTTACATTGCATGGGTCGAGCCCAGGGGACAGAAAACATACAGAAACATGGGAACCCATCCCTCCTTGACTACAGATGCATTAAAATGGCATGGGGGACCTTACAAACCCATACCCTATCATTTTGACCGGATTACAGGAGAATGTGACCCATTCTGCATTAAATCTGGTCGCTGAAATGTCACTTCTGGCCATGAACACGCGTCAGATCTGTTTCTCAAATTTCTCTCTCTAGACTACACCAAAATTCAAGATTAACCCCGAAATCATGTAAATAATTTCATGAGCTTTCCGTTGATATAAAGAACATGAAAATCTGAGCTCTGAATCGAAAGATATGTTGATCTGAAGATCTAGGGCACAAAACAGGTGAAAACGGATTTTTAAATTTCTTCCCGCGCTCTGCCACCTGGATGACACGTGGCATGCATTGATTGGTCGCATGATTCTCTCTCCTTCCCTTCTTCATTGGACACGTGACCTCTTTTTATTGGCTCGGGTTAGTGCTTGAAACCTCGCCCTCTGACCTTTTGGACTTTTCTCCTTGTGACACATGTCATGATTTGGTTGGTCCGCGGGTCTGCCGGCTCTTTGCACCCTTCACGTCTTTCGTCCCGAATGTCCCAAAGCTGTTTGGGACAAAAACTCTCAAACTACCGAAATGGGCTTCCTTGTCCCTCATCTACCAGTGACACGTGTCATGATCTGATTGGCCCTCGGGTTTCTCGGCTATCCACATCCCACGCGTCCATTTGTCCCAACTGTCCCAGTGTTGAAGTTCCTCGTTTTGGTCGAACTGGCCGGTTCGCGTCCTTCGTGTACATTTGTTCCAATCGCCCTGCATCGCCTCTGGGACAAATTCTTCGAACCACCGAAATGGGCTTCTTTTGCTCTCGCCGCTTCGCTTTTCACGTCCTTCTCATCTTTGTGGCCCAGATGTCCCGACTACTTAGTGCGAAAGTTCTCCTTTTCGGCCGAACCGGGCATTTCGCGTCCTCAAGGCCCAAATGTCCCGAGCAGTTAGTCGATTTTCTTCTCCTTCGGCTGAACCAGCTTTTCCGCGTCCCGCGTGTCCCGACGGCCCGATTGTCCCTGTGCTATAGTTCCTCGTTTCGGCCGAACCGGCCGGTTCGCGTCCTTCGTGTCCATTTGTCCCGATGTCCCTTTGCTTCGTGGGCCGCCTGGAGGATTTTTGGCCGATCCACGCCTTGATGTCCCAACTGTCCCAAAGGTGGCCTGGAGTAGGACTTAGCCAATTTTGTGAATCGACCTACTTGCTTGGAACTGAAAACTCGATGCGTGTTATCGAAGTTTACCCTCGGGGGTGAACTTTGGATAACAATTTGGTGACTTTTTGGGGTCACCTTCTGCTAGGTGAAAAGAGCGGTAGCCAGAAGTAGTCCATTGGGCATGGAGTTATCAAATATTTTGTTCAAAACCCAACTGACTTAGAATGTGTAAGGAGGAAGATGGAATGTCACCTGATGAAAGCAAGGACTGCCAAACATCTCCATGGACAGCAAGTGTGCCAAAGCACTTAGGGAAAAAAACTAACCTACAAAGCAAAACAATGTGCACAAGCACTTGGAGGAAAGAAAATCTAATGTAATATTTATAGAGGTAGTGAACTTTCCTCTAGAAGCAAGCACTTGAGATAGATTCCATTGACTAGAATCTGCAGCTTCTTCACCATCTAATGAGGCCAGTTGGAAAGCATTGTTGTTCTTGCACTTTGTGACCATATATGGGCCACTCCAAATGGCATCAAATTTTGAATGCCTTCCGGTTTTGTTCTATCCATATCCCATTTCAACACTAGATCTCCAACTTGAAAATATCTATCCTTGGCCTTTCTATCGAAGGTCTTCTTGATCAAAGCTTGATCCTTTTCCATTGCTTGGGATGCTGATTTCTAATCTCGCAGCTCCATCAACTCGCATACCTCACCTCCATGGGCTCAAATTCAAGCAACTCCAGCTACTTCATGAGTTCCAGTGTTGGCAACCCAGTTACATGGGCAAGGTTGCCTCTCTTCCATAGACAAGCCTAAATGGAGAGTTACCTGTGGATCTTTTGGGAGTGATCCTATCAGCCCATAAGGCTGATTTCAGCTTGGTATGCCAAGACCTCTGATTCTCATCAAGAGTCCTCCTAATGATCCTCAACAAGTTCTTGTTTGTAGACTCACTGGCCATTACCTTGAGGGTAATAGTTTGATGAAGTGCTTAGGTAAATACCATTCTTGACAGCCCACTCAGTCACCTTAGATCCAATAAATGCCAATGCATTATCAGAGATTATTATCAAAGCAGTACACCGAATCTAGTTGTTATCCCCTCATAAAAGTCTAAGATGCTAGACTCATTCGCCTCTTTGAGTGCTACCGATTCTGTCCATTTGGTGAAGTATCTATGGCTGTCAAAATCCATTTGTGCCCTTGGCTTGAATTGGGATTAATGACTCCAATGAAGTCCAAACCCCATTGCATGAATGGCTGGTCAACCGAGATTGGATGCAATGGGAGGGCAGCAAGTCTCTCTTTTCCTGTGAAGAATGCACAATTCTTACACCTCTTGATCCATGCATAGCAATCACTAAAGATTTTAGGCCAATAATAACCAGCCTTCATGATTTTTAGAGCTGTCACTCTTGGTGCGAAATGGCCACCAGCTGCTCCACTATGAAACTCTTCCAACACCCTTTGAATTTGATTTGTGCTAATGCATCTCAGCAGCACTCCATTCACATATTTCTTGAACAAAACTCCATCAACAATGGCATACGGGACAGCCTACAATCTGAAGTGTCTCCTCTGGGTCTTTTTCATCTCTGGAGGGCATAGGCCTGTGCCTAAGAAGTGCATAATACCTTGGGTCCAGCAAGGAGTCGGGGCAACATTGTCTTCTTCTTACCTGCCACTCGGCTCATGGCTGTCTTGGACTATCAAAACAGTTTCTTCTTTGTTGCATAATTCTTTTTGCTTCCCCAAAACCAGTTGCTCACACAATCCTTTCCCTCTTACCAGCTTGGTGATCTTGATATCAATGTCATACTCCATGACACGGGTGATCTAACCTGCCCTTTTCTCATTCAAATCCTTGTTGAGGAGGAAGTCCTTAACCCCAGCATGTGAGACCAGCAGTTGAATCTTATTGTTTGAGACCAAATGTCTGAACTTCTTCAAGCTCCTGATGACAGCAAGGACATGCTTTTCAATGAAAGAATACTTTATTTCGTAATCTTCCAAGGTTTGGCTGAAGAATTCTATGGGCTGTTCTTAACCTTCTCTATTCAGTTGTGTTAAGATAGCTGAGATTGTTTCTGATCCTCCAAACGCATACAACATGAAGTCCTTTGAAAAATATTGGTTGATAAGAGTTAGAGCTTGTGATATTGCATGCTTGATGCTTTCAAAACTCTCTTTGCCTTCTGTTTTCCATTTGAATGCCAGACTCTTCTTCAACATCATCGTTAGAGGCTTCACAAGAGTGGAAAAATTAGGCACAAATCTGTGGACAAAGTTTATCCTTCCTAAGAAGCTTTGAAGATATTTCTTGTGGTGTGGCAATGGGAGCGTTTGGATGGCTTCAACCCTTTCAGGATCAATTGTTAGCCCTTCCCTAGAGACAATGTGGCCCAACAATTTGCCCTCGTGTGCCAAGAATATACACTTCTTTGGATTCAATGAAACTCGAACCTTCTACACCTCAAACACTTGTCTCGAGGTGAAAGAGATGGTCGCCACATTCTTCGAGAAGACAGTGATATCATCTAGGTATACCAGCACTATATTGTTGATTAAGCCTTTGAATGCCATATCCATAGCTCGCTGAAATGTTGCTCCGGCATTTGATAGGCCAAATGGCATCTTCTTGTAGGCATAGGTGCCCCATTTGGTGGTGAAAGCCATCTTGAATTGATCTTCTTCCTTCACCATTATCTGATTATAGCCTGAGTATCCATCAAGTAGTGAGAACCTTTCTGAACCAGCTACAACTTGCAATATTTGCTCCATGGAAGGGAGTGGGTAATGGTCCTTGAGGGAGGCTCTGTTCAAGTCTCTGAAGTCAACACACAGTCTGATTTCTCCATTTATTTTTCTCTCACTGGCACCAAGTTTGCAACCCAACTTGAGTGTTTGATGGGGAAGATGATACTAGCCTCAATCAGCTTGCTTAACTCTTTTCTCATGAGAGGTTCAATATGGGGATTCACTGGCCTTTGCTTTTGCCTAATAGGCTTGGATTTCGGATCCAGCTCAATAGTATGTTGTGCCAACTTTGGGTTGAAACCTCTTAGATCTTTGTAAGTCCAAGCAAAGATATCTGGGAACTCTCGACAAAGCTGAACAAAGTCGATTTCTCTTGTGAGGTACTTACTTTGCCAATCTCTGCAATGTTTTGCCTTCTTCCACTAAAATCGGCTCTGAATCTTCACCCTTCACTTGAATGTTTTCTTTCTCCTTGCGGAACTGATCATTCGGGTTGAATATTGACTCCAAGGTTATGAGGCCTTTTGGTAATTTGTTAGTCCTCAGCTGCACCACTTGGTCACCATATTGTTGATGCAGCTTGTCTTGATTTCTGGCGGAGAACTCAGCTTCTTCTTGTAGGAAATTAACAATTTGCTGATCATTCTCGAAGACTTGCCAACTTGTGTTGTTATCTGGAACAGCTGGTCTCACAACCAATTTGATATGAGGCTGAGATTTTTACTTTTGATATTTTCTACAACGTCAAATGCAGCCCCAATTGCTGCAAGTCTGTCAGCGGCTTCATTCCTTTTTCTTGGGATGGAATTGATGCTAAAAGCTTCAAGATCTTCAATAAGATCCCATACCCGATTTTTGTAGCACTTGAGCAGATCATTTTTTGTAGCATTTTTTCCTTTGACTTGGTTTACGACCAGCTCACTATCACCAAATACTTGTAAATTCCTGATGCCTTTCTTCATTGCCCAGTGCAGTCCATGAATTAAGGCTTCATACTCAGCTGTATTGTTTGAACAGGAAAACTGGAAACGGAAGGCTGAGTAATACCTTATACCTTGCGGTGAAATGAGCATAGCTCCTCCTCCTACACCTTGTCTACTCCTTGACCCATCAAAGAACAATTGCCATACTTCATTCTTGTCCTTATGATCTGGCTTGGTGATGTTGGGGAGAGGTTGATCCTCTTCATGTAAACAATAAACCCCTAGCTCAGATTCTTCTATTTCTTGATAGGGATCAAAAGCATGCACCTTGCTTGCCCATTCATCAAGAGTCAAATCTGGGATGCTTCCAACTTTGGTGTCGGCTTCATCTGTGTTTGGATAATCTTCTTGATCAAATGCTGAGCAATTGGCATTGATTTGGCTTGGAGTATGAGGCTCAATATGAAAGTTTGCAATTGGTTCGGATCTGATTGTGACCTTAGTACCATATCTTGTTCTGAACAACATGTGTGACCAATCAGCAGATAAGTAGCCTCTAATTTTGGCTGTGAAATCCCTTGATAAACATAGGGCAAAGAGTGGTGGCAAATCTATCACTGACACATCTTGTAAAACGGTAACGTTGGGGCATGTATGCAAGGTAAGATTCAAACCTTTAATTACTCCCATGGTTTCTACTGCTGTCCCATCCAATTGCACTACCCCTTTAGATATTACTTCATATTGGAGACCCAGCTGATCAGCTATTTGCTTGGGCATCACTGAGCTACTTGCCCCGGAATCAATCATGCAATTGTGTACTAGTTTATCCCCAATGATTAATGAAACATAGAAAGGAGGGGGCTTCAACATTTTACCTTGTTGTCCTCCACGACTTCCTTCAGGCTGGGCAGCATTTGTAAGCACTTTGTCTTGCATTTGAACCTGCTGATTCGAAGTTGGCCAATTCTTCATGGCAGCTTGCAGCAGATCTCTTTGGCCTGGGATAGATAGGGATTCCCACATTGATATGTTGATGTTAGTCTTCTTCATCTGTTCAATGATACTGAACGGTGATGAAGGATCTCTCTGTTGTCCCTTGATTTGCACATTTACTCCTTGCACGTGGGCAGCAACAGCTGGCATTTGAGTTGGCCTAGGGGCTGTTCTTGGCTGTCCTTGTGCATTTGAAACTGGACTTTGCTTGCTAATCATTTGTGGAGCCGTGGAAGGTTGTAGATTGGCTGGGGATAATGGTTGTTCTTCACCCAAGTTTCTCCTCTTTTACCTTGTGTTGGCTGCAACACCTTGAGAAACTCGCTCGATTCATGCCCACGTAAATCCTCGCTTGCCGGTTTACCAATGTGTTGTCATTTGGGGCTGATTCTTTGTTGGAATGTTTCTTGTTGTTGGCTATTTCCTCGATCGCCCTCACCCTCGCACACCGCAGTAGTTGTCACCATCAATGCTTGATTGAGAGCACCATTGAAACACATGGATTGGTTATGAGGCTCGTTGCATGGAAAGCACCAATCATATTCTTGGGCCATGTTATTTTGGTGGCACTAATGCTTTAGAAGCGAGATACGACATTGGGGTTATAGGGCTGAAATGGTCTATTAGCGGGAGGCCTTACTTGGCTTTGATTTTGATTTGCAGCCTGATTTGGTGACCTATTTTGTTGGTATGGGGCCTAGCCTGCATCGTGCTTGAGGTCGATACGGTCTAGCACTTTGAGCTTGTTGTCTTTTGATAGTAACCAGCTCATTTCCCAAATTTGCAACAGAATTGTTTCATGACCTCTTGGAGTTCATTTGAAGCACTAGAGGATGAAGTAGAAGTTTCACTTGAACTTTGATTTCTAGGGGTGGGAACAGAGCCAAAGTGGGTGCTTGACTAGTGCTTAGATTTTCTAAGTTTGGATACAAGGGCATGGGAGGCCTAAGAGCCGGTTTACCACTTGAATAAGATAGTTTTCGGCTCTAATGGCAATGCTATAAGTAATGAGGTAAGGTTGTGCCTCCCATAGATTGAATTAACATAGAAATATCAGAATTCAAAGCTTTAAGGTAATATAGAAAAGCACCTTCTGCTATTGGCCGACTGCCACTGGAATCCTATCCCAAGACCTTTGAAATCTGAAGTTGAAGTCAGTCAGCTGCTCATTGGGGGCTCTCTTGATAGTTGTCAGCTGCTCCAAAAGAGACAAGTTGTCTCCCTTCTCTCCAAATTGCTCGTGAAGTGCAATACACAGCTGATTCCAGTTTGTGATAGAACCAGCTCCAAGGCTCCTAAACCATTGCAATGCTTTACCCTTGAATGAAGATGCCAGTAACTTGACAGCCACTTGCATTTCATTGATTTCATGGATTGCACAAAGGTTAGCAATATCTTTAACATGATCACCTGGAGTAGTCTGATTTTCTCCAGTGAAGTAGGGAATGTTCTTCAAGGCTGCAATAGGAACTGGATGTTGTGCATTGAGAGCAAGTGGGCTGCTGCCTGTGAAGTTGACGTAGGGGTTGTTCTGAGCCATTCTAATTGGTCTTAAAACCCTTGTATGACTGAATGAAAGGCCTACTAGGTGGAGGAGTTGAGAGAGTTCTATTTTTGGAGATGGAGACCTTTGAATCCTTCTTCCTCTTTGTCTCCTTCTTGGAGATAATTACAGGTATTCAAACAGCACTTCTTCTTCTCCAACTCTTGACCTTGTGGTGATTCTTCTCATGAGTTTTCAGGCCTGCACTGCTGAAACCAGTTGATTCTTCCCCTGGAGTCGCCAGATATGCAAATAATAGCTCTTTTAAGAAAGAAAATGCAGCAGATGCACATCAACCCTGCTACAATAAAAATGAGACCTCTAGTCCCACCGGGCATGCCAAAACTATTGTTGTAGACTCACAGCACCCCTGGATGCAGATCAGGCTTCTAGGTTGATCACTCTAGCATCCAGTGTGATTGCACAACATGGAAACCTCTCTCCAAGTGTGGGGACTTGTGAAACTGAGAGAGGAATCTCCAAATTAGAGGCTGGTTCCTCAAACTCCTCTGATTTAGATCTATATTTTGCAAAACTACAGAGGTTTGAAACCTAATCCTACTCTAAAATCCAAGGAGACAGAGATAGAAAGTCCAAAAATGAAACTAAACTAACAGGTGATACACCAAAGGAGGAGTGGTGAACACTTCTTGTTCTGCTAGATAGACACAAATCATAAAATGTAACATAAAACATCATGCACAAGCTGATAAGATGTAATCAGAGGTCTGAAATGAAACAAGCAACACAAACAGAGGGACGAAAAACTGATCACAGAGCCTGTATTGTCATTTCCATTGTCAAAACCCTTGTATTACAACATCAAAAAGGTAGAAAACCTATTACAATTTTAGAAGAGGTCTGATACTTGCAAAAATCACTTGTTACAGGTGAAAGAAGAAGCTTGCTATCCAAAGAAATGTTCCCCTTAGAAATGAGCCAAATCTGGCTTTTTACATTGCATGGGTCGAGCCCAGGGGACAGAAAATGTACGAAACATGGGAACCCATCCCTCCTTGACTGTAGATGCATTAAAACGGCATGGGGGACCTTACAAACCCATACCCTATCATTTTGACTGGATTACAGGAGAATGCGACCCATTCTGCATTAAATCTGGTCGCTGAAATGTCACTTCTGGCCATGAACACGCGTCAGAGCCGTTTCTCAATTTTCTCTCTCTAGACTACACCAAAATTCAAGATTAACCTCGAAATCATGTAGAGAATTTCATGATATTTCCGTTGATATAAAGAACGTGCAAATCTGAGCTCTGAATCGAAAGATATGTCGATCTGAAGATCTAGGGCACAAAACAGGTGAAAACAGATTTTTAAATTTCTTCCCACGCTCTACCACCTGGATGACACGTGGCATGCATTGATTGGTCACATGATTCTCTCTCCTTCCCTACTTCATTGGACACGTGTCCTCTTTTTATTGGCTCGGGTTAGTGCTTGAAACCTCGCCCTCTGACCTTTTGGACTTTTCTCCTTGTGACACGTGTCATGATTTGGTTGGTCCACAGGTCTACCGGCTCTTCGCGCCCTTCGCGTCTTTCTGTCCCAGATGTCCCAAACTGTTTGGGACAAAAACTCCCAAACCACCCAAAATGGGCTTCCTTGTCCCTCATCTTCCGGTGACACGTGTCATGATCTGATTGGCCCTCGGGTTTCTCGGCTATCTACGTCCCACGCGTCCATTTGTCCCAACTGTCCCAGTCTTTGAAGTTCCTCATTTTTGAACCGGCCGGTTTGCATCCTTCGCGTACATTTGTTCCAACTGTCTCAGACTGCGGGACAAATTCTTCTGAACCACCGAAATGGGCTTCCTTTGCTCTCGGCCACTTCACCTTTTCACGTCCTTCGCGTCCTTGCGGCCCAGATGTCCCGACTACTTAGTGCGAAAGTTCTCCTTTTCGGCCGAACCGGGTGGTTCGCGTCCTCAAGGCCCAAATGTCCCGAGCAGTTAGTCGATTTTCTTCTCCTTCGGCCGAACCGGCTTTCCGCGTCCGCGCATCCCGATGGCCCGATTGTCCCTGTGCTATAGTTCCTCGTTTCGGCCGAACCGGCCGGTTCGCGTCCTTCGCGTCCATTTGTCCCGGATGTCCCTTTGCTTCGCGGGCTGCCTGGAGGCTTTTCGGCCGATCCGCGCCTTGATGTCCCAACTGTCCCAAAGGCGGCCTGGAGTAGGACTTAGCCAATTTCGTGATTTTTTCCTGAATCGACCTACTTGCTTGGAACTAAAAACTCTGATGCATGTTATCGAAGTTTACCCTGGGTGGGTGAACTTTGGATAACAGGAATCATGCAAATAGTAGTATCTGATAGAGACTAGCTAATTAACCAAAGTGCATGATTTTGTGTCTATATATTGAGTTTATAAATAAATGGGATGAAATACTAGCTAATGCATGCAAGTATTTAAACATAGAATATAATCACTAATAGGTTTTGTCTTGCATTGATGTAATCTAGGTAAGCAATCATGTGTGACTCTAGGACCATTGTTAAGCATGAAGCATCAAAGAAAGGCCTCTTCCATTTCACAATAGGTACTAATAGATCCAAAAGGTAGATGTGTGTACCATTGGAGAGCATCATCAGTAAGACTATGACAAAAACCTTTAAGCAATAATCAATCATTCGAGTAATAAGCCATAGCTAGATGAAAATTTAGGCATGATAAAATCCTTAGGGAATGCTGAATTGTGAATCTTTTTAGAATGGGATTTCCATGTAAAGAATTGTTATCAATAAAAGCATGATAGGATTTTCTTTCAAGAGTGAGGGATTGGATCTGAGATTGTAATTTCCCAACAACATGTATGAGTGACACGATATCATGTGGGGGATTTGTAAAAGATGTGAAAGGTACATTGAGTGGTTAAATCTTTCTATTATGAGTGACCATTGTAATTTCGGAAGAATTAGTGGATGATATCAATGTTATAGGCACACTTGATATAGGTTTGGAAGAACTAATATGTGGTGAAGAACATGGAATGTTGATAGAATTATTAGGAATAACATCGAGAAGATTTTTAGAAGATGAACCAATAGGAGAAGAAGAAACATGTATGTTACTAGATACAATCTCAGAAGAAGATGAAAGCGGAGTAGAGAAGTCACATTCATTGGTATGCGAGAGAAGAACAATCGTTACTAAAATTTTCATCATTAGTGTCAAACAAATACTCGCATGCAATGATTTCAAGAAGCATATCATCAACATATAATGAAGTAGGAGAAAAAGTATCATAAGATGTATCTTTAAAATCATTAGAAACATCTTCGGGAATGCAAGGAGTATGAGATGCAGCTGTAGAATCATCCCGACAAGTATGAGAAATAACATCATGCACATGTATATTTTCATCATGTTTTTAATCTAAAATATCATAATAAAGACCAAGAATATAATTTATAATAACATCATCAAGATTTTCAACAGAAATAGAAGAATGTGAAGTGACACTAGTGCCAAATTAATAACAAGGAGTACAAACAATTTTTTTTTCTATTTAGAAATAATACTAAGAGTAGAGTGTTTAAAAACTAGCAGGATTATGTGTTCATTAGCATCTAGCATTCGTTGAGCATTATCATCAAATTTAGCATAACGGTAAAGATCAAGAAATTCAACCTCAATGCCATCATCAAGGATAGGGTTAACACTCTCATGATGCATAGCTTTCCTAGGAGAAGAAGATATTCTTTTAGCCATTTAGTATTTTAATGGATCGT
The DNA here is from genome assembly GCA_018340775.1 of Taxus wallichiana var. yunnanensis. Lineage (NCBI taxonomy): Eukaryota > Viridiplantae > Streptophyta > Pinopsida > Cupressales > Taxaceae > Taxus > Taxus wallichiana. The sequence goes on along the minus strand of CM031234.1, from coordinate 813,101,125 downwards.
AGGGTAAGGATTTCATGTCGGGTTCACCAAAATGATTAAATAAAATATGATTTAATTCACTAAAATATGAATTTATAAAACTAATATAATGATATAGAATGAAATATAGATGCTAGGAAAAAATTATTTCATGTAACTATTATTGGAGCTAAAAATTATAGTACGCCTTGAGTCATAAACAACCTAGGATTTTGAGGCAACATGGGACTGTCTCCAAGTTGTGGGACTTGTACTGTGAGACAAACCTCTAAAGAAGGTTGGTTCCTCTACCTAATCCTAATGCTAAACTACTCCTAGGAAATGAAATGAAACTATCTAAATCTACTATAAAATTTTAAGGGACCAGGGTGAGAAGGAGATGCATAAACATAAATCCTAAACTACAAAGGTGATAACATGAAGAAAATGGACGGAGACACTCTCAGATGAGTGAAAATGGAAGAAAATGATTAAGGAGAGGACATACTTGAGTGCCACAGTCCAAAATAACATTCAAACCACCATGTCCATGAAGTATAGCACATTTGAGACTCTACAAGGAGAACGAAATATGCACAAAACACATGCGGATGTAATGAAAGGAAAGAAAATGCAATAGAAAATGGATAGGGTAGAAGATAGCCATAAAATATGAATTTTATTGCTTCAAGTATGTACAATTCATTACATTTAAGGAGAATAGGTGAGGGTCACCATGCAAGATGTCCAAATCTAAGGCTTACAACTCACCCCTACTGCGGAACTATTTTGTGAGTTCCATTACAACCCGAATATCCCCTCTCAAAAATGGGAGGTTTTTACAATATATAGAAGATGAGAAAAGAGAGGGAAAAGAAAAACTCAATTTTTTTCTCCTACCCACCAACAAGATGAATTAATTGACAGGGAAAAAGCATGGGTGGCCTGTTAAAGCCATTCTCCAATGTCTTTTACCTTGTGGAAGAAGAAATATGACCATACTTCATTAATTTGATCTTTCAGCTACCTGGAATCACACTTGAATGATGGAAAAAAAATTTCCTTTTAACCCACCTAATCTCACCTAACTCTAATTTTTGTTTCCTTGATGAAGAGCATGAAAAAATGTTTCCAAAAATTTATAAGTTATCAAATTTGGAACATCTTGGAGTGAGAGATGCTCATGTAGATATCGGGGATTGGGAGGAAAACTAATTCCCTGTTCACTACTACGATGCATTAAAGTGTCATTTTTTCCTTATCTTGTAGGTGGATCATGTTTTCAAAGAACTCACGGAAGGAAGAAAGCTGTGTCATTTTTCCCCGAGACCCGCATTATCCACATCTTCACGTTACTCCTCGTAACTTCATCTTGCTTTCATGGGTCGATTGTCTTTGTGAGGAACAAGTTCCTAGCATAACTTGTCCCACCTAATCTTTGTTCTCCCATAAATCCATATACCCACAATACTCTTCACCTCCATTTAACTCCCCGCATCACCTTCCTTAGTATTGCGGCCCAAATGCCATTATGGGGAACTTGTTCAGTTGATGAACTAGTTCCTTGCATTCCTTGAATCTTCTTAATCTCCAAATTGAACTTGGTTCCCATAGTTTTGTGGGTCACCTTTTCTTACAGGGAACAAGTGGTTCCCAAGAACTAGTTCCACCCCATGTTATTCCTTCTAAAATCTCCCTGCCTGCAATCCACTTGTTTCCCTTTACCCATGGTAATTGTGGAGATGCGGGAACATAGAGCCTACGGGAACTGGTTCCCAAGTTCCTTTGGATGCCCACATTTATGCACAACACCAAACATTTTTAATTACGAGCCAAACCTCTTCACGAGGAACCTTGGTTTTGGGGGACCTAGTTCCACTCGTAACCCTCGTGAGTCGCAATACACTAAAAAGACTCTTTTCTCATTTTCTCAATTTTTTCTAACTATTGACCTTTTGAGATCCGAGAAAAGGAGGGAAATGCCTTAGAAAAATTTCCAGTGCCCAAAATATGACAAAATACTTTGTTTTTCATATTTTCCATTGAATCTCCATCAAATTTTCTACGCCTAGTATTTTCAAGTTAGCCAGTTTTACCATAGGGAAAATTAGATAATAGTTTTATGACTCACGGGGTAATCTTCCTACTAGATTGAAACAACTAGTGGCCTTGAAGCATCCATTGGGCATGGTGTCATCTTTATAAACTTAAACTAATCGAAACTTTGAATAACTCACCCCTAAATTCACTTTAAGAATTTCCTTAACTTAGAATTGATCTGAAGCTTGAATTGACCATCTCATCGCAATAATTTTTTGAGTTAAGTTCTATGAGAGTGGAAAATTGTTCCAAATATGAAATTTCACCATGTTTTTCCCTCCATAACTAATCTATTGGGGTTAAATGAATACTCAATGAAAATTATCCCTAATCTAATTTTTCCAAGTATGAACAAAACTAGATTGATTTCTTCATAAATATGAAACATTGCAGAGTTCTCGAACTATACAACCGATGGTGGATGCACTTATAATGGTTCCTACCACATTGCTCTTTGCTTCCCCATGAACATTGCTTCCTCTAATGAACCATGTAACAACAAGGGCACAAAAACTATGTATAAAATGGAAAATAATACATGTTCCAAGTGGAAACATGCAGAGTGTGCACAAGCACTTCTTCTTTTGAAATAAAAACTACACTACCCTAATCTAACAAGAGGAAAAGGAAACTCAAACAAATCCTGCAATAGGCAGGGAGAAGTAGCTTCCTTTCCTCACAAATTGAGACCATGTGTTTGATTTAGCACTGAACATGGTCATTAATAAGATTGAAAAACTATTTTGAAGTTGGTTTCTCACCCTATTCTTCAAAGTATCACTAGAAAAAAAAATACCTATTTTAGTTGCTCTGCATTTTGATTTGAGAGGCATTGCAGCTGACCTTTGGCACATTGTAGCTCATCCTCATGACTTTAAATAAGCATGACTGGTTGCAACTCTGTCTTTGGCTCCAAAATATCTAGATACCTGATTGGGAAAGGGGCTTTGGGAACCAATGGGTTGATCCTTATGATTTTCCCATCTCTTTGAAGCTCAATCCCATAGATGGGATCATCATGTAGACTTTCATTTTCATGAATGAAGTTGTTTGCCAACTTATTTAAACATTGTTCTACTTCCAAAAACAACTTTGTTTCCATCTTTGGATGCTAATTTCATTCGTCTTCAACCTTTGTCCCACTTCGAGTCTTCCATTAAAAGTGCAACAAGCTCCAAACATGTAGAATAATGAGGATCATTACATTCCATTAAAGCACCTTGCTCACTTTCAATACATTCTTCCTCAAGGCCTTGGGTAACACTTGGTGTTCAAAACACTTTCTCTTCCTCTCGAAATTCCAACCTGGTTGTCCTTCACATTTTTCTGCTCTATTTTGATATTCAACTCCTCTTTTTTCATAGTTTTCAAATTTTCATCTTCCCAATCCGAATCATAAAAATAATCCATTGATATACACTTTTCATCCTGGGTAGAATTGGTTGGAGAAGGAACATAGAAAAGGGTTTTTGATTTGTTGAATGTTAGGGATGTTCCTTCTCTCCAAAATCATAACAAACCTCATGTTCTACCAATAGGATAACTCAATTTAGTAAGAGTTGGGTAGAAACTAGGGACAACATTTGAAATACCACAACTTTCAAAAACATTAATGCAAGGTTTAGTGAATTTGGGTAGTGCCCTAGGTGGAAATGGGAGGAAAATTTGCAAAGTTTGGGGAATGTTTTGGCATGATAAACTTATGGAGCATCAAATGAAGGACAAGGAAGAAAAATATCTTTATGGTTTTGAAAGGAAATAATGGATTTTTCATTTTTATCACAAGGGAAGGGAATCATTTGAGATGGTGAGGGAAGAATTGTAGCAATAGAGATAGGTTTTCATTTTCTAGCCCAAATAAGCATCTCTTTAGCTTGTGATGTAATGGAAAGAGCTTGAGGAATATTATTACCTCCTAGGTATTGAATCAACACAACTAAATCATCATCAAAGGACCTCAAATAATACAAAATTTTTGTACCTTGTGAGGAATTGAGTTCTTGGGGAGTTCTATGCCAAATCCTTGTAAATCTAATGTTGAAATCGGAGATAAACTCCATTAGAGACCATTATATTTTGTTGAGATGTTCCATGAGGAAAATGACATTTGTATCCTCCTTGAACCTGATTGTGTAGTTGTTCTCCCAGCTGATTCCATGTGGAAATGTATTGTGAATCCAAACTATTGTACCAATCTCTTACTTTACGGTTGAATGATAAAACAAGAAGTCTAAGGAAAATATTCTCTTTTGTGATATTATGAATGGCACAATGGTTTGCTATATATTGAATATGACCAATCAAAGATTGATCTTCATTCCCATAGAAAAGAGGTAGATTTTTTAGGGATGGTTTGGGAATATCATCCCACTACTACAAATGGAGGGGGCTTGAATTAAAATGAGGGAATGGAAGATCTCTTTAGAGATCCATGAATGAGGTGGAAACATTAAAATGAATGAAAAAGTGAAGGTAAAGGTATGTAATTGAGATAATGGGTTCTTAAGATCAGTGGAGTCTATTGGTCCTTGAATTAATCTTGCCCCTTTTTGTTTGATATTTTCTTTTGACATTTGTTGTGTTCTCTATTTTCCAGTGAGGGGTTTTGGTTTGAAAGGTTATGGTCATTGATTTAATTCTTTTGAGTCTCATGTATGTTGATTTGTTGTTTCCTCTTTTTGGTCGAGGATTGTGTTTGGGTATGAATTATTTTGGAAACCCCTACAATCAAAAACCGATCATGAATCGAGTTTATTAATTAGAAAAATTACTTGTATGAGGTTTTCCGCCCGTTGGTATGTGGCATTTCCTGTTGGATGTGGTATGGCGGGTTTAAGTTACAAACTTATAACTTTCCATTACTTTCACAAAAATACAAAGTTGGCTCCACAGTGACAAATATTCCTCTCAATATTCGTAATCGAAAAGGAACAAATAGAAATTTATTCTACCCTCCAAAGATGTAAACTTGTCACAAGCGGGATGGATGCAAGGATCGGGGCATAGTTATATTTTCATGCACCAAGGTAATAAGGTGTAAAAGTGCAAGGAAGTTCCCAAGGCCTACAAAATACACGTGGCTCTTTCTTACACAAGGAGTGGGGAAGCAGGTCATCGGAGAAAACTTATACTTTTGGTTTAATGTGAAAAAGGAACAAAGTTTCAAGAAAGGCCCATAGCTGTGCTATTTGCTAGGTGTGACCATGTGTCAAGCTCAGATTGAAAGTCAAAAGTGGGAAGTTGGGTCAAATGACTAAAAGTGTATATGTTTTAAAATACGACAAAAATACAAAGAATCTCCTTGAGCCCGCATCAACACAATTTTTTTCCATATGGGTGACTCATTTTTAAAATCGGGAAAAGTGGAATGAGTGTTCACAATGCAATGCATTAATTTATGTTGCCATTAATGCATCTTGCACAAATCAAGGATGATTTTTAAATTTTTCAAACACCTCGATCCTTTTATTATCAATTTTCATGATCTAGTTTCCATCATTAGTAATTTTCATTGAGGAATATTGTGAATTTGATCATGGAGCTCAAATTGGGAACCAAAAGTTTGAAAAATATTTCAAATTAACGTTGAAGTACTCAAATCGGTTGTAGGAAATCCAAGAACAACTAAAGAATTCCCTGTGCTTTTTCTTTTATTAGACAAGAAAAATTGAAGTAAAGATAGGGTTTTTAAAGATGAAAACCATGCCATCCTCATTCTTAGTTGCATCTGGAATCATAAGTGATCTAGATAAAATTACAGACATAGACTTAATAAATGTCAATTTAAAGGATTTTTTCTGTAGAGATTGAGTAGCCCTAATAAGAGTGAGTCTATGGGAGCAATTCAATGTATCACATTGCATTATCTGGTGTTATTCCACCATCTATTCATTGCCCAGATTCGGTATGGAATTGCACTATGAACTATGATCCAGAAAAAAGGGAAGTGCTAGATGGAAGTGGTGATGCAGTGTTGACATTGATGCCTGTAGCTATTACTATAATGCTCAAGTTACTTGTGATAACTAATCCAATAACATTGGGCATTAAGTTAGCCTTATAATACTATGAAGAAAATAAAAAGGAGATGCTAGATTCATAAACACAAAATGGATCCTAGCAGAGAAAAAGGCAACAACCCGAATCCATAAGAGACTATTTACGACACAATTTACTAAAGAAGCTAAGAATGTTATTGTATTATTAAGTCTAATGACTAGATTGGAGACTACAAATGAGTTCAAGGAATGGATGTGTACCTACATGTGGATAATTTTGGAAAGAAAGGGGAGCATCTGTTGGGCTACTTTTATTGCAGAAGCACTTCATGGTCACATGGTTACCTTGGTAGCAAAAATAGAAATGGGTGATACCTCAGAGCTGGAATTTTACATGATGACCTACCTGATTTACAATGTTACAGGAGATAGATGTTTTCCCCGTCCTCTTGCCACATGCTGATTTTAAGAAATGATAGATTCATGCGATCTTTCCTCACCTGCAATTGGTTAATTGGAGTGGGAATGTGAGATTGGTCAATGATGCTTTCTTTGCACTAATTATGTGTCTTTTAAAATTAGAATGGGGGCAATATAGAATTCTGAGTAGGTTAGGTAGGTTGTTTATGGAATATGGGTGTTATTTTATTTACTACAGGAAGTTCACATATATAATGGTTATTGGTTTGAAGGTAAGCCATATAAGTTGCCTAGATACTTGGATGATAAAATGAATTTTTGTGAACTAGAAAGGCAATTAACACCAGTTCATAAGACAAATATTAAGTTCCCCATCATAATTAGAAGGTACTCATGCCCTTCAATTTTAAAAGCTAGATTAATTGATGATGAATTGAAGAGGTTTGAGTTGGAAAAGTTTGAAGTGAGAGCCAACTATGATATCAGATGGGTATTTAATAATATTAGAAACACTTTGGAGCATTAACCTAATTTTGAAGACTATTAGATGAATTTTAGGGATGAGGAAGAGGCCAGACTGAGATATTTCTCTAGAATGACCATTACATAAATCATAGACTTCAAGATTGTAGTTATCCTTGAGGGAATTGTGGATGATCCACACACGGTGAGTAAGTACTATCTTGATCAAAAGATAGAAGGAAAACCTATAGCCCCTTTGAATTGGAATGAAATAGAATCAGATGATTCTTATATTCAAATAAATGATGTGATGAGGAGAAATTTAAACTAGGAGTTGGTATCGGATGATAAATCCAATGTTGCACGATCCGAGGTGTCATTAGAAAATGAGGATAGTAAGATTCTAACCCAACAATCTTCAAATAAGGTAGAGATATGTGATGGGAACGAGTAATCTACAAGCCACTCTCGATTAAAGAAAACCTTAAGGTAAAAATTGAATCTAATGTGGCATCGATTGGAGAGATTAGGAAATAATATTTTCCAACTACTAGTTTAAATCAAAAGGAGGTTGATCAATCTCAAGATCTAGACCAAGGAATAAGAAAAGTGAAGGAAATTCAAGTACCAGATGAGAGTAGGGAGATGGTTATTTAAATAGATGGTGAGGAACAGGTAAAACCATTAACCTAATATGAACAAGGAACATCTAATTAATTTGTGGTTGTCCTCGAGAAACCCCAACAAGAATTGCAGGAAGAAAAGGCTGGAGCAAGTCTTGCAAAAGGGTGGATTGGTGAATTGATTTCAAGTGAAGAGAAATAAATTCTTCCTATTCAGGCTATTTATCTTACTGCATTATCTTTTCCAAAGATAGTAAGAGCCTCCAAAAGGGCTAGGGTTATTACCAAGACACATATTGATCCATTGGGGTCCAAAACTCTAGAAATATCAATCCCTTATTTAGGTAAAATAAGAGACAATGTAACTTGATTAGTGACTACAATGTTTAGCTCATTCCTTTAGGAAAAAAATCAAGAGATCAAATAAAATAGGGAGTATCGAGGTGGTAAATGACTTATTGCAAAATTTGGATGAAGACAGGATAACAAAGAAGCAATTGAAAGAACAGATCAAATCCTTGAGTTCTAGTATGCAATAGCTAATTGGGAAACCCAGTCACACTCAAGAAGATACCTCTGTAAACACCCTTGAAGGATTGGATAAGATTGATAAGGCTATCAAGAAGGTTCAAGCTATAGACACATGGATTGAAAAGCTAACAAGGAAGGGAAAAGTAGCAATTGAGAAAGCCAGGGAAAAATATGAAGAACTTAAAAGTAGGATTAATGAGATTAATGAGATAACTAAGTAATGTGACAATGAAATATTTTAATTTGAGGGAATTTTTCTCAAATTAGACTGTATTACTCATCTCATCAATGAATTTCTTGAGCAAGAAAATATTGTGCCAGTAAAATTCAAAGGAAGTGAGCATGCCTTGGAATAATTATCGAAAATTAGAGTGGAAACTTTAAATGGGATCAAAGAAAAACTTGAAGTTAAAAGAAATTGGGTTGATGATACTCTTGATGCCATCAATTTGAAACTGGAAGACATGGTATTTGAAAAATTCAAAAAGAGTTATGGTGATTTGAAGATTGATTTCTTGATCAACTCTTTTGAAAGGAATATGTAGAAGGATGATTTCTCTTACGAAGTCATTAAAACACTGAGAAAATTTGAGAATAGAATTATAGAGTTGAAAGCTAGGCCACTAGAATACAAGCATAAGATGGGTCATTGTATGGATGCAATCACTAGATAGACATTAATCTTCCAACACCACACTGGGCTAGATGAAAGTGAAATAAATGAGCTTTTCTAGAGATATGATGCATACGTGGCAAGATTGTCAAAAGAACAAGATGCAGAAGTGGAAACTGAAGAAGGAAAGGATGTAGATATTGGAAATGATGAACAAGTTTAGGCTTGTGGCTTTTAAAATTTGTACTTTCTTCCCATACTTCTTCTCTAAGTTGATGTTTTAACTGTTATCTTTGTTTCATTAAGGATAATTATTACTCTAAAATTCATTATTTTCTCATATCAATTGTAAAATAGTATGAAACATTGTATAAGCATATAAACTATTCGATGTTTGTGCTTCTTGCATGTTGAGAAAAGAACAAAATGGGGTTCTATAGGGGCCCTTGCCCATGGAAAAATAGGGTTGTATACATGTTGAGAATAATGAAAAGAAGGAAAAAAATGTTCAGATGAATTTTATTCCCTCTGAAAAACTTCCCCCTAATGGAGGAAGCTTTTTCAATAGCTTATTCTCCTCGTAGGAATTCACTTGAGCCTTGCACCATCTGGAAAAATATGATGGACCCTGCTAGATCTCGAGACATCCCCATCTCCATCAATGACTCAAGATTCATTCTAGGACTATCTATGATCTTCACCAACTCAATTATTTTCTAATGGGAGGACACCCAATCCAAAAGATCCAAACCACATGTGAAGAAGGTTTTTTCCCCTTCCCCTTGTGAGAGATTGACTTGTTAGGAGTGGATTGAGAGGGAATGCCCAAGGTAATTAGAAGGGAAATAATTACACCTTGAGACCTATCCTCCCATCTCCTTGTGTGGGGTGGATGCTCTCTAGGAGAAGGAACTAGCCGAGGGCCTAAAAATTCATGCTCTGACTGAGGAGCACGAGGCACTAAATGAGAGGAGAACCAAACAACAATTCTACCCTTGTTTTCCGAGAAGATGAGATTTCTACTCTTGAACGACGAGTAGATATGGACAAATCTTCTTCTCCATCTGAGATAATGATTGGGGGTTGAGAGCTTGATTCTCCCTTTCTCTTTCCCAAAGATGGTGCTGGCATTGAACTTGGTTGTGAAGACTCATGTCTCATCTACCCCTTCTCTAAAGAGATGATCCTCCACTCTAATTCATCTACCTTGTGAGAGATAACAGGAATGGTGTCAATGGAAGATTTTTCATATAATACATATGATTCCTTGGGAATATCCTTTAATGCAAACTCTTCATCACATAGGAATGGACATTGAAAATAAGTCTTCCTAGACACTTAGGGCCTCCTTTCAATCCATAATTTCTTTAGGACTTCAGGGGTTTTCAGGTGTTCCCACTGAAAAAGATGAAAATACATGACCTGAAAGGCTACGAATACATGATTGATCCTAATCATCCTTGTAAGAAGCATTAACTAAACTTTCGATAAGTCAAGGGTCCTCTGGTGTCTCCTGCACACTCTATGTCAAATAAGGCCCTAACAAAAGCCTCATCAGGTCCACTCAGGTTGAAAATCTGATTCAAATCCTCTGAAGAAATTTCTTTCAAGATTTGTGCTACAAGTACCTTCACCATTGTTTGATAAGAAATATGAAAAATAATCTTTACCTTCAGAATAAGAAAAGAAACACATAATGGTGAAAGGGAAGAACCAAGTTTTATAGTGAAGGGGGTGCATATTGATCTGATCAAGAGAAATCTTTCCCATGAGATGAAAGAAGATTTTCTTCAGCTCATAAAAAGAAAATTTAAGATTTGGAAGGGATTAGAAATGAGAATAATTGGTAAATCAATACGATTTGATAAGATCCATATGTGGTAATTAAGCCAATAAGACATAAAATGGAATGCACAACACCCAAGATGGATTCTTGGGAGGTAGATGAGGGTATATGTCATATCATAAATCATTTGGAAGCACTCAGAGGTCATCAAAAGTGATTATCCAATCAATATGAGGAAAGAATGATTAAAATAATATGTTAGAAGTGATGACCTGGTATCCCAGTCAAGCACAAGCGAAATCAATTGAAAAGACTTGCATTTTGTACACCTGGCAGTTTGAAGTGAAACATTTTTCAAAAGAGTGGCATGTTTTAAAATAGATATTGTAAAGGGGAATATTCATTAGGATATTCATATTTTTGGGGGACAACTTGAAGGTTAGTGAGTTGAATGGTATAAAGGTGTGAAAGATAATCACGAGAGAAAGGGGGTTAAAATTTTCTAAGAATTGTTCGAAGAAAAGAGATATCGAGTAAAAACCATTTTCCAAGAGCTTATCTAAGAAACATGTTATTTCCTTTGTGTTTTCAAATTTAATCATGTCAAGATGGTTGCAAGTTTCCAGCCATTGACAAGCTTTGAGATTGTAAATAAAGCTTTCCCTTACTGATAAATTTGATGAACCTTGAGTTAATTGTGTTAATCATGAGCATTGTTGTGTCTTCTTTCATTTTGAGATGTTTTCAAGTAGTTATTCATGTTCCTGTTGCAATCTTATGTTAGGAATTCCTCTTAATCACACAAGATCTTGTCCTTGTGGTAGTATTATGGCATTTGCAATTGTGTTGTGAGAAGAGATTTCATTTTACTATGCAATAAACAATTTAAATTCACTATCCTTCTTTTCTGTCGATACAGATTGTTTGTTAGCTTATGAGTGCATCTTAAATGTGATGAACCAGGAATCTCTGAGGTTTAGTTGAGTTTTTGACAAGAGCCTTTATGTCAATTTCTTAAAGAATGTGTGAAACCGTGCATCTTTGGGCTTCTATGGGTGTGCATATTCTAGTTGAAGGTTTATTATTGACTATTTAAAGTGTTTTGACCATCTTATTTGGCAAACTTTCCAACCTTTGTTGAAATTTCTTAAGAATTTGGTATAATCAACTTTATCCTGCTTAATTCCCCAACAAAATTCATGTACAAATAAAAAATACTACAGAACTACCCTTGTTTGCCTTTGTTTGTCCATAAATGTTAAGGTGATCGTTAAATTTACCCATCCTTTACTCAAAACATGCAGAGAAATCGGGTCTTATGGTTGTCTTTAGTAACTTGAACCTTGTTTAGAAGACATTTCCATTCTCTAAAGTGACAACTCGTGAGAGTTATATTATGTTTCATTGACCATGTCTTCTTAAGGTTTTCTTTCAAATATCATAGAAGGAAAGTCCAATATAACCAATCCATTTACATCTCTTACAAATACAGGTTACAAAATGGGTCCTCTCACCCTAGTTGAAAGGCACAACCAAAAGTAGTGAGGGTAGGTCAAACCCTTTGCATGGTGCTACCTAATTTATCCAAGCTCGAGTGACAAAGAGTCATTCAAATCCCTCCCGACTACAAAATGACTTGAAATTTGATTTATTTGTCTCTAAGAATTTGTATTAACCTGTTGATGTTGCTCAACCTCAAAAGGAGAATCAATTTGGGTACCAATAGAGTCTCTAGACATGTTGAAAACATACCTCCAAAGGTTGAATATCACTAAAAACACATCAATCTTTCTCGGTATGAAGTTGTAAAGCTATTCAAACTCTATTCCCTTTGGGTGTGCCAAAACTGTTGGAGCTCAAAATTGCACCATGCCCTGAGTCATAGAAAATTGAGGATTTTGAGACAACATGGGATTATCTTTAAGTTGTGAGATTTGCACTATGAGATAGACCTCCAATAAATGATGGGTCTTCTACCTAATTCTAATTCTAAAATACTCCTAGGAATGAATAGACATCAATCTAACTCTACTCTAAAATTCCAAGGGATCAGGGTGAGAAGGAGATGCATAAACATAAATCCCAAACTACATAGGTGATAACACAAAGAAATGGGGTGGAGACACTCTCATGTGAGTGGAAATGGAATGAAATGATGAAGAATAGAACAAACTTGAGTGCTAGAGTCTAAAAAAACTTTCAAACCACCATTTCCATAAAGCACAACACATTTAAGACCACCGTAAGGAGATCAAAACACTGCGAGATATAATGACAGGAAAGGAAATGTAATAGAACATGGATAAGGTAGAAGATAACCCTAAAATATAAATTTTATTGCTTCAAGTATGCATAATCCATTACATTGAAGGAGAAGAGGAAAGGATCACCATGTAAGATGTCCAAATCTTAGACACCGTAACTCACCCCTAATCTAAAAAAATTGGAAAGAGTTTCATTACATCCTAGAATACCCCCACCCGCAAATGAGAGATTTTTACAATATATAAAAGATAAAAAAGAGAGGTAAAAGAGAAACTCGAATTTCTACACCTACCCACAAACAAGATGCATTAATTGTTTGAAAAATAGTATGGGTGACTCACAAATCCATTCCCAATGTCCTTTACCTTGTGGAATAAGAAAGAGGACCATACTTCATTAATTTGATCTTTGAGCTACCCGGAGTTATTCTTGAATTATGGAAGTGTTTTTCTTTTCACCCGCCTACTCTCACCTAACTCCAGATTTTCTAGTTCCATGATGAAGAACATGAAAAGGCATTTATAACAGTATATAATTTATCAAATTTGTTTCATATGGGAGTGAGATATGCTCGTGCAGATATCAGGGGGGTCGAGAGGAACACAGGTTCCCGATTCACTCTTATAGTCCACATTAAATGTTATTTACCTCCTTATCTTATGAGTGGATTGGGTTTTTGGAGAACTCGTGGAAGGAATGAACTATGTAGTCTCTTCCACTGGGACATGCATTATCCATTCTCCACATTGCTCCCCTCATAGCTTCATCTTTCTTTACGAATCAGCCTTCATTACAGGGAACAAGTTCCCTAGTGGAAATTTTTCTAGCTAATATTTATTCACCCATAGCTCCATCTAGCCGTAATACTCTTTATCTCCATTTAACTCCCCACATCATATTCCTTTATATTGTGATTGAAACTCCATTGCGGGGAACTTGTTCCCACGAGGAACTAGTTCATCACATTCCTCAAATATTCACTATATTCACATTGAACTCGGATCCCATCATCTTACGGGTCACATTTTCTTGTAGGGAACAAATGGTTCCCAAGAATTGGTTCTACCCCGTGTTGTTCCTTCCTACTTCTCCCTGCCCACAATCCACTTGCGTCCCTTTACCCATGAAAATTACGAAGATGCGGGCAACATAGAGCCCACAGGAACTGGTTCCCAAGTTCCTTCGCATGCCCACATTTCTACACAACACTGGACCTTTTGCATTATAGGACAAACCTCTTCATGGGGAACCTTGGTTTCGAGGGAACTAGTTCTAGCCGCAATACACTAAAAAGACCCTTTTTCTCATTTTCTCAAATTTTTCTAACTATTTGGACCTTTTGAGCTTAGAGAAAAGGAGGGAAATGCCTTAGAATAATTCCAAGTGCAAAAACATCAAAAATACCTGATTTTTCAAATTCTTCATGAAGCTCCATCAAAGTGCCTAAGTCTAGTTTTGTCATTTAGCCAATTTTACGAAGGGGGAAATTAGAGAAAAATTATGAAAGAAAATTAATGGGATAACGAACTTACCTTAATTTATCTTATCTGAAGTGTGTCTCGAACCAAGAGGAATGATGAAACAACAACTCGAATTTTGTAAAAACACTCGAGAAAAATACAGAATGTCACGACAGGGCACCTAGATAAGGGACGAGGGCATCTACAGTACCCTAGACCTCTGTGAGGCATTGAAGTCCGCCGTAAAATTTAGAATCTAACTTCGGCACTATCGCTAAGGTTTCACACTTTTTATCTAATGGTCACCTATATGTTCACATAGATCACCGAGGTACTGTAAATCAGTAACACAAATAATCTCCTATAAAAGCCTTAAACCACATAAAATCCTAAAAAAATAAAGATGCAAAATGAGTGGTCAAACTATCCTTGGTGTCAAATAATTGGACTTATGATCGAACTTTGCACTACATGTCAAACTCAATGTAGTTCTATGTGCTTTTGTGTGAAATATTGCTCATAGGTTTCCCTCACGTCGATGATGCCAAGATAACGGGTTATAGCTAGATAGAATGTGAATGTTTGGATGAAAAATGAACTTCCATTTCCTATGTAGAGTGTATGCGAGAATAATAAGCTAAAGATGCAATCCCTTTGATATGGATATAGATAACCCTTGATAGAAATTTCTCACCATTATAATGATATATTTTTGTGTTTATATAAGGATCTCTTGCTCAAATTTTAACACTAATGACTGAGATGTTGACTATGACCTTGAGATAGGAGTAGGAAAATGAAAAATTTTGACCATAAGTGTAAAAATATGATCAAGAACAAAGGGGCATGAGCGCTAAGGTTGGATAGGATCACCTACATGCTAGTGTCCATTCTCGGGTGCTAGTGTCCATAGACAATTGATGAAAACTATGTGAAGACTAATGACAGTACCCCTATGACTTGACCGAGAACTAGGTGTATGAATGACAAATGCAAGAGATAAAAAAATAGAAACAATCAAAGAAAATTATTTTACTAAGAAGTGTGTCACCAAGTGGATACTCTTGGGGCTCAAATATACACCCGTGCCTTAATAATAGACAATTTGGAATTTGAGTCAACATGGGATTATCTCCAAGTTGTGGGACTCAACGTGAGACAGACCTCAAGAGAAGGCGGCTTCCTCACCTACTCTTAATACTAAACTACTCCGGTGAATTAAAATACAACTATTTAGCTTTACTCTAACTTCTAAGGGACCGGGGGGTGAGAAGGAGATGCATAAAATGTAAACCTAAACTAGATAAGGAGATAACACCAAAAATAAGGGGATGAATACTTAAGTAAGAGAGAAAATGGAAGAAAACAACAATGAAGATAACCAAAATGAAATCCACAGCTTTGATATTGCATTCAAAGTTCCATTTTCATGATGCACAATAGACAGAGATTCTTAAACAATGCATGCAACAAACCTTTAAGTAAATGAGAGGCAAGAGAGTGCAATAAAACAATAGCTAAGGCCGAAATGAGCCACAAAACCAGATATTTTATTACTTAGATATCATGCATAGATCATCACGATACAAGAGGAAGATGAAAAACATTTATAGAAGCATAGCCCAAGGCATGTGACCCTTATAATACTTGTACAACATAAAATGATGCCCTTGTATTCCCAAAGTATCCAACATTAAAACAAGGAATCACTTTACAATATATAGAAAAATGGAAGAAGAAGAAGAAGAAGAAGAAGAAAGAGAGGGAAAATTTGAATTCTCCTTCCACTAGCCGACCATCTTCATTTAATTTTTACGAATGTTTTTATTATCTCTACAAATTTTTCTCCCCATGCCACTTTCCTTATTACGAAGGAATGGTGCCCATAATGTATTTAGTTATTGTAGTTGGGCCGATTGGAATAGACTCTTTACGTGTTAGAGACGTATTTCTTCACTTTAGCCACCTACCAACATTTAATCCATTAAATATGATTCCCTTTGCATGAAGAAGGCTAAGAATCCTTCAAATAATATCAAATTTATAAAGATGAAATTAGATTCATTATCATTTAGCAATCTGCGTAAAACTATTGTTTTCCTTTCGTACGGGACTTTTCTCTTTTAGTTATGCCCTTTTGACCTCCGCAGTTTTCTCACTTGTCACATGACTTTTATCACCATCCGCAGAATTATTTTACTTTAATCAAAAAATTTATTGATTTGCTTTTACCCACATATTTTTTATTCGATGTATTACGTCTTGTTATAACATCTGCGGCCTCTTTCTATCCCTTCGCAACATGACCCATACTGGAGGTCCTTCTCCTTTGCTTGTGGCTTCATTAGAGCATGCCCTTTATTCCACAACATTTAATCCTTAGCCATGACATGATGAAATGTCTCTCGTTGTCCTTATTCCACATCCATGGTGAACCAAGTTGTCCTATTTTTGCAAGGGTACAAAAATAGACAACATTTTTGTGACTCATATGGGCCATCTGCCTGCTAGATGAGATCATCAATAGCCTTAGCATCCATTGGGCATGGAGTCATCTTGAATTTTCTCAAATCTGATTTATTTTCTATGCATTTTATTTTTTGAGGTAACTTCAACTAATCTATGATACTTTGAACATCCTTCCCTTTCATATTGAGAACATGATGAAACTGAGCACAAGAACATCTCCAAGTAATAAGACTATGCAAAGCACTTAGGGAATGAAACCTACACTATCAAAAATACAATATGCTGAAAGCACTTGGAGGAATTGTAATTATAATCTATTATATACAAGATGCAAAAAATATCCTAATGAGAAGGTTTGAGATGAATCCCATTGATTGGGATTTGAAACACGTTCCCATCAAGATTAGACGACTCAAATGAGTTATTTTCCTTGCAAGTGGTAATGATGTATGGTCCACTCCAAATAAAATCAAATTTGGAGTGTCTCCCTAGTTTAGATCGATCCATGTTCCACTTCAAAACCAGATCTCTAACCTTGAATGTCTGATTTCTAGTTTTTATATCAAACCACTTTGCTTGGTTAATTTTGTTCCATCCTTCCCATCATGGAATTCTTGTTTTCCTCTAGTTCCACCAATTACACCATTCTAATTTTCCTTTGATCCATGCCTTCAAATTCCATCTGTTGTGCTAACTCAAATGAAGATAGCTCAAGTGACAATGGTAATCTTGCTTCTCTACCATATACCAAATTTTAGGGAGAAGTGCTAATTTCCTTTCTAGTTGTTATCATGTCTGCCCAAAGAGCATTTTTTACCTTTGTGTGCTACTATCTTTGATTGATGTCCATTATCCTCTTCATAATTTTGATCATATTTTTGTTAGTAGATTATGCCAATCCATTACCTTGAGTGTAATAATTGGAAGAAGTTTTTAGATAAATCCCAAGTCCCAAAGCCCAATTAGAAATCTTGGATCCCATAAAACCTTTATCATTATCATAAATTATGGTTTGAGGGATGCAAAACCTTGTAACAATTTCTTCAAGAAATTCCAAGATAATGGATTCAGTGGCTTCTTTCAATGGCATGGCCTAAGTCCATCTAGTGAAATAGTATATGGCTATGAGTACCCATTTTTAACCGCACTAGATGGCGGATTGATCATACCAATGAAGTCGAGACCCCATTATACAAATGGTTGATCCACCGGATCAGATTAAGTGGAAATACCGCCAATCTTCTCTTTCCGGTGAAGAGTGTACATTCTTTACATTTCTTGACCCACCGTGAGAATTCGTGAACAACTTAGGCCAAAAGTAACCTACTATTATAATCTTCATTGTTGTAGCTTTAGCAGAGAAATGTCATCCCGATAAACCATCATGGAATTTGGCCAAAACCTTACTACTTTGTTCACCTTTAATGCACTTGAGAAGCACTCCATCAATGTTCCTTTTGAACAATACACCACTAATCAATACATAAGGAATAGATTGTAGCCTCATATGTATTCTCTTTGTTTTTTCAAACCAAGAGGCCATGCACTAGTAGTTAAAAACTTTGACATATCAACAATACAGCTACGATCATTGAATACATTCCTTTCATCTTACTTCCATACAACATCATGCACCATCTCATCATTTGAGGGAATTTCATTCATGAGGGTAGTTTATTGAGATTCCATAGCATCAGAGCCACCTGCTCACGAGTTCTTTTCCCCTTACACCTTTTGTGGCCTTAATGGTCACATCATACTCCATGATCTTAGTTACCCATCGAGCTTGTTTCTCACTAATTTCTGCTCCCATAATGAAATCTTTGCACTGGAATGTGATATTATAACCTTTACAAGACTAGAAAAATAATGCTTATGAATTTCTTTAAGGCCCTAATGATGTAAAACACTTGTTTTTAATGTGACTATACTTGAGCTCATAACTCTTTAGTTTTTGGCTAAAAAGTTTCACAAGCCACCGTATCACTTTATCATTCGGTTGTGTCAAAACTACGGCTATGCTTTGAATTCTTCCCCATGAGCATAAAAATGAAATATTTGGTGTAATATGGATTAATCAATGTTGGGGCTTGAGAAATCTCTATTTTATCTTTCCAAATCTTTCCTTCCCTTCGCATTCCACTTAAATGATGTATCATTCTTAAACATGAGGGTAATAGGTCTTATTAAACCCATGAAATTAGGAATGAAACGCCTAAAAAAGTTAATCTTTCCAAGGAAAGACTGCAATGCCTTCTTGTGAGTTAGCAAGGAAAGAGCCGCGATAGCTACAATTATTTCTAGATCAATGGAGTTGCCTTATTTTGATACGATATTCCCCAATATCTTTCCTCTAATAACTATAAAATTACATTTCTTAGGGTTAAGGGATACACCAAACTCTATACATCTTTCAAGCACTTTAGCCAAGGGCTTCATCATATGATCTACTCTCTGCTTGGAGAAAACAATGATATCTTCCAGGTAAACCAAGATGAACTAATTAATATACCCTTTAAAGGAAATTTACATTGCTCTTTGGAAGGTATCACCTACTTTTGCTAAGCCAAAAGGCATTTTTTGATAAGAAAATGTTCCCCATTTGGTTGTGAACGTGTTTTTATATTGATCCTCTTCTTTCAATTTGATTTGGTTAAAACCAGAACAACCATCAAACATTGAAAACCTTTTCTTCTTTTGCTACTTTTTGCAAGATTTTTTCCATGGAAGGAAAGGGATAATGATCTTTGAGAGAAGCTTTGTTCAAATCCCTGAAATCCACACAGCTCCATATTTCACCATTCTTCTTCCATACTAGGATCATATTTTCCACCCAAGTAGAATACTTGATTGGAAAAATTATTTGGGACTCAATGAGTTTGGAAAGCTTCTTTCTCATGAGGGGTTCAATCTTTGGGTTGACTAGATTTTGCTTCTGTCTAAGTGGTTTAATTTTGGGATCAAGATCAATGCAATGTTGGACTATATTTGGATTTAATTATTTTAAAAATTCATAGTCTTATTAAAACACATCACTAAACTTATGACACAAGGAAACAAAATATTTCTTTTCACTTTCATCACATACCTTTCCAGGTAGAAGTTCTTTTCTGGAGCAATTGAAACAAGATGAAAATCTTCTTACTTTTCCGCCATATTATTTTCCATTCCTTTGAACTCATCATTTGGACTAAAAATATACTCCAAAGTGATTAACCCCTTCAGAAACTTGTTTGATCATAGTTGAATAATATGATCTCCGTAGACCTCTTGTAAATTAGCTTACATTTTTTAGGAGAAATCCGCCTCATTTTGGATGAACTACACAATTTTCTCATCATTGTTAAACATGTGTCAATAAGCCTAGTTGTCTATGTTTCACTATTTTCTTCACCTTTTCGAAATGACAAAAAAGATAAGGGTAAGGGCCAAGGATGAATACTTGTTAAATGCTAGTCGGTTGATGGTTGTTGTGCACGTTCTGACTTCTTGATCCATATCTGAAAGTGAGAGCTTCCTTTTGGCTAGGAGGAACTACCTGTAATAGAAAACAAGACCACAAAAAGATATTAAATGATATATGATAGTGGACTACCTAACATATGCTAGTTATGGGAAGTGTGATACTTCATAAACATTTGTCAATCCACTGTTTAAAACAAGTTAATGTGATAAATAAAAAATTCCTACTTTATTTGATATGATTTAGGTATCTCATTCAAGTACAATAAGTAAATCCAATCACAACAGGCTAGGCTATAGTTGGATCTAAGAGGTGAGGCGTCTGTCAAGGTATTGGGACTGATCAGGGTCTGATTTTAGGTTATTTAAGTCAAATGATAGGGTGGTTATTGGGTCTGTTCTTGGTCAAGGTGTAAAACAAAGAGACCAACATCGGATAAATGTGACCAATGTTAGTTTAGGTAGAACCGACGGTGGTTGTGGATAACCAATGTCGGTATGGTCAAGGTAAAATAAACTCAAATAGATTAAATGGTAGGGGTGATCTAAGGTTAAATAAATTTTGGGAGAGTGAATGGGAAGGTCTGTAGAGGTCTTAGGTATGCTCAGAAGTATACAACAGGTGAGGATAGGTGATTTGGTGATATGGGTGAAGGGATATTTGAGTTCACATGCAAGTGGGTGATGAAGCAATAAGCATGCAAAGAATAGATTAATAATAGGAGTAATAAAAATTACTAAATAAAATAAACCCTACTGGTTAGGGCCATACTTACTGTGTTAAGGATCTGATGGTTGAGTGGTGGAGGTGGTTGATCGGAGAATACGTGTATGGTCATGTAGTGGTGATTTCCTGGAGTGCTCCCATGAATGTAATGGCTCTATGATTGATCCTAGTGATGGCTCTAGATGTCTGGATGCGTAAAAGGATGCTTGTTTTGCTTACATGCAGCTCGATATCCTTTCCTTGCTCTCAGAATGTGCCAACCCAAAAACAAGGCTATTTGGGTGAATAAATGGTAACAACGATGGTTCCAGGTTGACCGACATCGGTTTAGGGGTGACCGATGTTGGTTAAGGTGGGATTCCCTAGGTTTACTAAAATGGGTAGATCTTTCTAATTTCTTGGGCCCAATTAGTTTATTCTCATGGATTAGAATAGAAACTTCCCTTCTAATGAGCGGGAATGTGGTTAGAGATATTTTAGGATTTATTTTAGGGTTAGAACAAATATTAGCTCATTAAGGCAAGTAAGACTTAGTTATTGTTAGTTATGGAAACATGCCAAGAATAGGTCTAGGGTGAGGTGGTTGGGTGAGGTGTCTAGGTGAGGTTGAAATTAGCTTAATTAAAATAATTAAGTAATGAATATTGTGATGATGGGTATTAATTTAATTAAGTTAATTAAATTAATCTTAATTTGGGGTGGAAGGGGCCATGGTTATATGAGTATGCTTGATTCGGTTACTTGACAAGGACCAAGATGAGTGTGACCCAATTTTGGTGTCTACTGATCTGGAATAGATGGTCTAACCACCATTTTGATATGTTGGGCATTCCCATTGATCAAATCCTCAGCATGCAAGAATTGAGAGCCAATGGCTACCATTTGTTTTACGTCTTTGTTCAGCTTTCTGGGAACAACCTGTAGGTTAATGGCATCAAATATTTCTATCAAATCTCAAACCCTCTATTTGTAAGCCTTCAATATCTTGTTCTTTATTAAACATATGTCACGGACCGGTGAATGACTAATTTATTGTCTCCAAACACCTTAAACTCCTTTATTTTCCTCATTTTTGTCAAAAGATTCATACCATTCAGAATCTTGTAGATATGATGACCAAGGAGGTCACAAGGGAGAAGTTGAAGTTATGTTCAACTTTGATTGGCCTTCATGGTTGATAATGAAGGGTTGGGAACTTTTCTCAGTAGGGACAGTCTCCAAGTTGGAGATTATTTGGGTGTGGAGCCTTTTTGGTCTTCTCAAATTAGTATTGAAGTGTGGAGTTTGAATTGGGAAGATGAAAGGTCATGACCATTTCTTTTCCAGCCATGGGAAGATGAAAGGTCATGACAGTTTCTTTTCTAGCTATGGGAAGATGAAAGGTCATGACTTTCAAACTTCTAGGGTCAGCTTTTGGACTTCTTAAAGGATTGTAATCCTATAAATAGAGGTGTTAGGGTATCTTGTGTGTTCAAGAGGTCTTGAGTCTTAGTGATCAAGAGGTGATCAAGAGTGATCAAGGTTAAGCAATTGGGTGTCAATTGTGGTTTAGATGTGGTTTAACATCTTTGGAATTTTGTTGTGAGTTCATAACTAAGAGAAGACTGTGAGAGTTTTTTTACTCTTGTTGATAATAAAATCTGAGCAAGTTCTTGGTGGATGTATCCCACATTGGGTGAACCACGTTAAATCTTGTCTTGTCTTCTTTTGTGCATTATTTATTTATGTTGTTATATTTCTACATGTATACTTCTGCTATATAGTTTCCTACTACTTGTGATTTGAGGAATTGTTTCTGCATATTTTTTCTCTAATTCCTAACAACTGGTATCAAAGCTTTGGTGGTTTTTTGTTGAAGTGGTAAATCATAGGGAAAGTTTATCTTGAGTGGGAGCTATGGCAGATGAGGGAAGATCAAGGGTTGAGAAGTTCAATGGGAAGAAATTTGGTTTGTGGAAGATGCAAATGGAGGATTACTTATATCAAAAGGACCTCCATGTTCCTTTGGATGGGAAATCAAAGAAACCTACAGCCATGTCGGATGAGGATTGGGAGTTGTTGGATAGAAAGGCACTTAGGGAAATTTGGTTATGCCTTGCATCTTTAGTTGCTTTCAACATATCACAGGAGAATACCACAAAAGGTCTCATGAGTTCATTGGGGAAGTTATATGAAAAACCCTATGCCTCTAATAAAATATTTTTGATGAAAAAGTTACTTAATATGAAGATGTCGAGAATGGTTCTATTGTTGTTCAATTGAATGAATTTAATATGGTTGTGAGTATGTTAAACTCGGTAAAAAATTGACTTTGATGATGAGGTCGGGGCTTTGTTGACTTTTTGCTCCTTACCGGATAACCTGGGACAACTTGGTTATATTTGTAAGTAATTCGGTCTCTAATAATTCAAAACTGAAGTTTGAGGATGTATTAGGTTTGATCCTATGCAAGGAATGAGAAGGAAGAGCATCAAAGATTCTTCTACTTCTAGAAATTCTTTGATGGTGGAGAGCAAAGGGAGACAAAAGAACATAGAGAAAGGTAAGCTGTGGGAATTTGAATGATCATGGAAGGTCAAAGCCCAAGAGTAAGTTAGAATGTTCGCAGTGTGGAAAGGTTGGTCATGCTAAGAAATATTGTTGGGCTCTTCGGGATAAGAAGAAAAAGGAGGAAACTAAAGAGTTAAATTTGGCAAAGTAGGTGATGTTTTTCAGTGGTGCCTTAATCCTTTCTTTAGATAATATTGTTGAATCTTGGGTGTTAGATTCGGGGATTCTTTCCATGCCACCCCACATAGACAATACTGATTTTGTTCAAGGTGATTTTGGAAATGTATATCTTGGTGATGATGAACCATGAAACATAGTAGGGAAAGGTTGTGTTCGAGTGAAAATGTAGAATGGGAACACATGGCTACTTAAGGATGTTAGACATGTGCCTAAGTTGAGGTGGAACTTGATATCAGTGGATTAGCTTGGAAATGATGGTTGTACGGTTAGTTTTACAATGGATTCTTGGAAGGTTACCAAGGGAGCTCTTGTGGTTGCAAGAGGTAAGAAAATTGGTGCTTTGTATTTAAGCAGTGGTGCTGATTATTATAATTTAGTTGTTGTAGATGGAGATGTAACTTTTGGCACCAGAGACTCGGTCAAATGAGTCAAAAGGGCATGTAGATTATAAAGGACGGGTTGCCTAGATTAAAGGAGTTAGATTTAGACTTCTGCAAGGACTGTGTTTATGGAAAACATAAGTGGGTGAGATTCCTCAAGGTTGGACCTACTAGGAAGGAGGGTAAGTTGGATTTAGTGCATACAAATGTATGGGGGACATCTAAGGTAAACTCTATTGGTCGTTCATGTTATTATGTCACTTTTATTGATGATGCAACTAGAAACATTTGGGTATATTGCATTAGAAATAAATCGATGTGTTTGAAACCTTTAAAATATGGAAAGCCTTGGTTGAGAATGAAACAGTCTCAAGTTGAAATGTCTCGGGTTGGATAATGGAGGGAGTATTGCAGAAATTAATGTCTTGATTACTATTTGGTAAATGGGATCCGTAAGCAAAGAACGGTTCCAAATACTCCACAGGAAAATGGAGTGTCAGAGAGAATGAATAGGAAAATCATGGAGTTTTCTAGGTGCATGAGGTTATATGCGGGGCTGCCACTCATGTTTTGGATGGAAGCGGTGAGCACAACTATTTATCTAATTAACAGAGGACCCTCTATGGCTTTGGATGGAGGTATACCTAAGGAGGCTTGGTCTGGTAAGAAAATTGATTACTCATTTCTTAGAGTATTTGGATGTGAGGTATTTGTTCACATTGATAAAGATGATAGGACCAAGTTAGAGGCTAAGTCTGAGAAATGCACCTTTGTTGGATATGGTGAGGATGACTTTGGTTTCCATGTTTGGAGTCTTAAGGACAAGAAAATATTTTGGTCTAGAGATATTGTCTTTAATGAAAAAGTCATGTATAAAGATCAATTATAGGAACATAAAGAGGAATCAAAGAAAGAATACACAATGTTATAAGACATTACAAACATCAAGGTGTCAAGGGCCGGTTCAGAACCTACTCATCGGGGACCCAAAGCTGTTGAGGTGAGAAGGTCTTCTAGGGTAAGAAGGGAACCTAAATGATTTACTCCATCTTTGAATTATTTATTTCTCACTAACAGTGGAGAGCCAAAGTGCTTTGAGGAAGTAGTACAGGTGGATGCCGGAAGAAGTGGGAGTAGGCCATGGATGAAGAGCATAGATCTCTTATGGAAAACCAGACTTGGGATCTGGTGGAGCTACCGAGGGAAAGAGAGCATTACAAAACAAGTGGGTGTATAGAATCAAAGAGGAAGATTAAGGAAGGAAAAGATACAAGTCCTAGTTGGTCGTCAAGGATTTGCATAGAAGAAAGGTATAGACTTTGATGAAATTTTTTCTCATGTTGTTAAAATGACTTCTATTAGAACTATTCTTGGTTTAGTAGCAGTAGAAGACCTACACTTAGAGTAGTTGGATGTGAAGACTGCATTCCTTCATGGTGAGTTGGAGGAGGAATTATATATGCAGTAGCCATAGGGTTATGAGGTCAAAGGGAAGGAGAGGTTAGTGTGCAAATTGAAGAAGAGCTTGTATGGCCTGAAACAAGCTCCACAATGAAAGTGGTACAAGAAGTTTGACAGTTTTATGCAGAAGTAGGGTTACTCCAAGTGTCACTTATACCATTACGTTTACATCAAGAAGCTTCTTGATGGTAGTTATATTATTATGTGGCTATATGTGGATGATATTCTTGTTACACGGAATAACATGCAGGAAATAAAGGTACTCGAGGAAGTAGCTATGTGACTTCTTTGCTATGAAGGATTTGGGGGTAGAAAAACAAATCCTTGTTATGAGAATAAGTCGAACAAGAAAGAGAGGAAGTTGGTGTTATATCAAGAAGAGTACATAAATAAGGTCTTAGAGATGTTTAGTATGCAGGATGCTAAACCGGTTAGTACGCCTTTGGTAGGTCACTTTAAATTATCAAAGGAGAAGAGTCCCAAGACTGATGAGGATAAAATATAGATGTCTAGGGTACCGTACTCATCAGCAGTTGGTATCTTGATGTATGTTATGGTATGCACTAGTCCTAACATTGCCCATGTAGTGGGAGTAGTGAGCAGGTTTATGAGTGATCCAGGTAGAGAGCACTGATAGACAATGAAGTGGATCCTTGGGTATTTAAGAGGGACCATGGGAGCAACATTATGTTTCATTGGATCGGACACTACATTGCATGGTTATGTAGATTTGGACATGGCAAGATATTTGGATAGCAAGAGGGGAACGACAAGTTATGTATTTATGGTTGGTGATACATCGGTGAGTTAGATTTCACGGTTACAAAAGTTGTGGATTTTTCAACCACAGAGGTTGAGTATGTTTCTGCCATAGAGGAAAGAAAGGAGATGATTTTCCTACAACAGTTGCTTGATGAGTTAGGTCATAAGCATGAAGTTGGGAGACTACATAGTGATAGTCAAAGAGCTATTCATTTAGCGAAGAACTCCACTTTTCACTCTAGGACAAAGCACATTCAGTTGAGATATCATTTTATCAGGACAACTTTGGAAGAAGATAAGTTGAATCTAGAAAAGATTCATACTAGTAAGAATCCTATAGATATGATGACCAAGGCGGTCACAAGGGAGAAGTTGAAGTTGTGTTCAACTTTGATTGGCCATCATGGTTGATAATGAAGGGTTGAGAACTTGGTTCAGTAGGAACAGTCTCTAAGTGGGATATTGTTGGGGTGTGGAGCCTGTTTTTGGTCTTCTCAAATCAGTATTGAAGTGTGGAGTTTGAATTAGGAAGATGAAATATCATGACCATTTCTTTTCCAGCCATGGGAAGATGAAAGGTCATGATAGTTTCATGTCCAACCATGGGAAGATGAAAGGTCATGACTTTCAAACTTCTAGGGTCAAATTTTGGACTTCTTAAAGAATTGTAATCCTATAAATAGAGGTGTCAAGGTATCTTGAAGATATCTTGTGTGTTCAAGAGGTCTTTAGTCTTAGTGATCAAGGTTAAGAAATTGGGTGTCAATTGTGGTTTAGATGTGGTTTAGTATCTTTGGAATTATGTTGTGAGTTCATAACTGAGAGAAGACTGTGAGAGTTGGTTTAATCTTTGTTGATAATTAAATCTGAGCAAGTTCTTGGTGGACGTAGCCCACATTGGGTAAACCACGTTAAATCTTGTCTTGTCTTATTTTGTGCATTATTTATTTATGATGTTATATTTCTGCATGTATACCTTTGCTATATAGTTTCCTACTTCTATGATTTGAGGAATTGTTTCCACATATTTGTTCTCTAATTCCTAACACCTTCGATATTTTGTTATTCATTTCACATATGTCACATACCTAGTGAATGACTAATTTACTTTCTCCAAACACCTGCAACTCCTTGATTTTCCTCATTTCTATGATCAAGAGACCATGCACTAATGCTTCATACTACACAACATTATTTGAACATGAAAATTATAGCCTATTAGTAAAGAATAAATTTTAATTTTTTGGAGAGGTGAGTACAACACCCACCCTAGCTCCATTTTTCTCTTAGAACCATCAAAGAACATTCCCCATAGTCCAATAGTACTTTCCTTTTTTGTTTGAATTCTGTAGCTATCACAGATTCTTCTTGGATAATGCAATAAGTTCCTAAACCAGTCTCAAAAGTCTTGAGCTCTTCATCATAAGGATCAAACTTATGATCCCTCTCAGCCCATTCATCTAGCAACAAGTCGGGCATGGAATGAGGAATGACTTTCTCTTCTCAAGTTTTTTTACGATATTCAATAAGGAAAACTTATTGGACATGAGTGGGGTCAAATGGCTCAATATGGTAAGAAAATATGGGCTCAACTTGTATTGTGAATCAGGTACGATATCTAGTTTTCAAGAGAATATGAGTCCAGTGTGAGGATAGATATCCACCTACTTTAGCAGTGAAGTCTCTAAACAAACAAATGAAAAACATAGGAGGCAAGTCAACAACTGAAATGTGATGGGTTATGGTGAGGATTTGGCAAGCATGAAGTGTCAACTCAAGGTTTTTAATTATGCCCAAGACATTCTCGATTGATCCATCAAGTTGTAAAAATCCCGTAAACATCGGACTGTATTTAAGACATAGGATATCGTAATCTTCTTGGGCATTACAGAGGTACTAGCCCCTGAATCAATCATAAAATTATGAACTAGGTACTTACACATAATTATTAATATGTAAAAGGGTGGGGTTTTGAGATTCTACTTACTTGATCATTCTTTTCTTAACAAACATGAATCACAACATAAGCCTTTTGCATCATTGGATCCATGAGAGGTATCTCATTGAGGGCTTCACATAGGAGATCACGTTGTGATGGAATGGAAAGTGCATCCCACATATAGACATTGACATTGGTATTTTTCATTTGCTCCAAAATGTTAAATGGAAGACACTGTAGATTTATGCATCTACGACATGTTACCTTATTTTCTCTTTTGTGGCACTATTTGACTTAGCAGATTTGGTTGATTAATAAACTCTTTATCCAAAAAATTTCTAGGAATCTCATGTGGCTTGCTCTTGTTTGCCGTGGCTTATTTTTCCTTACCCGCGGCATTGTCTTGATCCACTGAAGGTGAATATTATAACTCCAGTATCCTTTTCTTGTACCACATGTTATCAGCAACGCTGATTGATAGTCTGTTATATCTCCCTGCTACTTGGTTGACTACGTAAAATCCTCAGCTCCAAAGAACATGAGGTTGGCATCATTTTTGGTCTCTTGATCGATTCCACACTAGATTTGGTGCCTTCAACATTGGTTCATGTTGATTAGAAGAATCGGGACCATGTATGCTTGAAGATGCATTGCCCTTTCACAACCAAGGTGGTTATGTGGCAGATTACATGGAAAACACCACTATGTCTCTTGTTCCATATTGATTTTCACAGGAAATATGCCCGACTTGAACTATGAGGAGGAAGTGCTTGTGGTGGAGGGACTGTTGCTAATGGAAGGGAAACACTTTGACCTTTCCATTGATCATTCTATTGGTTTGGTGCATATATCGATTAAATTGTTGATTTCTATATAGTTGATACCCTTGATTTGAATATTTTCATTGATTATGATAATTCTTATAGGATTGGGCTTGCTATGTTTCTAGGGATATAACTTTGTATGTCAATTTTCTAATCAGATCCTTCATTTTTTCAACCTCCTTTTGCTGAGCAGGAGTTTGTGAGGTGGAAGCAACAGGTTATGGATTTGGCTCAGGGATATGAGCAATATAAGGTTGAGCAACTTTAGGTAGTTCACGACAATGGCATTGGTGGTCTAGGGGCTAATTTTCCAGCTTGTATTAAAAAAATTTCAACTCGATTGTAATTGCATAAGTAGTTAGTACGCTTTTTCCTTCCATAGATTATATCATAACAAATATACCAAAGTTTAGAGCTTTTAAAAAGTAAAGAAAGGCATCTTGTGCTACAAGTCTCACAAGAACTTGAATTCTATCCCAAGTTCTCTGAAATCTGAAGTTTAAATCCGTCATTTTCTCATTAAGTGCTCTCTTGATTGTATTTAACTACTCTAAAAGAGAAAGGTTGTCTTCTCTCTCTCCAAATTTGTCACAAAGGACTATGCACAATTGTTCCCAGTTTTGAATTTTCCTGTCGTAAGCTTTTGAACCATTAGATAACTTTTCCTTTGAGTGATGAATCCAAAATTTTGTATCATGTCCATCTCAACAATATCATGGATAACACAAACATTTGCAATGTCCTAAATGTTGTCAACTAGAGTGGTGCAATTTTCATGCAGTAAATTATTATTCTTCAAGGCCTCTACTAGAATAGGATTATGAGCATTTAAGGCAAGTGGAATACTACCGTGAATTTTTACATGGATTTTTTTGTGGTGGTTTTTGTTGATGATCTATTCTAATTGGTTTAAGAATTCTTGTTGACCGCAAGAAGGGCCTACCAAGTGAAGATTTTGAAATATTTCGATTTAGAGGAGATGGAGATCTTTGAATCGGTCTTCCTCTTCTACCTCTACCTAAGGATAACTGCAAGTACTCAAATACACATTCTTCTCTTGTTCTTGATCGTGTTTGGATCCTTCTCATGAATCAAGGACACTTAAGTCACTAGTACTGCTGAAACCAATATATATTTTGAATGGAGTCACCAGATGTGTTACTGCAGAGCCTCTAAAGGCTAGAGCTTCACTAAGATACACATCAAAACTTGATAAAACTAGAAATATTAATTTTAAATTCCCATTGGGCATGCCAAAAATGTTGGAGCTCAAATATGCACCCATTCTTGAATCATAGACAATTCAAGATTTGAGTCAACATGGGACTGTCTCCAAGTTATGGGACTTGAACTGGGATAGACCTCTAGAGAAGGTCGACTTCTTCACTTACTCTTAATGCTAAACTACTCCTAGGAATTGAAATGCAACTATCTAGCTCTACTCTAAATTTCCAAGGGACCAGGGTGAGAAGGAGATGCATAAAATATAAACCTAAACTAGATAAGGTGATAGCACCAAAAACAAGGGGATGGATACTTAAGCAAGAGAGAAAATGGAAGAAAATTACAATGAGGAGGACAAAATTGAAAGCCACAGATTGAAATCGTATTCAGAGTTCCATTTTCACGATGCACAATAGACATGATTCTAAAACAATGTTTGCAACAAGCATGTAAGTAAATAAGAGGAAAAAGAGTGTAATAGAATAATAGCAAAGGCCCAAATGAGCCATAAAACAAAATATTTTATTGCTAAGAGATCATGCACAAATCATCATTATATAGGTTGAAGATATAAAACATTTACGGTAAGCATAGCCCAAGGCATGTGACCCTTAGAACACTTGTGCAACATAGAATGATGCCCTCATATTCCTAAAGTATCCAACATTAAAACTAAGCATCACTTTACAATATATAGAAAAATGGAAGAAGAAGAAGAAGAAGGAAGAGAGGGAAAATTTGAATTCCCCTTCCACCAACCGACTATGTTCATTTAATTTTTCGAAAGGATTTGATTATCTCTGTAAATTTCACCTCCCATGCAACTTTCCTTTTTGCAGTAGGATTGATGCCCATTTTGTATTTAATTCTTTTAGTTGGGCCAGCTGAAATAGACTCTTTGTGTGTTGGAGACATTTTTCTTCACATCAGCCACCTATTGACATTTAATCCATGAAATATGATTCCCTTTGCATGAAGAAGGCTAAGATTCCTTCAAATAATATCATATTTACAACGATCAAATAAGATTCATGTTCATTTAGTAATCTCTATAAAACTATTATTTTCCTTTGATACATGACTTTTCTCTTTTAGATATGCATGAATTTTGACCTTCGCAGTTTTCTCGCCATCGCACAACTTTTATCACCATCCGAAGACTTCTTTTCCTTTAATCTGTGGTTTTCTCGATTTGATTTTACCCACATCTTTTTGCTTTGATGTATCATGGTTTTCTAGAACATCCGTGGCATAAATCAGAATCCGCAATCCTTCTACTTTGCTGTAGATTAATTAGAGTGCACCCTTTATTTTGTGACATACACTTGTTATATCCATGACATTCTAAAACTTTTATATGGTCCTTATTCCAAGTCCACGGTGAACCAAGTTGTTCTATTTTTGCAAGGGGTGCAAAAATAGACAACAAATACTTTTCTTAATCAAGATCCACATATAAAATAACATACTTGGTGGTATATCAAATAGTAGTAAGTGTATGCTTTTGTGTCTGCAATATCTAGAAATATGTACTTTGCATTGCTTTTTCCTTAAAATTGTATATATGAGAACTATTAGATGTCTCGAGGCTGAAAATTTACACTTCCTACATCTTATTTTCATAAAACTCGAACTTTGTTATGCTATATCATGCGAACTCGTATATCCATCTAAAATTTTGATAGAAACTTGCATCTTGTGGAAACTTACAATATGAAAATTTACTTATTGTTTCATTGCATACCTTGTAACATATGAAATTTGTTTCTAAAATGAGATGTTGTTTACTTTCTGCAATGTTATTTCTTCTAAGAATCCATCTATGTTAGAAAATGGAAATATAACAGAGTTAAGGAACCCAGATCTTTAACCATGATCTCTTCTCTCTCTTTTCAGGTATAGGATCAAGAATGGATCAAGTTGGAGAAGTAGTTGCACGAGCGGGGATCTTGTTATACAGAAATGAGGGGTCCCTTCTCTCCTTTACATTCTCGTTTCTAATTTATCTACATTCTTAGTTTTAGTTATATCCCATGGCTTGTGTGGGGAAACATGTACATTTTCCTTATGAATATATACAGTTGTTCTATGCAATGAATTGTATATTGTTTTCTTTACATTTCTTTTCAGTTGGATAACTAAAATGAACATCTGAAACTTAATACATAACACAATTGAAGATAATCACAAGGAATTAACAACTTGCTTGTACCTTTTCGATGATTTGAAACTAAAAATTGAAAAGATGAATGAATGATCCTCCTACAACTGCAACTTACATTAACACCCAATAATCTTCTAATCTATAAACTAAATGCTTTTTGTTCCAACATGTTTATTTTTGATGAATGATGCCTTTCCCATCTTTGTCAGGACCCTGTAGCAGTCTTGCATGGCTAACTCATGGATGAAGATGATAAATGGAAAGGAATTTTATGTGAGGAATGAACATCCTATAAAAACATTCCTAGCTATTTTTTGCCTATGTAATTTCCCAATTAACCACTAAAACTAAGTGATTTGAAAAAAACATTTGTACCCCCTAACCAATGATGACAAAAAATGGTCAACATCTTTGGCGTATTTGTTGGGCTGATTGCTTGCTAATAAGAAATAACCCCGTAATTTACCCTTTTCTAGCCATGAGAAATAATCAAAGCTTCATACAATCTTGAATAAGAGTTCCCAAGGACAATAAAACTTTCTCAAGTCTGAAAATCATCCAAAACAAATGAAAAACAACAACAACAACATGTGTAAAATGCACACTTGGAGGAAAGATAATAAACTCCTAATAAGATGCAAAATCATACATGCTCTAAGGGGAGGCATGCAGAGTGTGATCAAGAACTTATTTTTCAACAAAAAAACCTATACAAACCTACTCTAACAAAAAAAATGAGAAGTTAGACAAATCTGCTACATGCAAGGAGAAGTATCTTCCCTTTTCTTAGAACATGTAACCATGTGAACAACCTAACAAGTAGGTCGCATGGAAAAAGTAAAAACATAATCTGCACCTTTTATTTTCTCAAAATATCAATCCAAAAGATGATGAATATCTCTATTGGATTTGTAATATGCTTTTGGAGGTATTGGGGTTGACTTTTGAGAACATAAAGCTCTTGCTTATGCTCGAGTCAATAAAAATTGTTGGTCTTCGCTGAATCTAAATTCAAACCATCTAAGTAGCTGATTGGACTAGGCCTTCTCCTTCTAATTTTATCCTCTTCTTTGCATCTAATTCAAATAATGGAGTTGATTGGCACATTTCCTTCATTCTTAAGCATGTTTGGAAGTTGATAAGAATGTTGATGTACTTAGTTACACTACTCTTGTTAGGAAATAAGAGATAAAATATGCGGAATAATCCCTTACAAAATCGCAACAGTAGAAACTAATATGCAAAAAATATTACAGATCTCAAATAAAAGTGTAGAATAAATAACACAACACAGAGAGACAAGATTTAACGTGGTTCACCCAATTTGGGCTACGTCCACCAAGAATCACTTGCTTAGATTTTATTACAAGCCTCCACTCTCTCAATACAATACCTAGATCCGTTTGGAGCTATGCTCAACAAACTCTACAGAATTCACACCCGAATTCAAAACACATCTGCAATACATTTGCTTTTCTATGTATCATATGCATAAGACCATATAAATAGACAATTTCTTAAGTAGTTTGATACAAAACCGTGGGTATCAAAACCATGGGCAAAAATCTGTGGGTATTAAAACCATGGGCAAAAAAACATGGGTATCAAAACAATGGGTACCAAAAACCATGGGCCCAAAAATAGCCCATAACGGTTACCCATTACCCATGGGTTAATAAACCACCCATGAAAATTTGCTTCGGGGCTTCACCCCAAACCCCCGACCCGCTCACCGGTGAGCGGGACCGCCAGTAAAAATACCCGAGTGTAACACATAGAAGGTGTACCACACTCTAACATGAAAATAGGCTCCACAAACATAACAATCTCCCACTTGAGACTGATTTCCACTGAGCAAGCTTCTCAACCCTTCACTGTCATCCGCAAAGGCCAAATAAAGATGAAAATAGCTTTAGTTTATCCCTTGTGACCACCTTGGTCATCATGTCTATAGGATTCTAACTGGTATGAATCTTCTCCAACTTCAACTTATCTTCCTCCAAAGTTGTCCTGATGAAGTGATATCTCAACTATATATGCTTCATCCTAGAGTGGAAAGTAGAGTTCTTAGCTAGGTGTATAGCACTTTTACTATCACTATGCAGCTTACATTCCTCCTGCCCATGCCCCAAATCCTCAAGCAATTGTTGTAACCAAATAATCTCTTTGCTTGCCTCTGTGGCAGCAACATACTCAGCCTCCGTGGTTGACAAAGCCACTAGCTTCTGTAGTCGTGAAATCTAGGTCACTACTATCCCACCTACAGTGTAAATATAACTCTGTCGTACTCCTCTTGCAGTCTACATCTCCAGCCATGTCTGAATCTACATAACCACGTAAAGTGGTGTTTGATCCACTATAACACAAAATTGTCCCCATGGTCCCTCTCAAATATCGAAGGATCCACTTTCTTTGCTTGTCAATGCTCTTTACCTGGATCACTCATAAATCTACTCACAGCTCCCATTGCATGGGCAATATCAGGCCTAGTGCACACCATAGCATACATCAAACTACCAACTAGCTGATGAGTAAGGTACCTTGGACATCTGGTTTCTTTCCTACTCTATCTTGGGACACTGCTCCTTTGATAACTTAAAATGGCCTACCAAAGGAGTCCCAACCGATTTAGCATCCTACATGTTAAACCTATCCAATACCTTCTTAATGTACTCTTCCTGAGATAAAGTCAGCTTGTTCCTTCCTATCCTAAGTTATCCTCATACCAAGGATTTGTCTGGCTGCCCCCAAATCCTTCATATCAAAGGATTCACTTAGTTATTTCTTGAGTACTTTTAATTCCTGCATGTTTTTACCTGTAGCCAACATGTCATTAACATACAAACACAGGATAATATAACTTCCATCCTCAACTTTCTTTCTATACACACAATGGTCATAATGACATCTAATATAACCTTGCTCCATCATGAAGCTATCAAAATTCTTATACCATTGACGTGGAGCTTGTTTCAAGCCATACAAGCTCTCTTCGCAGTTTACACACCATCTCCTCTTTACCTTTGACCTCATAGCCCTCTGGTTGCTACATATATAGTTCCTCCTCTAAATCACCATGGAGAAATGCAGTCTTTACATCTAACTATTCTAAGTGCAAGTCTTCTGCTGCCACTATTCTAAGAATAGTTCTAATAGAAGTCATTTTTACTATAGGAGAAAAGATCTCATCAAAATCTATACCTTGTTTTCGTATAAACACCTTGACCACCAACCGGGCCTTATATCTTTTCTTTCTTCCTTCGTCTTTAACTCGTATACCCACTTGTTCTCGCAATGCTCTTTTACCTTCCGGTAGCTTCACCAAATCCCAAGTCTGGTTCTCCATGAGAGACTTATGCTCCTCATCCATGGATTTCTCCCACTTCTTACTGGCATCTACCTGCATTACTTCATCAAAGCTCTCTATCTCTCCACTATCAGTGAGTAATAAATAATAAAGAGAAGGAGAAAAACATTTAGGTTCTTTTCTTACCCTATAAGACCTCCTCACTGTAGGAGTTTGGGGTTCCTATTGAGTCGGTTCTGAATTGATTCATGGGTCACTGTCCCATCTGGAAGATCCTCTACCACTGCATATTCTTTCTTGGATTCTTCCTTGTTTTCCTACAACTGTTGTTTATACATGACTTTCTCATTAAAGACCACATCCCTAGACCAAATGATTTTCTTGTCCTTAATACTCCAACATTTAAATCCAAATTCATCACCACCATAACCAATGAAAGTACATTTTTCTAATTTAGCCTCTAGCTTGGTCCTATCATCCTTGTCTATATGAAAAACACTTACATCCAAAGAATATAATAAATGAATAATCAACTTTCTTACCATACAAAGCCTCCTTAGGTATGCCTCCATCCAAGGAACTTGAGGGTCCTCTGTTTATCAAGTACACAGCTATGCTCACCGCTTCTGCCCAAAAAGAAAGAGGTAGTCCTGCATGTAACCTCATGCTCCTAACATGTTCCATTATTGTTTTGTTCATCCTATCTGATACCCCATTCTACTATGGAGTTCCTGGAACCGTCTTTTTCCTGATTCCATTCTTAGAACAGTAATCATTAAATTCATTGCTGCAATACTCCCCTCCATTATCTGACCTGAGACATTTTAGCTTAAGACCTATTTCATTCTCTACCAAGGCTTTCCATTTAACAAAAGTGTCAAATACATCATATTTGTTTCTAATACAATAAACCCAAACTTTCCTTGTTGCATCATCAATAAAAGTAACATAATAACTTGAACCCCCAAGAGATGATACCTGAGCTGGCCCCCACACATCAAAATGCACCAGCTCTAACTTACTCTCTTTCTTTGTAGGTCCAACCTTGAGAAACCTTACTCACTTATATTTCCCATATATGCAGTCCTCACAGAACTCCAAACCTATTTTTGTATATCTAGGAAAATTCTTCTTTATGATGTCCATGCCCTTATGGCTCATATGACCAAGCCTATAATGCCATAATGTTGTATCTGCATCTGAAGTGACAAGATTACAATCATTAGTACTATCAGTGGATAAATACAAGGTTCCAACCTTCTTACCTCTTGCCACCATAAGAGCACCCTTGGTAACCTTCCAAGAGTCAGTTGTAAATATCACAGTACAACCATCACTTCCCAATTGCCCCACCGTTATCAAAATTCTCCTTAATGTAGGAACATGTCCGACATCCTTTAATAGCCATGTATTCCCATTTTGCATCTTAACATGCCCAAAATCCCCGAACATAATCAACAAAATAATGCCTATGTGGAGTAGCATGAAAAGAAGCCCCGAATCTAAAAACCAAGATCAAAGTAATATTATGTAAAGAAAGAATCAAAGCATCCTGACATACATTACCCGATGCCACATTTTCCTCCTTATTTTCTTCTTGTTGTTTCTTCTTGTCCTGAAGCTCCCAACAATCCTTTTTGCATGCCCAAAATTTCCACAATTCCAACATACAATCTTGCTCTTGGATTTTGACCTTGCCCGATCTTTTGATTTTCCATGGTTTCCTCTATTCTTATGTCTCCCTCTGGTTTCCATTGTCAAAGCATTCCTTGAAGTAGAAGATTCCCTAGATATTTTTCTTCACATTTCCTCACTTAGAATCACCTCTACAACATCCTCAAACTTCAACTTTGAGTTAGCTGGAACCGAGTTGCTTACCGCCCTTACCATGCTATTTCAACTTTCAGGTAAAGAGCACAGAATTAATAAATCCCTAACTTCTTCATCAAATTCTATCAGAACCAAATCTAGCATATTCACAACCGTATTGAAATCATTTAAATGATCTGCTACCGAACTATTCTCAAACATCTTCATATTAAACATATTTTTGATTAAAAATATCTTATTAGAGGCAGAGGGTTTGTCATACAACTTCCCTAATACATCCATTAGTTCTTTTGTAGTCTTTTCCTTTGAAACATTAAATAATACTCGAAGATGCAAGACACGGCCGGATCATTCCAAGTGCCTTCCGATCCAACAAATCCCATTCCGCATCTGTCATACTCAAGGGTTTGTTCACCTTCTTAGACAACAGAGTATAAATATCCTTCGATAAAGGTAATCTTACATTTACATCTTTAAAGACTCGAAATTTGCCTGTTGAATTTATCAACCCTAGATCTTCCATCATCGACATAGCTCCCACTCAAGATAAAACTTTCCCTGTGATTCAACACTTCAGCAAACCAAACCAGGCTCTGATACCAATTGTTAGGAAATAAGAGATAAAATATGTAAAATAATCCCTTACAGAATCGCAACAGTAGAAACTAATATGCAGAAAATATTACAGATCTCAAATAAAAATGTAGAATAAATAACACAACACAGAGAGACAAGATTTAATGTGGTTCACCCAATTTGGGCTACGTCCACCAAGAATCACTTGCTCAGATTTTATTACAAGCCTCCACTCTCTCAATACAATACCCAGATCCATTTGGAGCTATGCTCAACAAACTCTATAGAATTCACACCCAAATTCAAAACACATCTACAATACATTTGCTTGTCTATGTATCATATGCATAAGACCATATAAATAGACAATTGCTTAAGCAGTTTGATACAAAACCATGGGTATTAAAACCATCGGTAAAAACGTGGGTATCAAAACCATGGGCAAAAAACCGTGGGTATCAAAACAATGGGTACTGAAAAACCATGGGCCCAAAAACAGCCCATAATGGTTACCCATTACCCATGGGTTAATAAACCACCCATGAAAATTTTCTTTGGGGGCTTCACCCCGAACCCCCTCGACCCGCTCACTGGTGAGCGGGATCACCGTAAAAATACCCGAGTGTAACACATAGAAGGTGTACCACACTCTAACCTGAAAATAGGCTCCATAAACATAACAACTCTATCTCTCCCATGATCAATAGTTCAACAATGATGTCATCATTTTCTTCCTCCTCTTCATTCATCATGAATTTTAAAAGATAAAAATCATCCTTTTGCTCCTCATGAGGACTGATCTGGGAGCATGATATTCTTTGATATCTTCCTCCATGGCGGGATCATTAACAAAGTCAAGTTTAACCATAGATGAAAGTTAAGAATAATTTGAATTTTCATTTTCAAAAGGAAGAAGCTTCCTATGATCACTACGTCTTCAACAATATGTTTCTTTTCCATGTCCTCGTGAACTAATTTATTACCCTCCAATGTTGATTTTTGTGAACATAAATCAACAACCTCATTGAGTATGTTGCCAACATGTATATTGCACTCGAGAAAGAAGAGATAGTTAATCATCCTCATATGTTTTCTTTGAACACATATCTTCCTCCTTCCGATCTTCACTCCCAACCTCTAATGAAGGTTTAGCTAGCTATGGTATTTGATTGCACTCAAACTTTGAACTCCAAACCTATAATTTTTTCATAAATTCCTCTTTGTTGGTTTCTTCAGTAGGCTTCCCTCCATGACTGATTTTCTTATTTTCTCCTTCCAAATTTGGGCTTGGGAATGAGAGAGAAAGGGTGGGTTTGGATTCAACTTGATTTGGAAATTTTTGTACAAAGGAAAAGGGTGAAAAATTAGCTTGCGGAGGTGAGGGGGTGGAAATAGTAGTATTGGGAAAGCTTGGAATTTGAAAATAAATATGCAATGGTTGAAAAGGAATTGACATTAGATTATGATGGGAAAGGTATGTGGGTACATTTTATTGAGAGTTTTATTCAACCTTATGCTCATTAGCCTCTAATGCTTGCAAATATGTAATACAATCAACCAATTGAGGGAAAGAGTCACTTATTACCTCAAGTCTCTATTGTGGGCTAAACCAACTAGGTATAAGACCTCCCCATTGATAGGGATACCCTAAACCAGGTTGTTTAGCTTGCAAAATTTGTAGTTTCTCATTGGCATCCTACCACATCTACTCCAATCTCTAAACACCACCTTCAAAATCTTCATCCAATGTAGAACTATTTCCATAACCGGATATTAATGTTCTTGAACAACACAATGAATATGAGGATAACCATGTGGATTTATAAGGTTTGGATCATGGGCATACTCATTGTGATAAGGGTTATAATATTGATATGGAGGAGGATATTGGTAAAAAGGAGGTGGATTTGAATAGTACAACTACTCTGGGGAAAATAATTCTAATGAGGAGCTGGAATCATGATTACATGACCTCATAAAAGATGTAAAAATGGAAACAATAATGTTTGTTGAATGGAAAACTAGGCTATTTGGATCAGAAAGGTAACCAAATATGTTAGAAAAATATGCCTCCAAAGGCTGAAATTTTAATAAGCACACAAAAATTTGTAAATTAAAAAAATATAGGCTAGGATCTTATGGAACACCTGTAAAAAATATGAGTTCAATTGTCCCACCGGGTGTGCCAAAAACTATTATCACTGCAAAGTGCACCATGGATGAAGAAGTGCAAACAAATCTTCACTTTGGTTGATACAATGGGAACTCCTCTGAGATGTGGGTTACTTAAGTGTAGGATAACCTCTAGAGTGGGTCGGTTCCCTAGGATTAAACACCTAAACTAGTTCTCGGCGGGGGATAAGGGAGAGAAATAAATAAAAAATTAATGAAAGCATGTAAAATAGGCGGGGTTAACTTTAAGACCCCTCTCCAAAAATTTATTATAGAATTTTTCGTAAATGCGAAATGGGCTTTTGAAAAAATGGTGAATATCCCAAAAATGGATTCACAGAAAAGGAATGGAAAAGTTACAAAAATACAAAGATGGATGACCACAATATGGGTAATGTAATGACAGGTTGCAGAAATGTGAATTACGGATGCCAAACTATATGGAAAATTAGGTGATCTCGTGATACATAACTAGACATTTGCATATGCAACTAGGCAATGCATATGAAACCAAGTGAGTGCATATGCAGACTCCTAGTTTTATATGCATACGTCCGGCCACATATGTAGATGCCCATTTGATTATGTAGTTGACCAGTTGCACATGCATTTAGGTAATCAGTATGTGTTGTTCAGTGCCCGCATCTAGACTCTCTAGCTACCCACCTACATTTTTAACATCTTCCTTCACGGCCCGTCCTATAACTCCCACTTACACCACTTGTCATTTCCCTCCCTCCCCTATTTATATCTTTCGGTCCTCAAGCCCTATTTCATTCTCTCACAACTTGTTTCTCCTTGCTCCAACATCCAACTCTAAACATTACTCGCGGCTCCAATCTATCGAATACGTTTTAGGCTATAGGCATGTGCTCCTAAACTCTATTCTAGAATGTAGAAATTACTACCCATTCAAAATCCTCCCACTCCCGAGACTTGTTCCCACTCATATGATAAACCCATAACTCAGTTCAAAACCTTATGTGCCCCCGAAATTACACATTGATGAGCCTAAATGACACATTCACGGATCTGGGTTGATGCATGTTTCTTTCAAGGAATAATTTACATGCCACAATACAACACTAACACCGGTTTACTATAATTTATTTTATCCAATTTTAACTATTCCACATATGTCTTCAACGTGAACCTTCCATCACGATAATTTTATT
Source organism: Taxus wallichiana var. yunnanensis (assembly GCA_018340775.1). Lineage (NCBI taxonomy): Eukaryota > Viridiplantae > Streptophyta > Pinopsida > Cupressales > Taxaceae > Taxus > Taxus wallichiana. The sequence continues at coordinate 813,059,707 of CM031234.1, read as the reverse complement.
TTTGAGAGAACTCCAAAAGATATCCATTGCTTAACCGAGCTTCCATACAAAAATGTCAACTTGTGACAACAAAAGCAATGCTTTCAGACAAGGATAAAAAGTACCTTGAGTCCCACTTTGGCGTACAATTCGAAGGTAGCAATCTGATTTTCAGTATTTAGTCTTTTATTATCACAATATTAATAAGCTCATAATATGAGTAATGAATTTTCCTTTCTCAATGACATGTACAGTACTACTAACACCTCTAAATCAAGACAAGGCTTATCTGTGCAAGATATTTAGAACAATTTTTATCCATACCATGAGAGAATTGTTTCGGGTTAGGATAGTCTTGTAGGCTAGACAATCGACATATCTTGAATCGGGCTCTTTTTACATCCTACATTCCCTAATTAACAACAATTTGATTGGTGTACAAATATATCCAATAGGATATGACATGATTTGACACATACTATTTGTAATGAGGGTACAACATTGTCATGTTGTAATTATATACTTGCATTATATTATGAAGCCTATCATAATTTGAACTTTGATGTTAATATTCCTACTGCACTTGATGAAATAATGAGAGTAAATTACCTTTTATTGATGAACAAGAGGTAAGTTTAAAGTTTCAATTTATGTAAAAAAACATTCATTTATTTGCAAAATTCAGCTAATTTTCAATTTTCTTTCAAAAGAAAGCACTTGCATCGAAATCAAGAAGAGAAGTTACACTAAGAGGTCATCAAGGTCCCGAGGATTTTACAGATTCTTACCGGATGCACAAGTATCTCCACCTCCAATTTTAAGACAAAAACGCATGAGGAATTCTCTCACACCCACTCAATTGCAAGTGCTACAACCATCTGCATCAATTATTCCAGGTATTAATACTAGTATGTAATTATATAGTTAAGCTATGATTCATGAAGTAATGGAACATATATTATTTAATTTTTTATTAATCGATTATCCACTATGCGTATTTTTAATTATTACAACATATTTATAGATTCATCTGATAGTACTCATGAAACTTCCCGACATCAAGTTGAACCAATGGGCTCCATGAGGATTCAACCATTGATAGTGGAAGAAACAACTACCCCTAAACATACCCAGCATGGTAAGTATAATGTACATTTTTAATATTTGTTACTTCAAACTTTAACTTTTTTGCTAAATTTACTAAATATTGAATTCTTGTGTTTTCAAATTTAAATTTTACAATTCCTTCTGAACTCAAATAAGAAATATGCCACCTCCACCACTACAGAGATAGGTTTAGATACATGGGGAAAAGAGTATATTTTCCATCACAAAGTGGTGGCATAGTTCATTTGACAGGATCTCAATTTCCAAATTTCTCCTTTGGTGGTGTCCCAAGTGCAATGGGCACCACCATTTTGCATCAAATTGATCTTGATGATGATTTCTTGGGTATTGAGAGTGGTATTGGTGATCCAGCTACCTTTAATCCCCATAATATTATTTAGGGCTAGACCCAAATAGATCCTATTATAAAGGCACATTCACCTATTTTTCTAGAAGACACGCCTTCTCCACCTCATACAATACCACATTCTGATGATCAATTAATGTCTTTTCCTTTGAATAGTTTGTTGGCAGATAGTTGTTATGCTAACATGAATGAAGTTATTTTTCTTGATATAAAAACATTGAAAACATGGGAATTGTGGGAAAAAATTTTAATTAAGGAAATAAATACCCATTTTCACAACCATTCCCAAATAAATTTATTATTTTCTTCAGTTCATAATGAGCCAGGAAAGATTGATGTATTAGTGATTAAGGATCTTTTAGTACCATTACGATAGACAATGGTATAATGATAATGTTTTCGATATAATGTTAAACAAGTTGGAAAATTTAAATGGTGAAGCCTAAGCATACTATAACCAATGGGCTAGAGATAAAAACATGGTTATGATTACAAATGTGAAAAAGATAAAGTTGTTATAAGTTTTCTCTAATTGTCTTTGCATTTAAATTTTAGTTTTACATATTTAGATTTGTAACTAATAATTTTTTTAAATGTAGAAAATATGAAAATTTGAAGAATGAAGCACGAGTCTTAGATCTTCATCTGAAGAATGCATGAAATTTTTTAACTGTTGCTATTTCACTAAAGGAAAAACTTGTGCTCCAAAATAAATAGAACAATATGTTGAAGAAGATTATCAAGGAGCATGACATGGATCCAGAGATATTGTTCAAGAAGAAATTTGATGTGGATCCCAGTTTACTTTCAGCAGGTGATGCGGTGAAACAAGATATTGAAAATCTTGCTAGTATCAATGTCACAACTCTAGATCTAGTTAAATAGGGAGTTATTCAAGAGGAAAAAAGACTAGAGATATAGGGAATGTGAAAAAATAGAATGAGACAATACTAATTTAGAAACAATATGAATGATGAATGATGAATCAAGACTTTTATTATATTGTTAATGTTTTGATCTTTTTGTTTAGTATTTGGAGACAATATGAATGATGAATCAACACTTTTATTATATTTTTAATGTTTTCATTGTGTCTATGGTGTTTTGTTTTTCACAACGCAAATTGAAACAATGTAATTTGTAAAGTATAATGTGTGTGTGTGTGTGTTCTATGAGACGTTTTGCACTTTTTGTAAAGTATTTGGAAACAATATGAATCAACACTTTTATTATATTATATATTTTTAGTGTTTTAGATTATGATTTATGGTGTTTTGTTTTTCACAACGAAAACTGAAAATGTAATTTGTAAAGTATAATATATATGTAACATGTTATCTATTTGTAATTAATGCTTTTGTATCTTATTATATGCATAATTCAAATATAAGACTTATCAAATATCTATTGAGATGTTTTGCACTTTTGTAAAGTATTTGGAAACAATATGAATCAACACTTTTATTATATAATATATTGTTAATGTTTTCATTGCATCTATGGTGTTTTGTTTTTCACAACGCAAACTGAAAATGTAATTTATAAAGTGTAATATATATGTTTTCTATTCGTAATTAATGTTTTTATATCTTATTATATGCAAAATTGAAATATAAGACTTATCAAATATCTATTGACACGTATAAAAAATTAAAAGGAATAAATATACTGAAATCATTTATTCAAAAAAATATGTATCAATTTCAAATTCATATGAATTTTATAGATAGGATTTTATAAATATTTATAAAACATGCCTCTTAGAGTCTTACCAAGGTATACGTGTCAAGCCTAAAAATTAGGCAGTTGAAACAATGATTGAGAAATTTCCTTAGAGACATTTGCATCTTCCACGAAAGGATTGAAACAGTATACACATGTTTTAGAACTAAGATCATCTATGTTACTCATTGTGTTAGTGACTCCTCTTCTATCAACAAGTGAAGTCCAAGTCACAATTGCCCTTTCATAAGGAAATGCATCCACTGGATAATGTGAAACATATAATCTCAAACATGTCTCCAAATTTTTATCCAACTTGTTTCAAAGCTTTGATTTCACAAAAGATAGTGCACTAAAGACACATTCATCTTCTACTGATCCCAAAATCATCATTTGGTAAATATCATATAGCCAAAAATATTCACTAAGAATTTATTGCAAGATGTTACTTGGATTCAGTTTTTCCATGGCCTTGTTATAGATCCATTTTTTGTTGGATTGTCTAGGTGTCGATATTGATCAAACATTGTAAGACCAAAATTTGATGATTGAGCTTTCAGTAAATATTTTTACAAAATGCCTTTAATCTAAACACCATTTATTTGTACATCCTGTAGAAATGCTTTACTGAACAAACATATGGAAAAATAATTCACCTACAAATTATTCACTATTACCATCAAAGATGTTCCAAAATATGGGATTCACTACTCCCATATCCTCTAGAAGATCATCCCTTTTAAAATTCTCAAGAATTTTTGAAGATAAACTTTGTGAAATATTTCTCAATTTCATCCTTGTATCAGAAATAACATTCTCATATAAGATGCGTGTAATAGGAACTTCTTCAATTTCTTCTCCAACCAAATCAACTCTTTGTTGAAACATATCCATTGGAATTTCCTTCCCGTTAAAAATTATACAAATATAATCCTTAATATTGAATTTCATATAGTAATTAAGATCCTTGATATTTGTTATCATTTATCATTTGTCAAATACAAGCACTTTACAACTCTCTTAGGATTGGTACAACATATCTAGAGTTTGACAAATACCTTTCCTCAACCATATGAGAACAACAATATATATTGACCTCTCTTGAGCATGTTTACTTAAACAGTTGATTTCCCTTAACATGGGGAGAATTCCACTTAATGTCAGTAAGGTTTCCAAATTTGTTAAATGGTACAACAAATCTTTTTCCTTGTCAACTTCTCTACGATATTTATACATAAAACCTACCAACGATGGATATTCTTGAAACATTTTGCATGTATGTTCATACATAGAAATCCATTGGGTATCTACATCTTTAAGAATCTTCTTACCATACTCACACCAATTGTAAATTTTTGAAACTCAAGGAATATCTTTGGGACTCATTGGACATATATGCATACAAGTCACGGATTAGATCTTTTACTTTTACAACAGTGTTAAATGTGTTAACTATTTAATATGAAATATGTATTTTGTGTGTCATGAAATGGATTGGAATCATGTATGGTGCAACAGAGGTTTGTAGTTGAATGCACAAAACATTTATGTTCCCCTACATTAGTGCAACACCATCTCGTACTAATGCACACTAATATAGTGGCGATATTATAATCATCTCGTCCACCTATAGTTCTCAAACTTGAAATAACCAGCTTGTAAATGTTCTATGCATTACAATTTTCTGTCATTTTATGTATTGTTAATAAATGAGGTATCCTTTGGTGGTTCTCAAAAGTATAGATATGAATGCAAACCCACATGTGTGTTATCAATAGTTGTGACTGCATCAATAGATAGTGACAAAAAGTTTACCATTTTTACTTTTTCTTTCAAATATTTCTTCTCAATCATTACTAGAAATCTAGAAATTTCCCAAGCACTATTGTTTGACCGATGGGATTGTGGAAGTATAGACACCCAAAATTGGGAAGACACCCTCTAGGTCCCCTTTTATTACACACCCCATTACCATGACCCATTTCAAAAAAATTATTAATCTAATCACCTATATTAGATTAATTATTACCTCACCCCTCCACCTCACCTTGGACCCATTCCAAGCCCATTTAATAAAGAAGAATGAGTCATCACTTCTCTAACCAACTAAGAATTCTTCTAAACCTAATACTAATTGCCAACTACCTCTCCCACCAATTTCCCATATGATTTAACGAGAATCAAGACTCCTAACCTAGAACCATTCTTGACTCATGCCAAAAAGGGAGAGAAAAGGTTATTTTTAGAAAATAAGTCTATTTTACCCTAACTAACGTTTTAGAATTATTCCTCGGCCAAGACCTGGTAGGAACTACCATTGGTTCCTTTAAATTCAAATATTTTCTCAATCGAAGTTCTTCTTCAAAGTGGGAATTTTTGATCTCCCATCTTTGGTATTCAATCGACACCCGGATGAAGATGCTGAGCACCAAAGCATCAAAATTTCCACCACTAACCAATATACTGACTCCATAAGTGGAACCATTCACATGGAGAAACACTCAACCTTCATTTTTGCGGAATTCAATCTCATATTTTCTCTCTTATGCACACCCACCAACCACCACCTTCTATTAATATCCAGATCTTTGATAAGTATTCTTAACCAGGTTATTGATTTCATTAGCTTTGGTTTTAGATCCTTTATATTTTTATAATCACCTCTTTCCTCTCTAAGATACCTCACATAGACCATTCACATGACACCTTACCAATCGTAACCACTCTCCCCTTTTAACCACCCCTTTTACCCTTTTTGATTCTTCATCTAAATTCCTACACCCTACCTAAGACCTCCCAATACTATGTGCAATCACAGAGAGCCAAAATCAACCTCCTTTCTACCTTTGAAACTTAATTTCCCTTACTGTGGTGGTTACCCACCGTATCAAATTTATAAACAATGATTGGCATTGGTCTTTGTGTCTAGAATTTTCCCCTCAAACTAATAAGATTATTCCTCCACCCAAAACTCTCCAAATCCTCCATAGCCTTCATGAACACCTTCATCTTCCCTATGTCATACCTATAGAACTAGAAAATATGACCATTCTCCTAGATTTAATCTTAAATTTACCATTTATATTAGATTTAGACTATTGTGTTGTGTGAGATACCTAAATCATATAACTACAGTAGGAATTTCCATTTCATGATATTTATCAACATTAATTTGTATTAAGACGTGGATTGACAACCTTCGAGGAAGCACTCTGCTTCTCAAATCCAGCACACTTTTAGGCAATCCACCGATCTATGTTATTAACTCTATTTTTTTCTTTGTTTTATTCTGAATGTAGTCCTTCCCGTTAAAAAAAGGAGTGCTCTACAATTGGCTTGGTCTTCAACAATAATGTGCAACCTCTTCACGACCTCCAGGTATTCCTCATATACCTTACCATTAACTTTTAAATTGTTTTATCATACGATACTCCTATGCGGTGAAATAGGAAAATTAGAAAATATATTAACTTGAAATAAAAATTTATAATCCTAAAAATTGGAAATAGGTCTACCCTTTTTCATAATGTGGTAGATAGTTGTGAACTGTATATTTTTGGCTCGCAGATTAGTCTGAAAATATTTTCCTAGATGAGTTGTAATTGTTTCTCCTTTCTCAACAAGCTTTTCTAGGCATTTCTTTTCATTTTCATACTCTTCTACATATTTGAAATTCATGCATTCTTTTTCCTTTTTCCATCTACATGTTTTTATTATTTGACCATCTACTTGTTAAACTAATACATATAATTTACCACAATGTTTCTCAATTGTGTTAATTTTGAGTTACATTTTTAATTATTTCCATGTTTCAGCTACAAATAGTACATTTACATTTTATTGGAATATCATTACCTTTTACTCGGTTGTACTTAGTTCAATGAATGGAAACTTAGATACCCAATCAAACTTAAAAGTCCTAATGGTCAATGTCTATCTCTTTCTTCACATAGATTTTTGGGTTGCATTATCACATGTAATAGGTGTTTGATCACACTCTATAAAAATATACTTATCATTTTGGATCTCATCAACATCAATGGGATTGTTCTCTATCCTATTCCTTTTCAAAGAATTGAGAGTAGGGATTCCAAGTGAAATTGGTTTTGATGACTGGAAATTTTTTCTCTTTGTTCCATTTCATAATTAGGAATGCCTTCAAGTGGAGGCATATCTTTATCTTAGTATATATCTTCTACTTGTATATCTAATGTAGGCACATAATGAGGATTGCCCTCAAGTAGAGGCATGTCATCATCAATGGGATATGTTGCATCAATAAAGAAGGGAATTTTGAGGTTTGTATTATTAAGTATATTATTGGAATTTGTAATTTGAAAATAAATAAGGATTAATTATTTAGTTCATACAATACCTAAATTTTGTGTGTATGGGGTTACACAGGAACTTGCATATGATTTTTCCTGATCCCTTTTTGTGCCTGGATAAAATATTCCCTTTTTTTAATTGGCCATCCTCATTGTGAGCACTAGAAAATACCTTGTGAGGCATTTTCATGTAGTGAAGCAAACAATCTAAAAACAAGCAAAAGGGGTGGTCATTAAGAATATGCTATCGAATGCCTAAATGCGGTAAAGTGAATGCTAGTGTGGATGGTTGCAAGTTTGAAAATGCAACCAAGAAACTCCTAGTGTGGACATCATCGTGAAAATACAACTAGGAGACCACTTGTGTGGAAGGTTATGGAAATGCATATGGGTGACTACAAAATATGCAACCGAGTGACATGAAGAAACCGTTGGGTGTCCACAAAAATACAACCGGGAGGGTACAAAAATATGCAATCGGGCCTCTACAAATTGTAGTCGATAGTGTGTGTGCATTACGGCTAGACGTCCGAAATAAGTGAATGCGCGTCTGGATGGGGTCATACGTCTAGATTTGGAGAAAATAACTATTCGTATGGAATATACTATTAGGTGACTGGGTCACATTTCTAACTTTATAGCCTATTTTATTGTCAAAAGAACATATCTCTATGCAGTATGCTTAATATGTATACTATATGTGTATGTAACCATGTATTGGGGTGAATATATGTATGTATATGAAATTTATTATAAAAATTAGGTGAGCCAACCCACCAAACTAACTAGCTCTCAGAAATTTTTGGCGAAATAATGCTCCAAACGACTTTTAAAATTCACCAAATCCAAATTTCAAAAATATAAATACTTTTGAATTAGTGAAGAATCGCCACTAAAATTTTCCCTAAAATAGGTGATACACCAATGTTTTGAAAACTTACACTTTCAAAAAACACACTGGATTGATTGATAAAGACCTGAGAACATTCACTTCATCTGTTTTTGATGGGATTTTACAATTCACAAAAGGAAAGAACATGTTGTTTGCAAAAGATGGGGGGAAATTTTGGGTCTATTATACTTCTAGAACCTAGTCAACAAACTAACATGCACTTACAATAATCTACAAAAGCTACAAAATTGCATAATGGAGGTTTTTGAAAATCATGAACATGCAAAGGAAATAAATCATTCACTGAAACATACCATAGTATTGTTGTAACACACTTCAAACAGTTGCAAATGGAGGAAAATTGGTCTTTATTGCTTCAATAAGGTCTTGTAGTACAATCTCTACATAACATAAGTATGGTAGAAAAATAAGTCCCCCTTTCTTACATGAAAAGAAAGGTATATATAGAAAAAAAAAAAAGTAGAGTTAACTCCACTCCACCTCTAAAAATAGCACTCCTAACTCAGTTTTAGACCCATTTTGCTAAAAATAGCTAGTTGGAGACAAATCCAATGCTAGAAAGAATAAACTTACATGCATGGTTCAACCCTTTTCACAAATAAATACATTTTCTTAATAATAGAAAGCTAAAATTATGTGCATGATCTCTTTCAAAGCAAAGCCCACATAGTCACTTTCCACTCAGTCAAAGTCCTTATTGATTAAGTCAAACTTTTCTTTTTACAAAAACTAAGGTAAAGCTCCAATTAACAAATATTAAGGTAATATTTGGACCACTTTGTAAGTTTTGAGGTAATTTTGGCTTTCCTGAATTAGTAAGGCACACGCATTAATTTTTTATCATTGGTCACCTTTGACATTGGCACATATGCATGGTTAATCATTAATTTCTCTTGACTTGGCTAATGTCACTTTACCTTTCCTCCCCGTACAAAATAATCATTTAAACATTGCAAAATACTTATCTTCGTGCTATTAGTAATGAATAATGCAAAAAAATAAAGGAACCCTAACCTAACCTGCACATACTGACCATGGTTAGGTGAAAAAGTTGACCTCCTTTGATGACTATGTCTAAAAACCTTAAAATTTATCATTTGGCATTAGTGTGCATTCTGAGGGTGAATATTGTATAGTAAACTCTTCAAAAAATTGCTTTGGCCATCATTGTTAAGCTTCTTAAGCTGGTTTTTGCTTATTATTTTCCTATTTTAGCCTTGTTTTCCACCTAGTTTGAGCTTCTTTCTTATCATTTTGAGGTTTATTTAAGCTCGCTCAATATCAAGTTATGGTTATCGTGGATTTTATCCTTGGGATTTATATCTTCATTTCTCATCTTTGTGCATTGTTGAATGGCCGCCATTGAAATGTTTTTGTACACTAGTTAAGGCCATGTTTATTGTGTTACACATTTAACACTTCTTTGACACCATGAATATTCCTATTCATGTTCTATATTTCTTACATTGTTGGACATATTTGAGCATGGCATCCTTTCATTTGTGAGCTTTCCCTTTCTATTATATTTAGCTCTATATTTAGCCATGTTTAAGGGTTACTTCTCTTGGTTTGAACAAGTTTACTCGACCTCCATTGAAATTCCTTTGAGATTCTCGGACTTATAACCATGTCAAACCCAATCTAGGTTTTATTTGGTTACTCGACCTTTGAAACGATCTCACCATGTGTATTTACTTACTTAAGATTTGTTCAAGGAAAGTTTTGTTTTTGTGGTTTGAGTTGGAGTTGTCACCTTTTGAATGACCTACTTGTGATTTGGCCAAGATATGATTTTTCTCGACATGGGTTGCTTTATGTTACTTGAACATGGTTCAAGCTCTACTATTCCTGGTGGGACTCTATTTTCTTTGGCCATGATTTATATTTTAGGTTGGTCGTGTTGGAAACCGAGTTGAGTTTTCTTTCTTCATTATATTTTACCATTCAGCGAGTGGTCAAGCTATATATTCATTTTTTCACTCACCACTAGAGATCTTTTTGACCTCTTTAAACCAACCAACTCGATCATATATTGAGTGTTTCAGCCCCGTAGTGTTTCCAAGGCTCTTGGTGAATCGGTTGTAGCTCGTTGTGTATATTTTTGCTAAAAACTTGTCGCATTGTTATTCGAGCTCACCATGGTTTCATCGAGCAACTCACCTATCTTACATTATCGAGATTACCATACATCCTTGGTTTATTTGATATTATCTCGGTCAAGCTATAACCCGGCTCTCCATTCTTTTGCGAAGCTTGCTATTTGTTATGCTTTTTTTGCATCATTTCGGTTTACTCGACATTTTTCCTTGGGGTTTCTATTATTCGAGGGTTTACTTGAGTTATTTTCCCTATTATAATTTCATGGGGTTGGTTTTTCCATATAGCTCGTTTGAGCTTGTTTTCACATAACTAGGCCTTCCAATTATGGCTCGCCGCATCTACCCAGTTGGTCAATATCATGTTATTGTGCACTTAACTAGTTCGTCAAGATGAGAGAGCCCAACTCTTGTTTCTTTCCCAGATTTGTGCCCCCAAAAAGGTAAGCATTTTCCCTCTTTTTTTCTAGCTTTGATGTGTATTTAAATCTTGGGGATTTTTACAAGGAACACCCATACTTTGAATAATAGCCGCAACCTTGTCATTTGTGTAAAAATTCATTTTGGATATCTAATTTTTTTTAACATGTAACCTTAATTTTATTTCTTACTAATGAGGTTATCCTCAAGTAAGAAAAATTGTACTTCTAGAGACTCTATTTTATGAAGGTTTACATTTTTGTAAAGAACGTATAGTTGTGATTTCAAGTTCACCGTAGTAGAACTTCTAGAATATGTTGCTTTTTAGTCATTTTGGATATGAAAAGTTTCTTGTTTCTAGAACCTATTCTTTTCCAAATTGAAGTAACTATATTTGTTTAATATACCTTTTGAAAACTCCTTTGCAAAACTATATTCATTTTTTCGAAAAAAATTTGCTAATGCAAATTTAAGGCAATTTGAAATTATGTACTTAACTATTCTATTTCTAAAAATCTACATTCTTATAAAATGTATTGTTTTTTTTTCATGGCATGCTATGATCTTCCTTTGTTGTTCATTCTATTTCTTGTGAAAATTACTTCATTTCAAGATCTGAAATATTTAAGCATTCCTTATTAGCATTTTACTGATTTGTAATTTGTTCTCTAAAAGCTTACTCTGTTGGAACTTAAATCTCATTCTATTGCATGGTTCACTTGAAATATAAATTATGTACCTTCATATCATATTATGAATTGCATCTTTTGAATCACATTTTTCTATGGATATTGACTTGGAGACTTTGCACAAAACCTAGTGGAAAACTTACACTTCATACTTTTGTAAATTGTATAGTTATCATTCCTAGATCTTGAAATTTGCATTTGCAAACCATGACACCCACTCTTGGTTCAATAAATCTATACTTTGCATTAATTTTTCCTTGAAAATTACATATTTGAGAGCTGTAATATGTCTCCAAGTCTGAAAATTTACACTTCATGTAGCTTATTTTCAGAAAAATAAACTTTGGTATGCTATATCATGAGAACCTATACATCCCTATGAAATTTGGATAAAATCTTGCATTTTATAGAAACTTACAATCTAGAGGTTTACTTGTTGCTTCATTCATACCTTGTAAAATCTAAAATGTGTTTCTTAAATGAGATGCTCTTTCTTTTATGCAATACTAGTTCATTAAATAATGAATATATGTTAGAAACTAGAAATATAATAGATTTAAATAACCTAGAGCTCTAACCATGATCTCTTCTCTCTCTCTTTTCGTGCATGTGAGCAACAATGGATCAAATTGGAGTAGAAGTTGCATGAGAGGGGATCTTATCATCCAGAAATGACAAGTCCCTTCTCTCCTTTACATTTTTAGTTTCTAATTTATCTACATTCTTAGTTTTAGTTATAGCCCATGACTTGTGTGTGAAAACATACACAATTTCCTTATGAATATATATATATATATATATATATATATATATATATATATATATATATATATATATATATTTGTTCTACGTAATGAGTTGTATATTGGATTATTTACATTTATTTTTAGTTGCATGACTAAAATGAACATCAGTAACTTAACACATAACATAGCTGCGCATATAATCATAAGGAATTAACAACAACTTTCTTGTACCTTTTCCGATGATTGAAACTAAAACTGAAAAATATGAAAGAATGATCATGTTGTGAATCGCAAATTTTCTTAACACCTAAGAATCTTTCGATCTACAAACCAAATGCTTTTTGTTCCAGCATGTTTATTTCTAACAAATGATTCCTTTCTCATCTTTGTCAAGACCCTACAACAATCTTACATAGTTGATGCATGATCTTGATGAAGATAACTAGAAAGTCCTATGTGAGGAATGAACATCTTAGAACAACATTCCTAGTTATTTTTTCCCTATGTGCTTACCTAATTAACCACTAAAATTGAGTTATCTAAAATGTTTTCGTACCCCTAATCAATGATGAGTAAATATGTTCAACAATTGCTTTTGTCTTGACTCAAAGGTGTTGGGGTGCAGAAGCCATGAAAAATAATTAAGTAAAGTTCCAACTGGGGTGTAGGGTGTGTAAGAAAAAGAGAAAACAAAAAAATAAAAGAGGTCAAAGATATTCATCAATTATTAATTTTCTTTCTTAGGAATCATATGAATGTTAGTATGTGTTTAGGACCTAGAAATTCACCCAAGTGTGTGATTTTGTGTCTACATTTGCACCCACTTTATGTTTTTGAGTGAATACTTGAAAACATAAAGTAGATAAGAGATGTGTACCTTATGATCCTATAGAGTATGTAGAGATTAGCGCTACTGAGTGGACAAGTATAACATGGAATGAATGCAAAAATGAAGCGTGGAAACTAGGAAAGGAAAGTAACTCTAGGGTTGAAGCATATGCATTATGTTGTACCCAGTGTGTTTGTTATAGACTTCTTCTTGTTGTGTATTAAGGATAGAGTTGTAAAAGAAGAGTGAAATATTAGTCAAAGTCATGTATATGAAAAAAATTCATAAGTATATAAAAATGTGTAAACAAGAAAGTGTGCACCTCATTAAGATGGGTGTAAAAGGATAGGAAAATGTCTTTAAATGATGTGAAGAGTGATTTTTTTGGGTAATCTCATGCCAAGTGCACATTTTTGGGTGATCTCATACCAATAGCCATTTTTTGGGCGATCTCATGCCAAGAGTGAGTTTGTTGGGCAATATCATGCTAAGAGCGAGTGTTGGGGAGAGAGGTATAGTGTTACTCTCCATCCATGACTCGATAAGCACCACTTGATTATGGTACGTCCTGGTTTGTTCCTCGTTATGAATTAGTTATGATTATACTAATTATTCCTATTGAAGGAGATTATAGGAGATTACATGCATTGTGTATTCTAAGGCCAACACTTTGATGTGCTAATTTGATAATTTGATTGTGTTCCCCAATGACATTAACACCTAGGGGAGGAAAAAGGCACCCAAGCACTTTTGTCTGGGTCTTGGAACTGGTGTATTTATTGTGATTCTAACACAAGTCTAATTCTAAGCTAGTGATGTAATTGTAACCTCTGTCAATTTTGTGTTGTATTTTGTTTGTTTGTATCTCTAAGATGTTTTGTGGAGTGATTTTTTCACCCAATGTATGCCCCCTCATTTGGGGTGTATGTGACGTCGTGTACAACCCAAAATAAAGGACCGATGTTGTGTTGAAGTGACTATGGGCACGGGTAGGGGATGTGCATGGTAGAAACCAAGGCACATGCAAACAAAGTTGCTAGATACATGTTTTAGTAGCAAAAAGAGAAAGCATGTCATAGAAAAAACAATGTAACAAGAAAGTGTGCATACAATATATACCATATAAATTGAGTTTCAAACATGGGACATCACTCATAATTCCACAAGACAATTAAGGCCAAAGTAAACATAAACAAGCAAACAATGATCAAACAAAGACATAGGGCATAGACCAAAAACAATGACATACAATGGAAAACAATTTCAAACAAAATGTATCGACAACCGTGGTGGTATATAGTTCTATAAAGGATATGCCATACATGAAACTCCCATTCGCATGTTAGAAAGATAAAAATTATCTTGAAGCATGTATATTTGCATGTAAAGTAGTGTGTTAGTAAGAATAAGAAGTAGTATATGATTAAATGACAACACCTCTAATGTGGGAGAAAGTAGATGCCCACAGGAGCCTCGGTGGAAATGGTAAGAAGTACATTGTCAAACATCATTGTAGTGTGTAAGAACTCGTAAGACATGTGCATTCACAACTAGAAACCAAGTGAACGTGCATGTGTTTATGATAACTATAATGACCTATTGAGTATCCGACTACCATAATAAGTGAAATGCAGCATGTAACTAATATAAACAAACAATATTAAGTGCAACCAAGATAGAAAATATGTTGTGAGTGTGAATGGGATGGTTGTCAATGTGTGAATATGGATAGGAGTAGCGTGCCCCTTAGTGGATTTGTATGAGATCAAGTTCCTTTATAAAATACCCCTCAATAATAACGAATGAACCATTAAAAAGAGTGTGTCATCGGAAAATGTTTTGAAAATGTGCACTAAAAAGATAGATCACAACATAGAGTGTAAAGAGTGATTGATGGTGAGGTTAATTTTAGATTTATACCCTCAATGCAGGTTAAGTATGAACCATGGAACTAGAGTTTGTCATAGGGTAATGAAGATACAAGGTGTGTATCAAAATGTGGAAGAGCATTTAGAAATACTAAGTGTGAAGCACAGAGCGTAAAGTGTAAGCGTAAAGACTAGTAACAAGTGATAAATATTGAAAGGGGGAAGAAATCATAATGCCCCAAAAGTGTGTGATGTGGAGAAGAATAAAGTAAAATCATCTAGGATATTGTCATTATCAGGATCATAGCCAATTGGAATTGGATCAGAGACTTGGTAAACAATAATGTGAGGTTGATCATATAAAGAGCCCTTGCGGTGTAAATTGTACATACCCATTGCATATTCTTCATCGGTGAAAGGTGGTTGTGGAAAATTGTATGCATAATAGCGGGTGAGATTTAAAAATATCCCAAAAAGAATTCGTTGCATATAGAGATTTGACTGAAAGGAAAGGGAAATGTAATATCATTATGATTAGGATCCAGTGTGTCACCAATGTAATCAAGCTATGACTAGCCAAGTGTGAGTGGAGAGGAACGAGGAGTGCATGCAAGGAATATTATCAAATGAAAGGTGTGAAGGCCATAAGCATTAGTAATGAATACACATCTATGATATAAGTGAGGAGAGTGAGTCGGAGGAAGGAAATCAAGAATTGTGAATCCTAACAGATCTAAGCCATTATGTGTGTAAAAATCTCAAATCAAGTAGGGACGAATGGAACATATGACCAATAAGAATTATGGATGAAGAGAGTGCATGTGAAGGGATCCAAGCATGGAGGAGAATGAAGTTGGGAAGATGCAACAAGTGATAGAATTTATAATGCATGTATGGTCCCTTCGAAAGGTATCATGGCATTAGTAGATGGTGGAATTTTCTTGAATTTATATTCACCACGGTCAATAGAAACGAAAGCATCCTGAAAGTAGGATTCATCTATTTCAATGGGAGTAAAGTTAAGATTGCACAATGTGTCACCATTAAGTTCTACAACCAGCAGAATCATCATTGCTAGTGTTGTCTTATTGTATAACACTATCAAAAATACTAGTAGGGATTGAAGCAAATGTATAATTGAGAGGATCTATGCTAGGTGAAGTAGTAACAATAGGGGTAGACATGGTGGGTGATAGGATATCAGTAGTATGAGTAGGAATGGATAAAGTGCATGGAGAAGTAACATAAGGATTATGAGCACTAGATTGCCCAACATCATATGTACCAATATTGTGATATGGAATAGGTTGTGATGGAGGGTTAGGTATAATGGTGACAAGATCTATACGACAAAACATGAATGTCTCGGGGGATCAGAATAATAGTATGTTCATAACCATCATATAATAATTTAATGCACCAATGAATCATAGATGGAACAACATACTTGACATGAATCTAGGGTCTTCCAATAAAGAAATTGAGTTGGAATGTGGCATCAAAAATAAAGAATATAGTAGGAAACTTTTTAAGCACAACTCGTAGAGGTAGGGTGATAGTGCCCATACATGTACAAGTGGTGGAATCATATCCCGAATGACTTAAGAGGATTTATTAATTAAATCATCAGTAATGCCAATTTTCCTCAAGAGGGATAGAGCACATAGATAAATAGTAGATCCATTGTTAATTAGGGTTCATTTTAACACCCCTACTAAAAATTATTATAGAATTGAGTGCTTTGAATCTCCAAAATTGAGTTTGAAAAATAAGCAAATATCTAAAAAATGATTTATGGAAATGGATATTTGACAAGGTAAAATTTTCCGCATTTTTGCAAAGTTGGACAAGTGTCTTAGGAATAAATACCAATAGGTGACTATACGAGATGCCTAGAACTAGGTGGTTGTATGCACAGTGCGTGATTGCATAAGCAATTGAACATCTATACATGCAACCGGGTAGCTGCATGTAGCCACCGAGTTTCATGTGTGTGTGGGTGCCTACACTTGGATTTGTAATAAAATTTTGATAAATAAAAACTTGTAGACACCTATAATTTAGCCTGAACAATTTAAATACTTAAATTGTGCTAATTATCCCCTTTCCGCAAATTGGCGACATATCGTCAATAATGATCATCTTCTCCTATCATCATTAATTAATTACATTGCATTAATTAATTAACTCTTCTATCAATAATGATGCCAATTAACAACCTTCCGTTAATCGGCTCCCTTCTATCTAGATTAATTAATTATTTCTAATTAATTAAGCTCCCCTTTCTATCTACATTAATTAATTAATTCTAATTATTTAATACCCCTTTCTACCTAGACTAGTTAATTATTATTAATTAATTAGCTTCCTCTTCCATTAAATCAATAAATCGTCATTTATTTGATTAAATCCCTCTAATAGTCTAAATCATGCTAATTATTCCTCTAAAAAGCTTTTATAAGCTTGCACACCTATTAATTAATCACTTTGGTTAATTAATAAACTCCCTTTATCCACATGAGTCACTAAAGGACAAATTAAACTCAACCCTTTCTAAACCCCCTTATCCACAACTAACTCAACATCTCTATTATCCCACATACAAAGGGATGTAGAGATCCCTTTATCCATTGGGCTATATAAAGAGCCCTCCTCCTACCTTTACACTTACACCTATTCCTTGAGAAACAAAATGGAAGCATATAGTAAATACACTATAGCCATTTTGTCATCTTGGAGCATTCTTCATTAGAGAGGCTAGCTACTTTCATTTCTTGTATTCATCCATCCAAGTTTTGAAGTCATATGGAGATATGTCAAATGGTCTTGTAGCCATGGATTGACAAGACTCCATTCTTGAAAACCTTGGGATTCAAACATACAATCAAACCTTTGATTGTTAAGGATCTAAGTAGGTTCATTTCATTTTTAACATTCAATAGAGATAGAGATTAATGGATTAACATGTTAGTTTGAATATTTGTTCATGTTCTAATGCAAGGATGTTAGTAGATTAGTTTTGCTTAAGCTCTAAGCATGATGGTGCATTGAATTTGATTTAGCTTTGTTTTAGGACTACTAGGTGTTAGTTCTAACTCTTTTTGCATTGCTAACAAATACATGTACACATTTGGCACACCTAGTGGGACGGGTCCTTAGTCCCTTAGAATTCTAGCTCAAATTTTATTGTTATTTCAAGTTTTTGGCTAACCCTTGATATACACATATGGAAAATAATGTTCAATTTCTTAGGATTTTGCTAATATTCCATGTGTAGGATCTCATTTAGAGATTTAATTCTAATGGGTTGTTATCAATTTCAAGCTAACATACTAAAATTTGGAGTGTTTTGAGCTTTTTGGTGTCTTTTACTAATATTACATGTGTGAAATAATGTTAAATTTCTTATGATTTTGCTAACTTTGCATGTGTTGAGTCTTGTTTAGGGGTTTAATTTTGATGGGTTGTTGTCAATTTTGAGCTAACATATCAAAAATTTGACCTTTTTGAAGTTGTTTATCTTAAAATGACGTATTTTTATGTCACCCAGGAAAGGGAGTGCACACATCATTCTGTGCGCATAGGCATAACTCTCACTATGTTTTTTTTACACATGTTGGCGTAGGCACCCAAACCATGGCACAGGCACCCTAACCTTGGCGCAGGCACCCTAACCTTGGTGCATGCACCCAAACCTTGGCACAGGCACCCTAACCTTGGCATAGGTACCCAAACCTTGGCACATGCACCCTAACCTTGGCACAGGTACCCAAACCTTGGCACAGGAACCCTAACCTTGGCACAAGGACCATTATGTCAGTGCACACACCACTGTAGTGATGTACCTTTTGTTATACCAGCATAGGCACCCATATGCTAGCACAAAAATCTCTCGGGTAGCGCACACGCACTGTCATAGCTTTTGTACCTTCTGTTTTGCTTCGTGGGCATGCACACACGTAAATGGGCGCACATACACACTAAAGGGAGCGCACACATCATTTTGTGTGCATAGGCATACTTCTCATTATGTTTTTTTACATAGAGGTGCGCACATGCTTAAAAGTGAACGCACATGCCAAAATGGGCACGCATACACCCTGAAGGGCACACACACGCAGAACTGTGTACATAGCCTATCTTCCGGAGGCCATAACTTTTGCTCCCAAACTTGAAATGACTCGTTTTTGTTGCGTTGGAAAGGTATTGAAGAGAACTACGCAATGGAAACATAAATTTGAGTTTTTAAGTTACCAAAAATTTAAGGTTTTCATTTTTATAAAACCACTCATTTCTAACATGTCTAAACATTTTGGAAAATTTGGTCTTTGATGTTCTAACACCTTGCAAGTTTTATTTTGAATCTAACTTCTGTTTTGTAGGGTGTTTTTACATGTTTGATGGTAATTTAACTTGTTTAAAAGGTTAATGAACATTGCATGTTTAATCATGAGATTAGAGTCATGTATGCTCTTCCCTCGCACCTTTTAGGTGATCTTGGGAATCAGAAACAATTTCTATGTATCTTTTTTGGTTTGAAAAATGCTTGTTCTTACAAGAATGAATGTCAAAGTTTGTTAAAAAGAACAAATATTTCATTTGAACTAAGTTTTTCTATTTTTGATTTCATAGTTGGATTCTACGTTGCGTATGCTCTTCTCTTGCGTCTTAGGACGATCTTGAGAATCAGAAATGATGTTTTATCCTCTTTATTCTTTTACGAAAATTAATAATCCATTGTGCAGACAAAAAATTCTTATTAAAGAAAGGTGGAATCGAAACAAAATCAAACTACTAATACAGTTTCCATGTAGGTTTCTAAAAGGTGTTCAAGCAAACCACATCAAATTAAACAAAATAAAAAAACACCACATACAAAACATTATATTTACAGGTTCAGATAAGGGTACATCCCATCCACTTAAAACTAGGACATAACCCCTTTGGCATAAGCCTTAAGCTACAACAATGGGGGTGGTCCTAGGAACCCCAAAGTAGTCCACGTAAGAGGGAACCTTGTGGACGAAATGGGAAGTGCTCCACACAACCTACTTGACTAGTTGTTCCTTGTGAGTTAGTGTTACTAGTTGTTCGTATGGTAACCCCAGTAATAGTACATGTGGATGCACTAGTTGACCACTGTGCTTGAAGGGTGTAAAGTAAAGCTGAGATACTCCCAAATTAGTCATTGTGACTTTTTGGGTAGGTCGAGCTCACTTAAGATAGCTTTGTAACACCTAATTGAGAGAGCCACCTAGCAAGATATCTTTTGCTAGGAGCCCACTTTGACCATTTCAAAGCAAATTTTGAGTTAAGAGCTATTTTTCATCATGAAACATGTGAAGCATTACTTTTTCTTAGTTTTTCACTTGCCCTAAGGTGAGGCGAAACTCTACCGAAGTGAGGCCAACATTTTTCAACCCCAATTGATCTAATTCCTTCACTTTCTTTTGACACTTATGCCTTCATCCCTTATTGGATTATCAGTTTTGATTCATCACGATGTATGTTTTCCTTAGCTTCCCTTTTGGAAAATCATACAAGCATCCCCATATTTATGAAATGTCTAGTTGTTTGTTGTTATGCTGCCCAAATCAACATGAAACCTTCTTCACTTTGAAAAAGTTTGATCATACGGTCTAGGTTCAAACCTTTGAACCCAACACGTGCTAAAAATGATTGATTATCATAAGGTCCCTTATACATACAATAATAAAGAATCAAATTAAAATATGCCCATCGTGACCAAACCTCGATTGGTTCTTCATGCTAGAGAACTCATTCGGGTAACTCGTTCCCCACCTTCATCTCATAGTCGGTGGTATGATTTGGATGCTTCTGATCCAAATTAATATTCGATTTCCCCCCACTCTTGTTCTAATTCTAACCCAAACATTTCCTCTTCTTTTGAGGATTCCAATCCAAATATTTCCTTTGACTCTTTTGATGATTCAGATCCAAACTATTATTCAGATTCATCTAATTTGACTCCTAAGTCATCTAATGTGACTCATATGTCATGGTCCTCCCTATCTTCGCAGGAACCTCTTAATCATACATTTAATATAACTCCTACATCGCAGTCCTCCCTTTCTTTGTAGGACCCCTTTTATCAATCACCTCAATGACATATTCTTCCTTTGAAGATATGTGCAACTCCAAATCCCTCTAATCAAACATCTAATACAATTCTTGAATCGTGGTCCTCTCTTTCTTTGCAGGACCCTTGTTATTATTCATCCAATGCGATTCTTGAATCATGGTCCTCCCCTTCTTCGCAGGACCTTCTTCATCAATCACCCCTAATAAGTCTTCCTTCTTTGAAGATTCAAAAGTCCTTCGAGTCAAATGTCCGAATCGACCCATGCGTCACAATCTACAGAATTTGGACTTAATCCTCTTTCTTCCAATAAACCCTTAGTGGTCAATCAACAACTTATACCGATTGATCTCTTTCGAGAATGAAGAAACAATCGGGGAATTTATAGGGGCATATGAAGATATTCCTTTAGCAAATTATGAGCAAGGATTCTCTTTAGAATTTTATGCGTCTACGTATTGTGAGGAAAAGGTTGATTCCTTTTATCAAGAAATGGAGGAAGAGCCTCAGATCATGCAAATTTATCCTCCTCTTATTCTTCCATCTTCACATTCTTCATTATGTGAGGAAGCTTGAGGTCTTACATTGATCATGGCTTATCTTCTCATCACCCAATCACTCTTTGTCTATCATAATTCCTCAATCACAATATCTTATGGGGTCAATGCCAAGTAGCCCTTCATCTTTGTCTAGGTGTGGGTCACCTTCTAGTAGCCCTCCCTTTGCTATTTGTGGGACATTTTCGAGTAGTCCACTATCTTCTATTCTTGGGGCATGTCCAACTAGCCTCTTGTCTTCTATGTATGGATCACCCCCGGGTAGTCCATCATCTTCTATTCTTAGGCCACATCCTAGTATTCCATCATCTTACATCTATGGGTCACGTCCTAGTAGCCCTTCTTCTTCTATTCTTGGGCCACATCCTAGTAACCCTTCATCTTCTATCTATGGGTCATGTCCTAGTAGCCATTCTTCTTCTATTCTTGGGCCACATCCTAGTATCCCTTCATCTTCTATCTATGGCTCACCTCCCAGTAGCCCATCTTCTTCAATCCTTGGACCGTATCCTTTTCATCCATCACATTATTCTTCTACCAAATATTATGGCAAGCCCACTACCATTCCTCTCATCAATTCTAAACATCCATGTTCTTCTCTCACTTCTCAAGATCAGACAAGTCAAGCATTAGCTTATAAGAAACCTAGACAGGTTCTTTATCAAGCCAAGATACAAAATCGAAGAGATCCAAAGCTACCAACAACTCAAATGATCATAAAATCCAAAATAAAACATGATTCCAGAATGCACACCAACATACCCATCAAGTATGGCGCAAAGTGCAAAAACCTATGGATAGGGAACTCAAACTCCCACATACAAAACCCATGTTTCAAAACAAATCACAATCATTTGTTGAGTGTGAACTCACCACAATCATCGAGATCGGGGATCATATCACTCTTGATAAAAAAATGCGCTTAGTCTCCCTTATCAAGGAAGTCGCACACATCGTTGTTGGATCCTATCACGTAGAGTGACATTATTGGTCCTAACTTCCAAAAATATATCAAAATCATAAAAATCATAAAACAATTCAAAAATACAAAAATGAGAAAACATTAAAACATTACAAAAACAAAATCAAAGGTACAAAGATCAAACATTGCAATCAAGTATTGTGTACACATGGATGTTCTTTCTTCCCTTTCTTTCATATTCCTCTACAAGTCATCCACCATTTTCATCTGTTTGATGATATTATGGTTAGCCTATTCGCATACATTTTGTGATATTTATCTCTATGGTATCCATTTGACCTTGGTCTTTCATAACCTTGGTAAATTAAAGAACGACTGACCTCTTAGAGATCTTATCACTATCTACATATAATCAACTTGTTGGGATGAATTTTGGGCGTATTTTTGGCACTATCGATGTCATCATCATAATCACTTCCACATCCTTCCATCAAGCCATCAATGGTTCTTAACCCCTTGTAAAACAATATAGATGAAATAAGTTTTTAGGAAGCACAAGAATTAAAATCAATCAATCAAAAAGCAAAAAGTAAAAGTAAAAGAAAATTGATATATAACTCTCTCATGGGGTATTTCCAATAATCTCTATCAAGGCTATGGATGCCTGATTTATAGTAGAGCAATGTTGTGATTATAATCAAATGCATCTCCTTCAGGGCTATAGACACTCGGCAAGCGGAGAAATGTATGGCTATCCTTGCACAATCCATTCACAAATCACCTTTCAAACTAAATCATTCCTACACATTGGCTAGTGTCTTCAATTACTATCTATCAACTCTTTCCTTCAAGAGGTAATTCATTTCCACGTGCACACACGGGATCTCGATGAGTAAACAAGATTAGTATGTTACCAAGTGTCACTTTTTGGACCTTGTTTAAACTCTTTCTTTAGCGCATGTCTTGTCTCAAGATTTGTACCTTGGGCTAATCACTTTTTCATCAACCGACTTCTAAATATTTTCATAGCATCCTTTGTTCTTTGAAAATCATTTAGAACATCCATGTGTATAGGATGGCCTTTTTGCTATGTTTTTGGACACCTTTTTCCCCCTTTAATAAATCAAATTTCTCCTTCCTTTCTATCTAGTGTTTCTTCACCCACTTATGTTGAGGGCATCCCTTCTCCCTCAGGATTGAACCTATTTTATATTGGCCTTGATCCCCCTTCTATCTGTGAAGATTTTTTCTTTGAATACTCCCACCTAATTATTGGGGCATATTGCATCTTCACTTTCTTGTATGTGTGGCATTCTGCCCTTGTACATCCCATCTATCACTGGGGGCATCCATGCTTCTTTGTCTTCTTGTACATAGCTTCAAAAACTTATTAAAAATCACAAAAGAATTCAAATATGTTTCGAGAAAAATCAAAAACAATATAAATCATCCTACAAAACATCTCTCTTTGGTTCTTTCCTAAGGTTGTATACGACTCACAAATCATCTTGATCTACCTCTATCAACAAATCTGGTTTGCTTACTATGTTTGTACTGGGGCACAATGAGTTGCTTGGTACTATTTCATAGTGCATGATTGCTTTTCATAGGACCCAAGTGTCCTTCATTATTCCCCTTGCATGTATCCTTACTTAGGGTGCCATCTTTTAACCCTTGTCATTAATTTGCCATAGGTCAGAATCAAATCTTGATAACAAAAACATTACATTATGTTTCTTTGTTAGGTTAGCTTGTTTACTTTCTCGTATTGCATTGCATTATGTATGTTGTAAGGAGTTAGGAATCTTTTACTTTCTCGTATTGCATTGCATTTTGTATGTTGCATGGAGTTGGTGTTTTCAACAATGGACAATTGTTCATAGTATGGATTTTCATGTCATTCTACTTTTTTTGGTATGCTTACATTTTTAATAAGGACCGATGACGTAGATCTTTAGCAATATGATGAAAATAAAGTTGTTTCAATACACTAGATGAAATCTTGTTCTTTTCTTTTCATCTTCGTTCCTCTTCTACATCGTTCTCCTAACAAACACTACTCTTCTTATTCATCTGGGGTATTTGGCTCCTCCTCATTCTTCTATTCTTTCTCTCACCTTTTTTTATCATCAAAGTCCTTTTTTATCACCCCATAAAAACTCAAGGGGGAATATATCACTTCTAATTTTATTTTTCTACACTTTCAAAATTTTATCCATCTACTATCTTTGAAGTGGCGTCGCTTACGCCACCCCAAAGAGGGGCAAATATAAACACCTATAATTTATCCTGAACAATTTAAATACTTAAATTGTGCTAATTATCCCCTTTCCTGCAAATTGGCGACATATTGTCAATAATGCTCATCTTCTCTCCTATCATCATTAATTAATTACATTGCATTAATTAATTAACTCTTCTATCCAACAATGACGCCAATTAACAACCTTCCATTAATCAACTCCCCTTTCTATCTAGATTAATTAATTATTTCTAATTAATTAAGCTCCCCTTTCTATCTACATTAATTATTTATTTCTAATTAATTAATACCCTTTTCTACCTAGACTAGTTAATTATTATTAATTAATTAGCTTCCTCTTCCATTAAATCAATAAATCATCATTTATTTGATTAAATCCCTCTAATATTCTAAATCAAGCTAATTATTCCTCTAAAAGATTTTATAAGCTTGCACACCTATTAATTAATCACTTTGGTTAATTAATAAACCCCCTTTATCCACATGAGTCACTAAAGGAAAAATTAAACTCTCCTAAAGTTAACTCAACCCTTTCTAAACCCCCTTATCCACAACTAACTCAACATCTCTATTATCCCACATGTAAAGGGATGTAGATATCCCTTTATCCATTGGGATATATAAAGAGCCCTCCTCCTACCTTTACACTTACACCTATTCCTTGAGAAACAAAAGAAGCATATAGTAAATACACTATAGCCATTTTGTCATCTTGGAGCATTCTTCATTGGAGAGGCTAGCTACTTTCATTTCTTGTATTCATCCATCCAAGTTTTGAAGTCATATGGAGATATGTCAAATGGTCTTGTAGCCATGGATTGACAAGACTCCATTCTTGAAAACCTTGGGATTCAAACATATAATCAAACCTTTGATTGTTAAGGATCTAAGTAGGTTCATTTCATTTTTAGCATTCAATAGAGATAGAGATTAATGGATTAACATGTTAGTTTGAATATTTGTTCATGTTCTAATGCAAGGATGTTAGTAGATTAGTTTTTCTTAAGCTCTAAGCATGATGGTGCATTGAATTTGATTTAGCTTTGTTTTAGGACTACTAGGTGTTAGTTCTAACTCTTTTTGCATTGCTAACAAATACATGTACACGTAACTAAATATATAATTGAAACTTTACTAATTCGAATGGGGGTGACAGATCTAGAATAATGAATACAAAACTGAGATACATTTTCTAACTAGTTTTCTTCAACCCTCCATTTTTTTGCTTAAGCCTTAAAATTTAAGTGAAGAAAATGAAGGGTTTAAAGTAGAATGGTTAACCTGAATCTGACAATCAACGCCTCCACACTTGAATGATCCGACCATCTATGCTTCCGCACTTGCATGATCCAACTGTCGACACCTCTTATATTCCCTTGCAGTCGGTGGTTGATACATAGACACCCAATTATCCATGTAGTCGGGCATCTATGAATGTAGCTTTCCCTAGTTGCATAGTTGTAACTCCTTTACAAACATACCTCCTTTAAAACCCTCAAACAAACCCTAACCCTGGTTCCTAACCCTAGTAAATAATTTTGACCTACACCCTTATTGTTGTCACGTGGTTGAGTTCTATGGCCACGCGTATGAGTTATATAACTAGGCATCATTAAAATGTAATAATGGTTGAACACATCCTACTAATGGTGTCTTGGAATTAACAATAACGTAAGTAGGCATCTACATATATATGAAATATATATTTTTTATTACTATATATTGGTGAACGTACTTGATTTTTTCTTCGAGGTATGGTGATATATGTTTATATATATGAAATTTATTTTAAACACTAGGTGAGCCAACCTGAAAAGTAACTTGCACCTAGAAATTTTATGTCAAATGGTGCTTCATACATCTCCTCAAAATCGCCAAATGCAAATTTGAAAAATGTAAATATTCATGAATTAGTGAAGAATCGCCACTAAATGTTTCCCTGTTGTCAATGAACACATGCTTAATACAGATGACACTAATAGTAGCAGTGATAAGAAAAGGTGCAAATGGATCATCGACAACATATAGAGGGATATCCTCGTCACTAAAAGATATAGCATATGGTATATTTTTTAGATATTGAATGAGGTGAGTAAAGGAAACATGTGAATTATCTCTTTCAATGTTAATGGAATGAAGGGCAACCTCTAATTTATGACATCAATCTAGTGCATTGGCAATAAATCATAAAGATATATTTTTGGTAGTGTATTCTAAAGTTGCTTTATGATGTCATAACCATTAGAGGTGGTAAGAATTATAGAAGTGATAGGTAGTGGGATCAAAATGGGTAGAGCCTTATGAGGATGAGTGTGGCGTGGTCGTGACTACATTCATCATCAAAATAAGTATTGGAGTATTGAAGTGGAGGAGGATGATGAGTATGAATTTGCATTAAATTAGTCAAAATGTGAGTAGTAGCCATGCAAAAAACCTTGGTTAGAGTAAAATAAGGATATGAATATTGAGCTATGATTTTAGAAGAAGGAGATAATTTTTGATACATTATCGAAGAAGGTATGATTTAAATGAGTAGGTTCATCAAATGATTTTATTTAATTTGAATTAAATTTGAATATAGTAGAGTCACTACCAAACCAAATGATATGTGTGTGTGTGTGTGTGTGTGTGTGTGTGTGTGTGATGAAAAATAGAAATGATGAAAGCAAGCTAAGATTTAATATGTGAAACCATAAGAAAATAAGAAGGAGAGAAGACTTAGTTGATTTATTCACAACATGTAAATGATCTGAGCAGGGAAGAGTGATGAAGCCTACAAGAGTGTCACAAGTTTCATTTTAAGAGGCCTCTGGGAATTTGGAGGTGGAATATCCTTGACATATATACCGGTGATGAAGCTAAAATGTGAATTTATGCCAAATATCATTGATATTGTAATAATAAATAAATATACAATGTAGTAAAAAAAATCTAAGTAAACTAATCAAAAACGTATGAAACCCTAAGTGCAAATAGGGGGTACAAATCCTTAGTTGATTCGTAGTTGTTCCTAGACTATGTCGAAGTGTTGATTGAATGAGCAGAGAGGGACGAGCGTCACACAAAACCCCACAAAAGTGTACGAGCTGATGATTTTCCTAGACTCAGGTGCCTGGAGAGGGAAAGGGGTTCCTATGGGCATCCTAGGCCCATTTCTTGGAATATGTGTTTGCCAAAATAATCATAAAACCTCCTCGAAGTGGTCATTAAGTGTTCATGTTTATTCTTCTTTGGTCACTATGAGGTTGCATAATGATCATTAGAATCAATAGAAACCTGTAATAAAAAAATGACGTACAAAACCCTCAAATATACATCAAATCCTAAAAACGGAAAGATGTTCAAACAAATGAGCAAATGAATATCATATATTATTATGGAACTCAATGAAATATAATGAGAATGGGCCTTGCTTATATAGGTAAGGAATAACAATCTAAGAACCAGTCAAGGTCGTAGATCAAGCCATAAATCATGGAAAGAACTAGTCATCAAAGAACTAGTCAAGTCCATAGATTTATGAGAGAACTAGACATCAAGGATCTAGTCAATACCATAGATCTAGGAAAGAACTAGTCAATACCATAGATCAAGGAAAGAACTATACCTAACAACTAGATAATATCTCCTAATATCTAAATAAAATAAAAGAAATATCCACACACATAAGTGGGTGAGGATAAATACAATAAAGGTAAATAATGTACCTAGGTGAACATGAGCTAAGGTAAATACCTACTCTAACACCCCCCTCAAGTGAAGCTAGGGGCCAAAATAGAAGTGGCATGTCCATAGTATGAGTCTTGGCAACTAGGCCTGATGAGGTACTCATGTACAATATATCCATGAAGAAATCTCGAACCAAAAGAAGGAAAGAATCCTGCTATAAGGAAAGAGAAAAGAAGAAGAAGAAGGAAGATGTTCTCACGAACACCCCCAAGAACAACTTCAAAACCCCAAGCATTCCACATGCAACTCAAGGTAGTGAGGTGATGCAAAAGGCTTCATAAAGATGTCTGCAACTTACTTGAGTTGGAAGGTACTCCAAGCAAAGAACTCCATCTTGAATGTGTTGACGAATGAAGTGGATGTGTATCTCGATATGCTTGGTCCGCTGGTGCTCAAATGGGTTATGAGAAATGTGAATTGCACTTTGGTTGTCACACCAAAGTATAGTTGGTGAATCCTGTGGGAATCCAAACTCTATCAATAACTGGTGAAGCCAAAGAATCTGCTGACTCGATGTAAATGCTGCCCTGTACTCTACCTCTGAAGATGAAAGTGCAATAGCCTATTGCTTTTTACATGCCCAAGCAATTGGAGAAGAACCAAGACAAAAAAAGATAGCCATAAGTGGAATGCCTGTCATCAATAGAACCTACCCAATCTAAATCTGTATACCCAACCAACTGAGTAGAACCCCTAGTGTAGTGTAGGCCAAAGTGGGAAGTGCCATGCAAATAGCGCAAAATCCTTTTAGCAGCCTGCCAGTGACTACTATGAGGAGAATGTGCAAACCGAGATACAAGCCCTACTACAAATGAAATATCAAGGTGAGTATGGGTCAAGTACATGAGACTCCCAACCAACTGCCTATACAATGTAGGATCACAAAGTGGTGTGGTACATGTGGAAGTAAGAGTAACCCCAAGACTGAAAAGGAGATGGACTTGGCTTGCAATCAGCCATATCAAAGTGCCTAAGAAGATCATGGGTGTACTTTTTCTGACTCAAATGAATCCCTGAATCTGTCTGAGAAATCTACAAACCAAGGAAATAATGCAATAACCCAAGATCTGTCATGTCAAACTATGTAGAAAGAGCCCTCTGAATACTCTGAATGTGGGAAGAAGAGCTACCAGTAAGTAACAAATCATCAACATACAAGACAAGTATCACAATATCCTCACCAACATGTTGGAGATACACTGTATGATCGAGTGGCAATGAACAAAACTAGTAGATAGAAGAAAAGAATCCATCTTCTCATACCAAGCCCGAGGGGCTTGTTTGAGACCGTAGAGAGACCTTTGAGCCTACAAACAAGAGAAGAATCCTGAACAAATCCAACTGGCTGCTCCATGTATATTTCCTCTTGTAGATCTCCATGTAAGAAGGCACTCTTCACATCCATCTGGTATACGGGCCACCCCTGTGATGCAGCAATAGCAAGTACAAGGCATACAAAATCCATCTTGGAAATGGGTGCAAAAGTCTCAGAGTAATCAATACCTTCAACTTGTGAAAAACCCTTTGCAACAAGATGAGCCTTATACTTGTCAATGGACCCATCAGATTATGTATTTGGTTCAATATACCCACTTACACCTAACCATCTTTCTTCCTTTAGGAAGAGATACCAAATCCCAAGTATGATTCTTCATCAAAGAAGAATACTCAACTGCCATCGCATCATCCCACTCTTGTATCCCATGAGCCTTTGAAAAAGACTGTGGATCCTCATAAACTACCTGACACAAAAGTCTAGAACCTGTAGAATGTGCGTGATGATGCCTAGTGGGTGGAAGATCCTCTATGAAAGGTGTTGCCTCAGAAAATGTAGTACGAGCCCACTTAGGCATAGTGACAACATCAATGGGAATATGATCCTCAATGACATCTATAACCTCCTCATCAATCTCCTCAAAGAAAGGATCCTCAAGATGAGATGAAGAAGAAGAAGGAATGGAAGAAGATGAAGAATCATGAGGAGTGAAATGCTCATCAAACTGAACATGTGTTTGAAAAAGAACATCATGTGTATCAGGATCTAAAAGATGATAAGCTCTCATGTCCTCACAATACCCTACAAAGATCAAGGGTTTACTCTTCTTATCCAAAGCTTTCCTTTTCTTCTTTGGCACAAAGGCCCAAGCATGGCTCCCAAAGACTCAAAAAAGAGACATCTGGCTTAGTGTTGGACCAAGCTTCCTCTGGAGTCAAATGCTCAAGTGCTTTATGTGGTGTGTGATTCTGAATGTAGTTAGCACAATTAACTGCTTTTGCCCAATAGATAGGAGGTATATCTCTAGAATGCATCATACAGTTAGCCATTTCCTTCAAAGTTCTATTATTCTTCCTTTTTGCTAATCCATTTATTTTGTGGAGTATGAGGAACAAAATGTTGGTGAATAATGCCTTGAGTTGCCAAAAATTTAGAAAACTCATTGTTGAAGTACTCCCCCATTATCAGTGCGAAGGTTCTTTATGCTACTAGAAGATTGTTTCTCGACCAAAGCCTTGAAGACTTTGAAGTGTGAAAAAACATCACTTTTGTACTTGAGAAAATAAACCCAAGTACGCCTCGAGAAATTATCAATAAATGTAAGTGCATACTTAGCTCCATTGAAAAGATGGGGTAGGAAAACCATCAAGTCACTATGCACAAGCTCAAGTGGTGAAGAAGCTCTCTTAGACAAATTCTTAGGAAAAGGATCTTGGTGTTGTTTCCCTAATGCACAACCATGACAAACTCCCTCAAGACAAGAAACTCTAGGAAGACCATCTACCATACCATGAGTGCTCAACTCCTTCAAATATCTGTAATTGAGATGTCCAAATCTTTCATGCCAAAGCTTACTCTCTCGAATGAATGAGAAACCAATCTGTCCCTATAGAAGAAGTGTCATCAAAACCCTCAAAGTGATATAGTCTAGAACTATGATCAACAATACCTGAGCAACAAGTGAATAAGGCTCCAACAAAGTTCTTACTTCTGCCCCATGTGGTGTAAAAGTCATTGTTTTTCCTTGACCAGAATGACAAATTTGATATACATAAAGCAAATTTGTAGTGATGTTAGGAACATATAGTGCATCTTGGATATTGCCACCATCAAGTTGTATATCACCTTTTCCCTCAACAGAAAGAAAGGAAGAATCTCCAACCTCAATTTTGGAAGTAGAACTCAAACCTAGAGAAACAAAAGACTCCTTGGAAGAAGTCATGTGATGAGAAGCACCAAGAATCTATAACCCAATTTCTGCAAGTGGTGACTGAGATCTTCCAACAACATTAAGTGCTTTTCCATGCTGATTAGAAGGAGGTGGAGTGGAGATAGAAATTTTGTGTTTCTTGATTGCATCCTCTAAGGCTTGCATTCACTTATAACACCTATTTTCTTCATGATTACTACCCCCACAAAAAGAGCATGAACGGCTAGACTTATTCTTGGATTTAGAAGACTCCTTGGGTTTTGAGTTGTTTTCTTTGGGTTTAGGAGCATTTTGAGATGGAGAAGGTGTGGATTTGGTTTTACTGTTTGGTTTTCCCTTGCCCTTAGGATTAGATGCAACTAATGCCTTTTGAGAGGTGGAAGACTCAAGGTGAGATAATTTGGATTCTTCCCTAGTAAGTCTTTCACAAAATGTTTCTAAGTTAGGCATTTTGAAGGTGTCACCTAAGGCATCCATGCTAGAGAAAAAGGTAGAAGCAAAAATTTGGAATGGTCCTCTCAACTTGGATAGAATCAAGTAAACACACTCTTCATCTTTCTTATCTCTTCCACTCCCCTTCAATTGTGTCAACAAATGCTTGAACTTGGTAAGATAGTCTATAATTGTTGGAAAATCTTCAGGATTAAGAGAGGTGATCTCAATTTCAAGTTGCATGGCTCTCATATGATCCACCTTACCAAATAAATCCTCCAATTTCTCCCATATTTTGAAAGGAGAGTCACACTTTTCCAAATGAAATAAAATACTGTCACTTACATAAGTTCCTATCAAACCCATACACTCATCAAATTTGCATTGGTACTGAAATTTCTCATATTCTCTAGTGAACATTGGTTGTTCTGAAGAAGTTAAAGCCCATAATCCTTTCCGCTTAATTATTGTTTCCATTCTTGGTTTCCATGTGTGGTAATTATGTGTTGTTAATGGCTCAACATGATCTAATGCAGAAGTAGATAAAGATGCCATCCTAAAAAAATCACCAAAAGAAATGCAAGAACCAAGCAATGCAACAAGACCCCCAAACAATGCAACAAGAGCCCCCAGATTTTGGCACTTTATAATGAGTGTGTGTTACAATATGGCACTTTATAATTATAGTGTGATTCTCAAAATAAATATTTCCAATGGAAAGAGCATAAAAACTACGCACTTTTGCAAAAACGGCACTCAAAACCGAGTTACCGATCAAAAGATACAAGTTTTTCAATATTATGCTCTACTATTTATTTTAGTTTCCACTAAAATAGAATAAATAAGTGGGTGAGGATAAATACAATAAAGGTAAATAATGTACCTAGGTGAACATGAGATAAGGTAAATACCTACTCTAAAATAGAATGAGGGGTCAAACTGTCCCCATTTTTCACAATAGTGATTTTACGACTAAGTGTTGCATTACATCTCATACATAATGTAGTTCTATGTGTGTTTGTGTAGAATCATGCCCTAGGTGGCTCTTAAGAACGTATCGTACTTGATAGTAAGCAAGTAAACTAAATTTAAAGAAATGTAATAGATGTGTGCATGGAATAGAATGAACTTCACTCCTATAAAGTATATGCGTAATAACCAACCCTTGTGTAACTTGTATGGTGCTAGGTGGATGTAATGGAGCTCTTAGATGCTTGATGGACGCAACCTTAGGTGTTGATAGCTAATGCTTAGTGTCACGGTCCTTTATTATTATCACATATCTTTATATTTATATGATTCCCTTGATTCAATTTTGTAATTAACCCAGAAAATTCCAACTACCAAAACGATAAGATGCTCAAATGGCTAAAAAGGACCCAAAAGATGTGAAAAAAGTCACAAGGGGGTCAAGGTTTCCAGGAGGATGAAGGCACTTGACATTGGCGTCTTGGCTGAGTGTTGGTGTCTAGGGTGATAAATGTTGAAGTATAAAGATGTAGATTAAGAAAGTAAGGGTATAAGACCAAAAGTGGAAACTGAAAGCAAAGAAAGGTGGCAAAAGACATGGGTTAATTAGTACTTTTATTACTTAGGAATCACATGAATAGTAGTATGTAATCAAGACGAGATAATTACCCAAATTGTATGATTTTTTTTCTACATTTTTCCCCACTTTATGTTGGTGAGCGTAAATCTTGGTAACATAAAGTAGATAAGAGATGTGTCCCCTGGTAATCATGTAGATTGATGACGAAAGTGTGTAAAGGGACAAGAAAAATTGTGGAGTGATAAAAGTGTGAAGCATGGATGCTAAGGAGGAGAAAGTGCAACAAGTGGTGATGAATATGAACCTAGGGTGGAAAATCATGTGTAGATGTCATGTTGTACCTATTATTGATGTCAACGTTGATTAATATTGATGTTTGAATGATGTTGACTACCGTTTCTCATATGGATAAACATGTAAAAGAGAAGAACAAACAAATAGTCAAATATGCATGTATATGATTGAAATGTGCAAAAATTGTGTAAGGAAAGTATGTAAAATACAAAAATGTGAAAAAGGAACATGTGCACTTTGATATGTGATGAGAAAAGAGTGTAGAAACAATCTTGAAGATGTTGTAGATGAATGAGTTTTTTGGGCGATCTCACTCTAGTTGTGTTGACTGCATTTTATTGGGCTGATCTCATGCTAATGATATGGAATAAGTGTATGGAGAAAATTCTAGTGTTATCCTCTATCCTTTAACTTCTTCCCATAATGTAGGACACCACTGCAGATGGTGTGAAAAATTCAATCCAACGCAAAAGTGTGTAGTGCATGTATTCCAAAATGCTAAGGATTGTATGCCATATAAAATCCACTGTGTGGAGTTCTATAGACTATGTTGAACTTCCAAATGTTGTGTAACTAACCCCTAGTTATAGGCATCTAGGAAGGGTTGTGTTGTGCTAAGGACCCAAGTCTGATTCTTAGCCTTGAAATTAGAAACTTTGTCGTATCAGTATTGTGTTGTGTTATGTAATGAAAAGCACAGACTATTGTATGGGGTGACTAATTCACCCAAATGATTCCCCCTCATTTAGGGTGCATGTGACGTCACTAAAGGAGTATGCGGACCAAAATAAGAATGACCATTGTGCTTAAATTCAAAGGGGAAGGGAATGTGCTTGGTAGAAACCAAAGCACACAAAAACAAAGTGGCTAGGAGACAAGTGTTAGTACAATCAAATACCAATACACATGTAGAAGAAAAAATATAAGATAAGACGTAAGAAAATAATGTAAACATGCAAGAAAAAAAAAATAGACTATGAAGAGCGGGTTGTAACTATGGGACACCACTCACGATGTCACAAGATAATTAAGGCCGAAGTGGCCACAAGAAGACAATGTGTACAAAATACAAAGGGAAAATCCCACAAACAATGGACTACAAAGAGTAGGCAATGGAAATCAATGTAATAGACAACCATAGAAGAAAATATCCTTGCAGAACAAATGTTGCACATGAAGCACCCATTTGCATGTTAGGAAGATAAAGAATATGT
Source organism: Taxus wallichiana var. yunnanensis (assembly GCA_018340775.1). Lineage (NCBI taxonomy): Eukaryota > Viridiplantae > Streptophyta > Pinopsida > Cupressales > Taxaceae > Taxus > Taxus wallichiana. Next base: position 813,024,377 of record CM031234.1, on the reverse strand, counting down.
CAAAACGTGTATAATTTGGTGTAGTAGCATGCTATGAAACAAAATGAAACAATAACACTTGTAGTGTATGAAATTAGATGCCCCCAAGAGTTGTTGTGCGATTAGTAATAGGTACTACGCTAAACATCCATGTTGCATGTGTAGATCTGTAAAATCTACCATCATAACTAGAAAGGCAAGTGAGCGCACATGTGTGTATGGAAAAATATAATGATATAAAAGATATCTATCTAGCATGTGTAGTAAAGTGTACATGTGAATAGTAAATGTAAGCAAGACTAAGTGTGTCCAAGATATGTAGTATTTTATGGATGAGATGGAACAAAATGCAGAGTGAATGATAGGAGCAGCGTGCCCCCGAGTGGAAGTGTGTGTATAAGATGATGTTCATTTATTTATGCCCCCTCAACAATCAAGAATGAACCATAAATGATAGTGTGTCATCAAGAAATAGTTTGAATGTGTGTACTAAAAATATGTGATCATCAAAGTGCAAAGTGTAGAGTGTAAACGTGTGAGTGAATGAGTGAGTTGATTAAATACGTGAGTGTAAGGAGGTCCATTTGAGATGTATACCTCGGTAGGTGAGTATGGACTATAGAACTAGTCCTCTCGATGCATCATAGGGTAATGAATGTTGTTCTATGCATAGTATCTCTCAAGATGTAAATGACATTGAGTGGGTTTTTAAGTAGCTTTCTGAAAGGGTGGAAAGGCAGTAGATTTTGCCACATCCGAAATTTGTTAGTAACAATATAAGGATCAAGACAATTCGGCTTAAATTTTCCTTTAAAAGGAGCTTGACATTTGTATTCTTCTAATTTATTTTAAGATGAGGTCGCTTTATGCTGAAATCATGAGGACGAGTTTTGTGATTGTATGTCATGTAATGCGAGATTTATATACACAAATATGTTCGAGTGCTTGGACAATGTATGAAATAAAATCAACACGTGACCTTCTTCGCACTGACTTCCCGAGGTTGTCCAAGACAATTTTCTCGCCATTATGGTGTAGAATAGAAATGGATGTATGTGTTTGATGGTGATGGATGAACAATGAAGTAGTCTTATATCTTTAACACATAATAACGAGGATTTGTGAATCTAAGGAAAAGAATGCTCTCCTAACTTGAAGTGGTGTGATTGATCGATCTGATATGATAGCTACTTAGAGACTCCAGTCAATATCAAGATCTTTCAAGATTCTATTCACTACTTGTTGAACACGCAGAAATTGACCCACGGGCGCCTCATATAGAATTCCTAGACAAGGTCATGGAAGTAAGAACGAGAGGTGTAATGAAGCCACATGGACTATGGATGATTCTTCAGTCTGGTCTAGAAGGTCTTAGCTTGATCGATTGTTATGTTCAATAATGAAAGTTATGCAATGATATCAGGTGGAAGTGGTGATGATCTAAATATTGATGCACGCAAACTAGTGTCAATATCTAATTGTTTAGCAGGCCCGTTGGGTTATGGCACCTAAAGATCGCAACCAAAAACTTGTGGAGGTTGTGGTCATGTTATGGTCATGTGTAATCAAACCTTTTTTCAGGAGCTGTCCAATAATCAGGCTTGATTAGTTGTGATTTTAGTGTTTTTAGTTGTTATATTTTCTCAGTAGAATATAGCAGGTGTGCTTAAGACTTTAAAATGTAAACTTCTATCAATATCTATTATCAACTTTGGCCAGTTGGGTTGTGGGACAAAAGGATGACAATCATACATGTTTTCTTGTTATGGGTCATTGATGGTCATACATAATGAAATTGAAATGATTTGATAAATCAAACTAACTATCAAAGGAAATTTGATCTATATTTTTGGCGTTTTGACAATATATCAAAGAAAAACAATGAAAGAAAACTAGTGTAATAAAAGTAAATGTTTTTTATCTTTTCTAGTTTTTAAGAAAATGTTTTCTAATCTAATAAAGGAAACTAAAAACAAGTAATCAGCCGAATGTAGTTATTTACTTGTGTGAATATGTGAATCAAATCTAAAACAAATAACCTAATCTAATCAAAACCCTTCAAACCCTACCTCAGAGGTGAAGAACAAATCATGACCCTAAAAGAGCTATTGTTCCCCACAACTTACATAGTAAATTCAAAGAGAAAACTTTCTAATGATTTGATCTAATTATAATTTCTTAATCAATTGAAATGAACAATTTCACTACTCTATTTGATATGTAATTGAAAATAATAATTAAAAATTGACAATTTGACAAATGAAGAAAACAAACAAATAATTCCAACCTGGATAACAAGAGCTTTGGAAAATCTAGTTGTATCTGTTTTATTCCCTCATTTTGTTCATTTATTTTATTTATGTGTTCATATGAGTCCAAGGAATTGGGAATGCAAGAACAACAAAGAAGAATATGCTTGAGCAATGGTAGCTTGAAGGCAGTCTGGTTGTAATGTAGTAGAAGAGAGATAGCACAAGAGATCTGAGCTTGGCTATGTAATTCCTAGCAAGATTGTGGTAGAAATACTATGTAAGATACACAAAAATTCTCAGGCCTTTTGCTTGAACATAAGCATGGAATATATAAGAATTGGGGCTAGGATGTGCCTTCATGCACAAGGCAAGAAGAGGTAGTTCCAACTAACTAAAGCACATGTAAAAATAGAAGAGGGAAGGAGAACCAAGAAATCAAAACTATTTTTAGACAAATTGGTTCACAAACGCATCCTAAAAGTGAAGTTAAGTGAATCATCGCATGTTAAAAACATGCATGATGGGATTCTGGAAAAATCACTCAGGACCTTGCCTGCACAAGGTGGCGATCTGAACCCTGGCACTAAAGGCAAAAACATGCATAAAATGAAGCGGGAAGCTGGAAAAAGTGTGGAAAAGCTATGTAAGGACATCTAGGCTACAAATATACACTGCATATGGGTTAAGAGCTTGAACATCTTCTGAAAGGATGTGAATCATCATTGGAGACTTTTGTAACCATTTTTAACAATGTAGCACATGTAATTTTGGGTGCATACATATTTCCCCCTCGAAGAAGCATCTAAGCCATGAAAAGGCATACAACGTAGAGTCTAAGTATGGCGTTCCCGAAATAGGAAGTTAAAAGCTATACGACACGTCCATGAGTTGAAAACATTGTTGTCCAAGCTCCTAATACCTGTAAGAGGGAAAGAAGACTTAAGTGCAAATAGACAAAATGTTGAAAAATAAACACTAAATCAAAATGACAAGAGGACTTACCATTTGTGTGGGGATATAGAGATATACCTACGCTAATGCTCCAACCTTGTGAAAAATACACTCAAAACGAGGTTAAATAGCATATATATATCAAAACAAACTCATTTTCCAATTCATTTGCGCTTATTCGATTTAGTGATTTTGGAGCTCTAGACCCACGATGACCATTTTCAACAAGAGTACAACTAAAATGACCGTTATGAGATCATGATCATGCCTCCACGAGTGGGAGATCGACCAATGTGTTCTAAGGTTGGTTTTTTCACTTTTACATTTTCAAACCTAAAATGTAAAAATGTCAAAAAATTTACCTAGGGGGATTATTTTCAAAATTTATCATCTTAAATGAGTCTCTAGGGGGCGCCCATGGGGTAGTCTTTTATTTCATCCAAAATGGTCTCTTTTTGTGTTTTTGAGAATTTTTAGGGTTAAAGATGTATTGTAAAAAAATTGGTCAGGATTCCCCTTTGAGTAGGCGGTACATCACGGATCTGCCCACTATCTATCAAGCGGCGGTTCTGGACAAAATGACCAAAATGTGTATTAACTTGATTTATTTTGGATTTTTGATTATTCCTAGGTTCATGGCAAATGAAGAAAAAAAAACAAATAATTCCAACTTTGGATAGACGTTTGGCAAGAGACTTTGAAAAATCTAGTTGTATTAATGAGGTCTTTCTCTCATTTTGTTCCATTTCTTTATTTATGTGTTCCATATAGGTCCAAGGAATTGGGAATGCACAGAATAACGGGGAAAGACTCTTGAGACGATGGTAGATTGAAGGTAGTACTAGTTATAATGTAAGTAGAAGAGAGATGGGCCTGAGAGATACGAGCTTGGCTATGTAATTCCTAGTAGAATTGTGCATAGTAATGATTTATGCTTGAGCTTTGATGAAAAATTCTCTTGTCTTTCATACATTTCATCAAGCAGTATAATCTCAATTGTGGGCAGTGCGGGGGGTGAGTTTGCGGCATGTACCTGAAGGCAGGCGAGGTTCCAAACTATAAGCTATTGAAGACATGCAAAATCGAAGAGAAGAAAAGGAGAACGAGGAATCAAAACTATTTCAGATAAATGGATTCATCACTCTGCATCTTAAAAGGTACGAATTAGTGAATCATTTCATGGTAAATTAAAAGCATGACAAAATCTGAAAAAACCGAAGTCAAGACCGCTACCCTACAGAAGTTTCTGGAAGTTAAAAGCTATACAATAGCACGTCCATGAGTCAAAACATTGTTGTCCAAGCTCCTAATACTGTAAGAGGAAAGAAGACTCAAGTGCAAATAGATAAAATATTGAAAAATAAACACTAAATCAAAATGACAAGAGGACTTACCATTTTTGTGGGATATAGAGATATACCTACGCCAACGCTCTAGCCTTGTGAAAACATACACTCAAAACGAGGTTAAAATAGCATATATATATCAAAACAAACTCATTTTCCAATTCATTTGCGCTTATTCGATTCAGAAGTGATTTTGGAGCTCTAGACCCACGATGACCATTTTCAACGAGAGTACAACTAAAATGACCGTTATGAGATCATGATCATGCCTCCACGAGTGGGAGATCGACCAATGATGTGTTCTAAGGTTGGTTTTTTTCACTTTTACATTTTCAAACCTAAAATGTCAAAAATGTCAAAAAAATTTACCTAGGGGGATTATTTTCAAAATTTATTGTCTTAAATGAGTCTCTAGGGGCGCCCATGGGGTAGTCTTTTATTTCATCCAAAATGGTCTCTTTTTGTGTTTTTGAGAATTTTTAGGGTTAAAGATGTATTCAAAAATTGGTCAGATCTGCCATTTGAGTAGGGCGGTCACATCACGGGCCGCCACCTCTATCTTGGCGGTGGCGGTTCTGGACAAAATGACCAAAATGTGTGTTAACTTGATTTTTTTTGGATTTTTGATGTTTTTTCATGTTTTTGGTGAGCTTATCTTTTGATATACGTTACTAACTTGCTCTTTTTATGTGTTTTGGTGAATGCAGAAGGAGGAGGAGTACATCTGTTGGAGCCATGAGTGGGAGTGTGATTGGCTCCCAGGATTTTGGATCAGTTGACCCAGGATGAGAGGGAAACTCTCTAGAGGGTAGGGATTTGGAGGATTACACGGGTGCCCCATGTCACTCCTGCTAGTCACATATTGTGTGACTTGTTTTCTTACTTAGGATGTAGTGGATCGAACACTTTCCGATTTAGCTACAGTGTGTCGGGGTGAGTGGACCATCACCTTGGAGGACATATACCGCATTATCAGGATCCGAGACTTGGGAGGAGATTGACCATGGAGACAACAAGATCTAGAGCCATGATGACTCTATGGGCTACTTATATGGGGGATGTCATAGTATCTTTTGATTTGAAGAAGGGGTTAAGATTCAATCCATTCCTACTGCTACCATCCCCACTATCCGCAAGGCCATCATGGGTATCTTGGCCTCACGATTAAATGGGGAGGGAGGTGATACACTACTCTACATTGCTGGGCTCCCATTATTACTCAGATTGAGGCACATGGTCGTATTTATGCCTAGGGAGCATACATATTGGGACCACATATCATGACCTATACAGGGTTGTCAAGCTGTAGGGCTAGTCATTGAGCCACCCTACCTTAGTCATGAGTTGGGTGTATGAGTGCATTGCCCCTTATAGAAGGGGAATATCAGTGTTGGATCTAGGGGATGTTCAAGCAGCGAGGTGGACAGGGATGTTAGTACTTCAGACCCCACACCAACCAGTGGCTTCTTTGACCATGAAAGACATGGTTTCCACACCCTACCAAGACATGACAGGACTGTGGGGGTAGGAGGTGACCACATTGGTGGCTTTTTATACCACAAGGATTTTAGTTGATAGAAAGGGGAGAGTTGAGATCCATCCATTCGATCGAGTCCTCGGCAGTTTGGCCTCCCTATGTAGCTATGCTTCCTCTAGTTGCATCGGTATATAGGACTGTTCAGGAGGCCTAGAAGGGCCCTAGTGGGGACCCCGGCAAGACCATGGTTACTCCATATGTGCCCATTATAGTTAGGATTGTTGTTCATGCCCAATGAGCAGTGGTGCCCTGACGCACCTTTACTCTGGACTGTGGCTGCTCCCACTCACAACGGAGAGGAGGATGAGCCTATAGATGTAGACTTCAGTTTAGAGGAGTACATAGGATATGAGACCGAGGAGGAGTCGGCTAGAGAGGACATGGGGGATGAGGGGTCAAGTAGTGCGGCTAGCAAGGAAGCCCATATGGAGGACGAAGAGAGCGATCCCAAGTGACATGAAAATAAATATATTCTGAGAGCGACACATGAGGAGGTGAGTGCGAAGAGAGAGACCTTGGTCTCAGAGACACCACTTCCTCGAGATGGAGAGGGAGATGATGAGTCTGTGATAGGACAACATCTCACCTCTGGCTTTGGGGAGGCACCACTGATACCAACAACAACAACAATCACTGATTTAACCTGGATGCCTGGTGATCCAAGTATGTTAACACTCTCCTCTCAACTTATGATAGTTGGAAATGTTAGTTTTTTTTTAGAATTTTATAACTCAATGTTTCAGCTTATTATCTTGTTTGCGGTGACTACACAGAGTGAAGAGATCTTATTAGATGGTCAGTGCATGGACACCTCACCGATCCCCTGGGGAAAACTCGAGCTAAGTTAACTAAGGATTCGGGCCATCCGCTTTAGCATCCGGAAGACATGTTGATGTGTTTGCACCTATCTAGAGAGTAGTGGAGGTGATGACCTCCTTCGTACTCAGTGGTTGGGTATGAGGTAGTCAAGTGAATGATGAGGTGGAGCCACTCTCGTAGTGAGACCATAGCCATCATACATCACCATGAGCACTCACACCACTCGGTTCTTTCCCATCATCGCCATAGCCACAGTAGGAGTCTCGGAGGTGGCCATGCACCATCCAAGGGATCATAAAGGGATTGACAGGATGTTTGGCCTTTTATTTCTTTGTCACTTTTTTTTCAATCATTATACAATTTTTTTGTATATTTTGGACTCATTGAGAGCATTTTGGCCACACTTAGGCATGATGACATTGTATACAAACTTTACTCACCATGATATATATAAACTCTTCTTTTTGTTTGATAATTCTTTGTATCTGAGTTGACTTCCTTTTGGCTCACTTCACATGTGTACTCTAGATGTTTAGAATTTCCACTTTTCTATGCTTTTAGAATGTATGCAGTGGATGTGAATGATAACAAAATGATTTCTTTTTTTATAATGTTGATATATGATAATGTAAACACATTGTAATGTTGAACTTTAGTTTCTTTAAACAACCTTTGGTACTTCATATTATTTTTGGCAAAACTTGGTTACATTGTGATATGATAAGTGAATGAACTTTCCCCACTCCTAACCCCACACAACTAGTAAGATGCGAGGGCTCAACACCAAGAGATAGAAAGGGCACAAGTTATGAATTTTTTTGAATGGTAACGATGAGAGAAAGATAAGGTTTTGACAAAACCAAATTGGGACACTATAACCTCACTCTAGACTTAGATCCGCAAATGGCCACTTGGTTAAAAAAATATGGTTTTGAGGTTTTAAGATCTTTTGGAATTTTGGACATCTAACTCACTTTGTTTTGACTTATGATTTCACAATATTTGAATGAACTGTTTCTAACTTTTAAGTTTGTCAAAGAGACCCCCTACACCTTGCCCCATGCTACCAGTAGGGAGTATGAGATTATCACCATGGACAAGGCATAGGTGATTAAGGGCATTTCTCTCCTTTCCCAACCCTACATCACTAGTAAGAGACGTAGGCTCAACACCAAAGGTTGGTAGGGAAAATAAATGTGTATAATAATTTTTGTGGATTTGCATTTGACTTATTTATCTAGGAAAAAGGCTAGAATGTTCTTATTTCCAAATAGATGTTTATGGGATAGATGGGACACCATGAAACTTTTAGAATAGACTATAGGAAAATAAACCTAATCTAGAAAAATATTATAAGTAGGACCTGTATGCGGGACTTGGTATGGTTCTTCACAAAACTTTGTATTATTCTATTTAAATTAATGAAATGATTTGGAAACAATTAACGAAACTATGGAGATTTGTAAAGGTATGATTTAAATGTTTTGCCAATATTTTTAGAAGCTTTTAGGAATTTCTATAAGAATAAGTCCCTTGATCATGATTTTACAAAATGAACTAGAAGATGAAAATGCAATGCAAATGCAGTAATGTACATATGAAAATGATAATGGATCATGTGTTATACCTTTTCAGGTGAAGAGAGTTTACATATTCATTAAAACCCTCACCTTCTAGTACATAGGAAAAATGCCCCATTTTTGTAGTCTTTTATTACTCGATATGGACCCAACCATCGGAGGGTCAGAATTCCCTTTCTTCACCAATCTTTTTGTCTATTTAGATGTCAAGTCTTAGAACCAAATCTCCCTCATATATTTCACACTCATATACTTTCTTGTTGTATTATTGAGCCATCCGGTCAACGTAAATTCTATGCCATTGTTCAGCATTGAGTCTATCCTCATCAAGACTTTCTAGTTGAGAGAGTCACACTTCTCAATAGCCTTCTTCTCCCATAATTCCTTGCAATGATATATAGAGACTAGGTATCTCGAATTTGAGTGGTAAAATTGATTCTACACCAAATACCAAAGAAAAGGGGGTTACCCTGTCGGATTTCTTACTGATGTCCAATAGGCCCACAAGGCCATAAAAAGATTTAAATGTCAATCTCGTTTGTTTTCCTTGATGGTCTTAAGGAGAATAGACTTCAATGTCTTATTCGTAGCCTCATCCTGTCTGTTGGCTGAGGATAATAAAGAGAGGTCATGTGGTGACTTATTTTGAATTTCTCACACACTCACATACCTTGTTGTTTTTAAAGGATGTGCCATTATTTGAGATAATGACTTGTGGGACCCGTACCTACAAATAATTTGGTTCAGAATGAACTTTGCGATTAATGATCCAGACACGGTGGTAAGAGGCATGGCTTCTACCCACTTGGTAAAGTACTCTGTGGCCATGATTATGAAGTTATGACCATTTGTTGATGAGGGAGAGAATTTCCCTATCAAATCTAGTCCCCATGTGGAAAAGGGCCATGGTGTTGCAATTGGTTGTAGAGAATGTGCTTGATATGTGGATCTCATGGTAGAACTATTGACATTTATGGCATTTACGCACAAACTCTACCACATCATGCTCTAGCGTGGGCCAGAAATAGCCCATATGATGTATTTTCTAAGTAGTTACGTGGCCACCGAAGTAACCTCCACATACTCCGCAATGTGATTCATAAAGACTTTTTTTCAGATTCTTCCTAATCAATGCATCTTAGCAACATTCCATCAAAGGATCTACGATAGAGCACTTGCTTCAAGTTGACATACTTAGTGGTTATTTTACACAATCATCTTCTTTACTATAAGCTTTACCCTTCTAGATATGTATGGTCCACTATGAAATTAATGATATTAATGTACCATGGACATGCAGAAATGGGCGATTTTTTAACGAAATACACACACTTGTCAGGAAAGTCTAAAATTACCTAGATCGCATCCATCAATGGGTTATCAGCCAACCATTCTACAATGATTTGTCCTTTGATGGATTTCTAATTAACAAATGTTAACTCAAACTCACCCATCAAAGTTATGAAGCGTCCAACCTTCTTAGATAAGGATCCTTGCATGAGAAACGATCTCGTAGGTGATCTAATTTAACAATAACCCTTGTTTCTTGGTTTAGCATGTAATGTCTTAAGTGTTTTGTCATGAAGACTATAGCAAGGCATTCCTTCTCCACTTGTGTATAATGTGTCTCATAATCAAGTAGTTTCCAACTAATTAAATAGACTACATGCTCTCTTTTATCATCATCTTCTTGAGCCAACATGTAGGCTAATGAGACATTCATAGCTCATGAATATAGGATCAAGGGGTGATCTAACCTAGGTAGCATGAGTGTGGGAGGAGACAAAAAAATTGTTTAACCAACTCAAATGCCTCATTTCATTCTTCTGTCCAATCAATGTTACAATCCTTTTTTAACAAAGTGTTGATTGGGTGAACATCAAAGGTCAAATCAAGGATAAACCTTCGGATTGCACTGAGTTTTCTAAGAAAATATCTGATGCCAGACTCGTCTAATGGTGGATTCATTTCCAGTATAGCTCAGATTTTGGTTGGGTCCACATCAATCCTCATGAAGATATGATGTATCCCAAAAGCTTGCCTCCCGTTACACCGAACACATATTTTTCTGAATTCAACATGATGCCATATTCGATTAAGCAAGAAAGGATGATGCGAATCACCTTTGGGTGGTCGTAGCATTTTTTGGTCTTAGCAGAAGGTCATCCACATAGGATTCCACAATCTTATGTATAATATCATGAAATATATAAGTCATCACCCATTGGTACGTGGCACCAACATTCTTAATCCCAAATGACATAACAACATAAAAGTAAGTTCCCAAGGAGTTATGAACATAGTTTTGGCATGATCTTCCTTAGAGATTTTGATTTGATTGTACCCAGAAAACCCATCCATGAGAGATAATAACTCAAAATCAGTTGTTGTGTTGACAATAACATCGATGGATGGTAACGGAAATCATCTTTGGGACAAGCCTTGTTGATATCCCGAAAGTCTATACAAATACGGATCTTTCCATTCTTTTTTAGGATAGGGATGATATTAGACACCCACTGTGAGTAGTCAATTGGCTTGATGAACCCTACCTGGAGGAGTTTCATCACTTCTTCCTTCACCATGAGGGCCACCTTTGGCTTCACAGGCCTTGACTTTTACTTAATTGGCTTAGCATCGGCTTGGTCACAATATTTTGCACTGCAATGTGTGATGCAATTCCTGTCATTTCCTTGTAGCTAAACACGAAAGATATTTGATGCTCTTTGAGGATACGAGTATGTATTTCAACTTCCTCGGGAGTTAAAGAGGATCCTAGTTTCAATATTTTTGGTTCTTCCTCAGTCCTAATGTTTATATCAATCATTCCCTTGATTAAGGAGGCATTTCCTTCCTCAAACTTAGGCGGGACTGGAGGCAACTCTAAATTCCCCTCTTCTCCTACCTCATAAATTTAAATTTCCTTCCCAAGGAAGATTCTATCATGGGATTTCCAAAATAGGAATAAGAGTTTGGAATTAGGGAAATATCAACCTTGTGATGAGTAAGATGCAATTCTGTAAGAGCATTTAGATATCCTAGAGTTGCTTTGTCAATTTCAACATGATTTGAAATGATAGACTTGCTCTCATTTTCTATGTATGTCAACATTGGAGTTATTAGTGTCTTACGAACCAAAGGTTCAACATGAACCAAGACTGTGAAGTTTGTATCTTCCAACTCACTACTTGGAGTAAAGTGAGAAGTGGAATTTTCTATTGAGTTTGTAAGGAGGTTCTGCTCTCATGGAATTGCTTCAATCGATATGAATTCAAACCCCTTTGTTAGATTTAACATTGTTGTTTTGTAGAGTTGTAAATGCTCATCTCTAGTCTCATATACCTTAGATATCTGATTTACAACAAGTTATGAATCACCCAACACCCTAATATTAAGAGCACCCATTCTTTTGGCTACAATGAGACCAAGTAGAAGGGCTTCATATTCAGCCCCATTATTTGTACATTCAAAGTTTAACTTGAAGGAAAAAGGAAAAATCCTTCCCTTGGGAGAGGTAAGAATCACACCTGCCCCGACACCAAAATGACACTTGGCTCCATAAAAATGGAGAGTCTAATAGTTACTTGGAAAAATGGATGTTGGATCATCCTTTGCGTCCTCTTCTTTTACCTCAGTTACTTCAACCATACAAAATTCATCTGCTAGAAGAGAACCGAGTCCTAAAGTATGTCCCATACCCATAGAATCAAAAGGAAGGAGGATAGGTAAATCCTTCTCCAATAGCTTGACAATATTTTTGTGGTTCCTAACAAAATTATCTCTATGATGACGGTTTCATCTTTGACTATTGGAATGCCTTCAATCAAACCCGTGACTTCTAATTCTGTTGTAGGAACCATCTTTTCCTCTGGTATTGAGCTTGTAGGTTTATTTAACTGATTTGTAGGAATCTCAAACTCAGAGTGGATCCCTGACCTCTTTTTCAAGTTAGCTAGGTGTATGTCGAAGGGTTTTGGATCACCCTGCACCACAAAGACCTTCCCTAAATGTAGGAACTTGACTTGAAACAAAGTGGAGGGAATCACCTTCATGCGATGAATCCAAGGACAACCAAGGATCATATTATAGTTGGTTTCCGATCTATAATATAAAACTCGGTTAAAACCGTCTTAGGCCCGAGGGTGATTAACAACACTATAGTTCCGATCGATGTTGCTTTGAGGCTATCATAGCCTCTCAACATATTTTGTGTTGAAGAGAAATTTGTCTCTCCATAACCTAACTTTTGAAGGAAAGAGAAGGGGACTATGTTAACCGCTGCCCTGTCATCAATCATCACATGCTTTATATAGTTGTTGTAAATCTAGACTTGTAAAAACAATGTCGCATCACCTCTATGAGCTATTTCAATGTCCTTGGCCATCTTATTGATGTCAAATATGAATTCAACATCTCTTTCAAGGCTTCCCTGGAGGATAGACATCAAATTACAAGTGGTTTATTTGTGCCTTCGGAGGAGGGGTGACATTAATCAAATGGCCAAGACCTAGTGCTTCTAATAGAGTGGTTATGTGAGTAGGGGAATTATTCAATAGATCCAATAAATAAATGTGACAGAAGGTGTAACGTCGGCTAAAAATACTCACTTGATACACAAGAACAACCTAGGATTAGTCAAAAAAATTATGGGATATTTTTTTTGTATAAAAGTGTCTACTACTGTGTTACAAAAACACAGTTGCCACAAGCAAGGTTTAGAGGCCAAATAAAAAACATAGCTCATAGTTTTCCTATTATAACAATTATTAAATTTACAGGGTCAAAACTTAGGGTTAGAATAATAATTAAGAGTAAGAGGGCAATTTCTCACTCTCCCACCCTCTAACATGCTTAAGATATTCAACCCAATTTTTCTAAAAATTAACACACTTGAAACCTTCTAAAAACATTCCCATTAGATAGGAATTTTTCTTACCTTTCCAGTGATATAAAGAAGTCCTTCTAACTCCCTGTATTTCAAAAGTTATGGGTCGGCGTACCTTGGGAGGAAAATTTTCCCAAGGCAGGCCGGTGGGCCTAGGGGAGAAAATTTATCCTGGGATGGGTCTACGGGTCGGCGAGGATATTTTGGAAGTTTTCCCGCTTGGGGCGAAAATCCACCTTTGCACCCGCGTGCCCGCAAGTCTAAAAATCTGCAAGGGACACGTGGTGCCTCCTAAGCCAATGCAGAAAGTGAGGTGGCAGGGATAAAGAATTTTATCACCCAAAAGGGTGAAAAGGGTAAAATTCACCTACGCCTCCGCCGACGCGAGAAGATGCCATGTGTCAGCCAACCATTGGTTGTGGGTCGGCAAGCCGGCGGGGATATTTTGGAAATTTTTCTCAAAAGTTTTCTAAAGCATTAAGGCTTAAAAGGATCCACTCCTCTGCCAATGCCTCGTGAATCCACATGGCAGCACTGATTAGCTACTGTGTCGGGCGGGACCGCGGAGGAAAAATTTCCAAATAACTTTTTTGGACTTTGATCATTTTTTTGAAAAAATGAAACAGTGTGTCAACGGAGTGGTGGGAAAGCTGCATGACTTTGTGCTTTTGGAAAAAATCAAAAAGAAATTTTAGGTGGTTAGCCTAAGAATATTTTATTCATTTAAATTTTACAATTAGATTATTTTTGAAGCCAAATAAAGTAAAAACTTCAGAAGGCCATAACTTTTGATAGGGAACTTAGTTTTAGAAAACAAAGACTTTCTGGAAAGCTCTCAATGTATTCTTTGCAAAAGAAACCTTAAGAATTTTATTTTGATAAATTTTAAAGGGTCAATTTTGAGAAAACGTCTTTCTATCACTTAGAAGTGAACTGGTATTTTTAACTTATCAATTTTGTTCAAATTTTTCATTAATTCTTTTTCATCTTGCCAAATAGGCATGAAGGATTTTACTTGGAAAATTTTAGGATAGATTGCAAGGTTAAAATTTTCTTGATTGGTTTGCATTCGAAAATTACCAATGTTTACACAGCAAAAAACCTGCAATTTCACCTTTACTTGATTTGAAAGGTTCTTTAAAAATTTCTTCAAGTGTTTTAGTTTAGTTTGGGGATCATTCTAATCTCATTAAGTCCAAATGAATATTTCATTTGTCTCTTATAAATTTGTAGGGTTGTTTTGGACATTTGATAAAAAGAAATTTGTGAAGTATATAGTGAAGTAGAAATGAGGTTTGTACACTTCAAGAACAAAGATTAAACTATCTCTTTTGTCATGCAATAAAAACATTGAATTTATTCCATGCTAGTTTTAAATAGTTTTCTTTCCTTAAATCAACTGATAGAGACAAGAATGCAACTTCTATCCTCTTTTAAAAATAAATTAAACATTTCAAATGAAAAACAATAAAGTGCAAGATTTCTTCATATGTGTTTCCTTTTCATTTTTACAACAGAGATTCCTACGGTATATCAAACACAAGATTTCCAATGGAAATAATATCATATGAATAAGGAAAAACACTTATATTAGTTCAAAGGAATCTCTTACAACTTATTTCCCATTTATTTTCTAAATAAAACATACCAAATGCATATCTTAAATTTTTGTTCATAGAAATGAATACTAGATATATTCTTCCATATTCAATTACAACTTTCATAGCTAAAACAAGAGTAGTCTTTCCAACACAATAATATACAAGATCATCCACTTCAAGTGGGAAAGGTTACAGAAGAATTTTCACAAGGGACTATCAAAACTTTGTCTTCCTCCTCAATTACAATGTACAGAATACAATTTCTTCCACATTTATTCAAAACCAGAAAATAGAGTATATCTCTTTCACATTTCAAATTGAAACTTTCATAGCCAATACAAAACATATTTCCATCACCAATAATGTACAAGGTCATCCACTTCAAGTGGAAAGGGGTTACAATAAGAATAATCTCAACAAGGACTGTCAAACTTGTCTTTTTCCCTTGCTCCAGAACAACAACATGCAGATCCATCATTCTCTAATTTGATCACAACAAAAGTAGGGGAAAGGCAACGCTCTCCACCCAACCAAGACATCCAATGAAAAGGAGAAGCCATCTTTATTCATTGGCCCTCAATCCCCAACCATAATGCAATAAGAAATGTGTTTCAACTCATGGCAACAATAGCTTTCCACAACACAGATGTAATTTCACATTTAAAACAGTCTAAAAAAAACTACAGTTTGCAACCACAGATAGAAGACAACAAACAACACTTAGGCTTCCTCATGCAAGACAACACTTAGGCTTCCTCATGCAAGACAAAGGAGAAAGAAACTATGGGGGATGTTACGTATGCCTCCCAAGGGGAAATGGGTATCACCACCAGAGAACAACTGCCAAAAATATATATCTCATTTCAAATCCCTAACATGCCCTTATGCCTCCCACACATACCCCTTATTCCTCACATTTCCTTATGCCTCCCCAACCTCTTATGGCACCCAATAACGAGTAAATAAATGCAAGCTATTTATTTGTAAGGTGGAACCCAAATCCCAACTCCCTCCACACTTATACCTCCCTAAAACACTTATGCCTCCCACAGAAATACCCCATAGTCTTCTCCTACACCATCCCTAGGCCATCTACCCAAACAACCCACACACATGCCAAAACATTCACAATAATAACATTTGCACAAATAAAAGAAGAGAATTTCAAGAGCCAAGCTCTTACCTCTCCATAATGGATTTTGTTCCAAGTTCCAAACAACAAGCTTTCCAATGCAAAATAGCCCAAGATCAACGAAACATAGGCCTGTAAAAAGTCTTGCAAACTTTCTCCAAAATCAAGAGCTCACAAAAACAAAATAATTCACCCCAAATGAAGCATGAAAAAGTGAAGCAACCCCAAAACAAGCTAAGGAATTCGAATATATAGAGAGGGAAGAGAAGTGGATGAGGTGAATCCAAGTGGGATGCCACATCACACATCCTCAACTCCAACTCATAAGTCAACTTCAATCTCCAAGGCACAATAAATAGGTGGGTGAATAATATGACAACTTACTTACACACTCCAAGACAAGCCCACACCCCATAAGGACTGAAATTAAAAACATGTAAGAAAGTGCAATTAAAACATTCAACTTGACTTACAAAAATGCACAAAGAAGGTCTAAATTTAACCCTCCAACCATAGGAAAGGTTGGTAAATAAATTTAAGAGGTATGGGACAAGTTTAACTTGTCCCACAAGCCTCCAAAATCAGCCTCCAAGGAAAAATTTGAATTTCTAAGAAGGTGGAGTGTTTCATACTCTAAAATCAACTTACATATCCCTTACACATTACTTACACATTTCTTACAACACTTTAATTCAAGGCCAACAACTCTATTAATTACTTTCTTATGACATATTTTAATTAATTAACTTAACAACAAGATTACTCATAATATTACACACCATTTAATAAATAATGAAAGGGGTCAAAGCACCACAAAATAAACACATGCAAACATTAACAAAGGAACCAAATTTAAAAAAATACATAAAACCCCTTGGTCACATTTAAAGGTGACCCCCCATGAGAATCCCTAACACATTCAAACACACACAACAATACAGTCATCATGGTGACCTTGTTGAATTCATCTAGAATTACAAAGTGGTTGGTCTCCAATCCCCCGATGTTTGTTGTGATATTTTAAACCTGTAAAATACAAATACATCCTTGACCTCATGGCCATATTAGAACATCCAAATGAATATAAATATAATTTCAAGATCATCGACATATATGTGAATCACAAAAATCATCAAGACAATTAGCAATATCACTTACAATTTCATCCACAACTATATCATCATCAATTTTAATTCAATTCTCATTTTCTAGGTCTACTCAAAATATCCAAATATCACAAGTCCAAACAACATCTATAATATAACCATGTCAAACAATATATCAACATCAATATCTAAAATGTCTCTAATAATCATCATGCATCCATATAGATAAGGTTTTCATGTTCTCCATGTGATATATATCTATATGGGGCGGCACCCGATAGTAAAGTAATATGGAGTTCGGATCTATAGGGGTGGGAATAGATATCTCGACCGTGATCGATCGTGGCGGAGATTATTCTCTAATAATCATCTAGGCCGATGACTAGACCCCCATAGTTATATATAGATAAGGTTTCCACATTCTCCGTGTGCCATATATATCTATATGGGGCGGCACCCAATAGTAAATTAATATGGAGTTCAGATCTATAGGACGGGGAATAGATATCTAATCGTGATCGATCGCGACGGAGATTATTCCTATGATTGGAGATCCATTTCTCTAGTCCTCTGATTGGAGATCCACCAGATAGATCTGCGGTATGGCCCAACCCCCCACCCCCACTATTTCCCTATACCAATAGTGGGGGTATAGCTATATGATGATGGTGGGCACCAAATCTATATGGTGATGGTGGGTCGGTCTCATCTCCATCTGTTTTCCAAAGCTCCCCACCAACCATATCCTTGTTATACCCTAGATAGGGGTCCTCTTAACAATACTAGGAGAGGGAAGACCTCGATCGAGTGCCCAGATAGAGATAGGGGGTCTGGCCCGACCCCCATGAAAGGGGGTGTCATATCTAGAATCTATCTAGGGGCCCCATACGCCATATATTAGAGAGATCTATAGCTCACACCCCCACCCCATAGATCTTATAGTTATAGATAGGGTCAAGTGGAAGTTCGGGCCAATGGCCTATAGATCTAGGGGCAACTAGATTCAAAAGGCCATCGCCCCGCCCTATATTAAGTAAGAGCCCCCTATACTATAGATATGGCCCCGGCTTGGCCTATTATATTAATATAGGGCGAGAGATGGTGATGGCCTACTCTATATAGCTTCACCCAACTAGAGATAGCCACCCCCAACCCCCTATATAGATCTGGATATGGGGTCTAGATATATGGGAGATCGGAGGAAGTCCTTATTTTCTCTCGGGCATCGGGTGCTCTGCAGAATCATGTTTGGACCTCGTCCTCCCACCCTATCTATATATGGGGTCGGCGCCTATACCTATATCTATATATGTAAACCCCTATCTATAATCCATATGGCTTCGCCTTATTTCCCGGGTCTAACTCAATCCCCTTTCTAGCATGCTACGGTCCCTTGAGTCTCTCGACGTCGGAGAATGGGAGATTCTCCCCCTTCGGTAAGCTAGATGGCCATATTACAGAGTGCATTCATCATTGCACTTCCCCTCGTTAAGGTCCTGTTACGTATTATGCAGATAGAGAGAAGCTTCGCCCTATAGCCGCCCTATAGCCCTCTATATTACGTCCCGGGGAGCATATATATCTATATAGGGTGCCGACTATCGACTATCTATGTATAGCCGCCCCCAGATAGATGAGATCTATTCTATCGCCCCCCCACCCCCATATAGAGCATAGATAGGGGGCCTATCAGTCCATATAGATAGGGGGGGGGGTGCCGACTATGGAGAGTCGCCCCCCCCCATAGCCATAGATAGTTCAGGGCTCCTCCCCCAGCTATATATCTAGAGTCTAGTAGGCCGTCGCCCTATCTCTGGGTATGATCCGAAGGACCCCCTGTAAACTGATAGGCGACAGGGAGAGCGGTTCGCTGCCTACCCGACCGCCCATATCTCTAGGGGGCCTGCCGTCGGACTAGTTGTCCTTCCTCCCCCTCCTCTCGATAGCCAGATAGATCGTTCAGGGTAGGGTAGGGGCGGGGGAGGGGGAGTGCCGAGTCTATATAGCCGCCCCCTATATTATATTGAATAGGCCCCACCCCATATAGAGAGAGGGGGTTGAGTGCCGACTCTCTATAGTCTAGCCGCCCCCCATAGTCTCATTCAGGCCTATCTATCGGTTGAGTCCCTCGACCCCCCAGATAGAGGGCATCTATAGAGATCTGATCTGGGCGGTCCCCCTCTCGGTTCGCTTAGATCATCGCTCACCCCGACTAGACTCTAGAGAGTCGCCCTCGACCCAACCCCCCTCCCCCGATGGAGATGGGGCCCTCTCTATAGGACTGGGGAGGGTTCGGAAGGGGAGTATTACCGAGCGTAGCGAGGCATTCAAGCAAAGAGAGTTTCCCTCCTTCCTCTTATTCACGGCCCCCTATCAACTCTATCTGCACTCCCCCGCCCCTATATCTGAATGAGACTATCTGAACTCTATATCTATATCTGAATGAGAGGAGGGGGAGGGCCCCCAATCTCTCTATCTGCCAGATCTGATCGATCGAGATCTATAGAGAGGGGAGGGGAGGGGCCCGCCCCTAGATCTCTATCTCTATCTGAACTCTATATCTATATCTAGATGGGGGCGGGCCTATCGGGGCCTACTATGACTATATACTATACTATACTATACTACCAGCGATCGTAATCACTAGCAAGCAGTACTCCAGCGATCAGTAATGAGATGTATATAGATACAGGGTGGGGGCCGGGGAGCAGCGGGCCCTCGCTCCCAGCTATATAGAGATAGAGTAGGCCGTCGCCATAGATCTAATCTGAACTAGGAGGGGGGGGGGTGCGGCTATATGGAATAGATAGAGGCGCCGACGAAAGGTCATTATCTATATGCTATGCGCCCCCCCTCCTATATAGATTCTCTATTCTCTATAGGCGCCCAGAGAGATATAGAGGGCCGCCTCCCCCCTAGATCATATCTATCTAGATGGGGATGGGCTTCATTGCCCTCGTCCTACCGCCATATCTCTATATAGGGTGCCGACTAGAGAGAGTCGCCCCGATAGGGCGTCCCTAGATCTATAGGCCCCCCCAGATACTCTATATGGCCCCCAGATCCTCTAGATGGGGATGGGGGGTCGAGGAAGTTGAGGGCCTTCTCTATCGCATATCGCAGCGGCCGTCCTACGGTGGAGTATAATATAAGCGCTGGTCCCCCTCGGCCTCCTAACGTCGACACGAGGGCGCCCCCTATCTATATCTGGGGCGCTCTCCCTCGGCGGGCCCCCCCTCCCCCGCCCCCCCCCTAGATATCTGATCTGATCTCTATGGGGGCCCAGTTCGGGCGGCCCTATATAGATATGGGGCCCTATCTATATATGGGGCCTCCCCTATATAGATAGGCGATAGGCCCCCTCTACCAGATCTCTGTAGATGGGGTTGGGGCCCCCTATCTATGGCTCTATTCCCAGGGGCACTCCCCCGAAATAGCGATCGTAGGGCCCCTATAGATCTAATCTCTCTGGAGGGGGCCCCCGAAATCTCGATCCCTATATATCTAATCGGGGGCCCCCGAGAGAAATATATGTGCGATCGTAGGGCCCCTATAGATCTAATCTCTCTGGAGGGGGAGGCCCCTATATATAGATAGGCCCGCCCCCCCCCATATAGATATAGGGCCACATAGATATGGGGTCTAGGGGCTCTATCTGGAGGGGGAGGAAGGATAGGGGCTCGACCCCCTCTAGATCTATGGGGTCGAGGGCCCCTATAGATATATGTATATGGGGCACTCGACCCCATAGATCTAGAGGGGGTCGAGGAAGTCGGCCGATAGGCCGAGTGCCCCATATATAGATAGGGCCCCCCTAGATCTAGAGGGCTCTCGGTTGAGTGGTTCCCCCCCTCCATAGAATCTAGGGGAGCCCCCCTCCCTATAGATCTTCATCTTCTCTATGGGGGCCCTCCATCCCTCCAGAGATATAGAGGGGCAGTCGAGTGCCCCAGATATAGATATAGATAGGGGGCGCCCTCGGTCTCGGTTGCTTGTGCCCTACCGCGGGACCTCCGTCCCCGGATAGGGAGCCAGTCAATGGCCTCCCGCCGCAGCGATCCCCCATTCCGAAAGGTTCAGGCCGGCCCATTAGGTCCGAAGTTGTATGCCACTGCCGTGCGTGGTGCCGATAGATTCACCACTCCAGCGCCGCGATCGGACATTGCAGGCTGGGCATCTATCTCTCGTCTATCTGGGGAAAACTCCAACGACAAGGAACCATAGGCTCGGCCGGGGAAGGCCGCCCTACCAGCCAGCGACAGCGAACTAACGGGAACGGTAAGCAGTAAGCGGTGAGTGAATGAGTTTCTAGTTCATGGGCGAACGGGACGAATCATAGGCGAACGGAACTCGACCGCCCCTATATATAGATCATATCTATCTGGGAGGGCGACTCTCTAGAGTCGGCACCCTATCTATCTAGATGGCGACGGCCTCCTCTATAGAGCGGCGACTCTCTATAGTCGGGCATTTCTGCCCCCCTCTCTCCCATATCTATATAGGGGGGGGAGATAGGGGGCCCCTATCTCCCCCCCCCCTATATACTAGATATATCTCTATATCTATATATCTATATATGGGGGGGGGATAGGGGGGGCCTACTCTATATCATATAGCTGGGGGACCCTCTAGATATAGATGGCGACGGCCTACTCTCTATATAGCCGGACAGCTATATAGATAGAGGCGGGGGGGGAGTAATTTTGCATCAGGTCAGGTATTCTTGCTGTTGTGAAAGAAGAACCGCTCTGTAGGATTCGAACACATCAGGTTCGGACCCTCGGCCTCCCCATATAGAGATAGGCCTCCTCGATCTCTCGCCCCCCCCACCCCCATATATAGCATACATAGATAGGGGGCCGTCCATATATGTATATAGGGGGGGGTGCCAACTATATAGAGCCGCCCTCTCCCGTTGGCCTATATAGATATAGGGCCCTGACTCTCTATAGAGAGTCCAGTCGAGTGCCCCCCCCCCTCTCTATATGGGCGCCCTATCTATATATGGGGGGGCCTCCCCCTCTCCCAGCTATATAGAGTAGGCCGTCGGGTCCTCGACCTACCTAAAGGAAAGCCATATCTATATAGAGAGCGCCCCAGATCGTCATAGGGGGCCCAATATACCAACCAATCTATAGGGGAGGGGCGGGAGATGCCCGCCCGACTCTATATATAGCCGCCCACTCTAGAGAATAGAGAGCCCGTCGGGCCCCAGATCTCTATAGATAGAGGGGGGGGGTCCTCGACCAACGGGAGAGGGGGGGCCCTATCTCGCCCATATATCTAGATAGAGGGGCCCCCGACGGGCTCTATCTAGATAGTGGGGTGGGCGGCGTCTCTAGTCGGCACCCTATAGATATGGAATATCTGTAGATGGCGACCCCCTATCTCTGGAGATCGAGGGAGAGGGAAGACCTCGATCGAGTGCCCAGATAGAGATAGGGGGCCCTGGCCCGACCCCCTATGAAAGGGGGCGCCATATCTAGAATCTATCTAGGGGGGGGGGGCGCCCCATACCCCATATATTAGAGAGATCTATCGCTCACACCCCCACCCCATAGATCTTCTAGTTATAGATAGGGTCGAGTGGCAGTTCGGGCCGATGGCCTATAGATCTAGGGGCAGCTAGATTCAGTAGGCCGTCGCCCCCCGGGGCGCCCCTATATTAAGTAAGAGCCCCCCCCCTATACTATAGATATGGCCCCGGGCCTATTATATTAATATAGGGGCACGAGAGATGGCGACGGCCTACTCTATATAGCTTCGCCCAACTAGAGATAGCCGCCCCCGACCCCCTATATAGATCTGGATATGGGGTCTAGATATATGGCGGGGGAAGTCCTTATTTTATCTCGGGCATCAGGCGCTCTGTAGGAATCAGGTTTGGACCCTCGGCCTCCCGCCCTATCTATATATGGGGTCGGCGCCCTATACCTATATCTATATATAGAAACCCCTATCTATACTCCATATGGCTTAGCCTTATTTCCCTTCGGGTGGGTCTAACTCAATCCCCTTTCTGGCATGCTACGGTCCCTTGAGTCTCTCGACGTCGGAGAATGGGAGATTCTCCCCCTTCGGTAAGCCAGATGGCCATATTGCAGAGTGCATTCCGTTGCACTTCCCCCTCGTTAAGGGGCGCACTCCGATACCGTTGATGTCCGATAGCTTTGATAGTAATGGCTGGATTGACCACTATCTCGTCCATCGAGTATAACGGGGCAAATGATGGTATAGCGATGAACATCGGGATAATACTAGGGAATATGGTCCGAATAATCTCTATAGTCGTTCCGTGAACAATCCTTTGCGGGATCGGATTTCTTCTATAGTGAAAATGCCATGAAGCGCGAACCAACATCCGTGATACGAGAACCGAAATCAGAATTGGGAAGAAAAAGATATCATGATGTGAGTCAATGATTCCTTGCATCACAGGTGTTGCCGCGTCTTGAGATCCCAATTGCCATGGTTCCGCAGCATCACAAGGAGCGATTGTGAGGACCTTTAGGTACTCGGAGAGGAATAGCCAAATCATTTCCTTATTCCAAATCATTTCCTTATTCCGCTGTTCTCTCCGATCTTTCGCTCCCGAAATCGAGAGACTCCCCGCCTCATTCTTCTACTCATAAATTGACCCCCTCCTTGCCCATCCTTTCTCCCAATCAATGCGCAGAACCCGGCTCTATCGGCCGAGTACTCTCCCCTCGTCCTCCTCCCCCCCCCCCCCTTCTATATAGATCTCTATATATCTATATAGATCTATATATATCTATATAGAGATCTATATAGATATGGGAGATAGGGGCCCCCTCTCTATGGCCCCCCGATGGGGGAGAGAGGGGGCCTATAGATATAGGGGTGCCAACGCCGCCCTCTCCCCCATATGGAGTCTAGGGGCATATAGACATCTAGGGGTCCTTCGTCGGACATACATGGATGCATCCATCTACCTCCTATTTATTCTATACGTGATACAACTGATGACTGGTATCACGTATAGAATAGAAAAGGTGGATGGATGGCCCTATATCTATATAGGCCAACGGCCTATCTATATATGGGGCACCCCCTCCCTATAGATCTTATCTTATTGGGATTGGGCCCCCCCTCACCCTCCAGAGTTCAGATATGGGGCGGGCCCCTCCCCTCCCCTCTCTATAGATCAGATCTGGCAGATAGAGTGGGGCCCTCGCTGCCCCTATCTCTCTATAGAGTATAGATATGGCCCTATAGATCCCATATAGAGTGCCGGGGGGGCGAGTGGTTCGCTGCGCTCACCCCTCACCCTCCAGATAGAGATATAGGGGCGGGGCGGCCCTCCCCCTCCAGAGAGATCTCTCTATAGGGGAGTGCCCCATATCGTCATAGGGGCCCTCAATTGAGAAATCAATTGAGTGCCCCATATATTATATAGATATAGATCCATAGAAATCTATAGTATAGGGTCAATCGAGGGCCCCCTCTATATAGATGGGGGAGCGGGGTTCGCTACGCCATATAGAGATAGGGGCGGGGAAATCAATCCATCAATCACCATAGAATATCTAGAGAGGGGGGAGGGGGTGCCCCCCCCCCCTAAAGAGATCTATATATATCTATATGATATCTCTATGGGCCCTATATAGAGAGATCTGAGGGGAGTATAGTATCTATACATAGTAGGCCGTCTCGTCGGGGGAGGCCCGAATCTCTATATAGGGGCGGGGCCCCCCCTACCCTATATAGAGATTGGAGATATTGGGCCGACATATCTATACAGAGTTGGCCCGCCCCATCCCATCTATAGATATATTGATCCTTGTCACAAGGGCATACTACATGGTGGTCCAAAAATGGGAAGTATACAAAGGATCACGGTCACAAATTATCTTTCACGAAATCCTGTGCAACCTGACAATCTCATCAAGATATACCCATTCCACTACACTAGTTGTATAAGTGGTCTTTACCGAGAAAAATGAGCCACTTTTGTCAATTTATCCACCGTGACCATGATGGCATCGTGGTGGTATCTCGACATCGGTAGCCCAACAATGAAGTCTATGGAAATGATTTCCCACTTCTATTCGTATAACATGAGGATAGAGAAGACCAATTGGATGTTGATTCTTGGCCTTCACTTTTGGCACTCTAAATATCATGACACAAACTAATCCACGTCTCTATGAAGTCCCCTCCAGATAAACAGTTGTTTCAAGGTGGCGTGCATCTTCTTCACCCCGAGATGGGCTGAATAGGGTGCACGATGTGCCTCTACCAAGATGTCCTGCCTCAAGCCTCCATCTCTGGGAACATAAATCCAACCTCTTTGCCTAAGAAGGTCATACCTCTAGAGAAGAACCATCAAAATTCCCTTCAAGGGGTCTCTGAGACTCGATCTCTACTCTAGCTGCAATGTAGAAGCTTTCGTGAGGTAGCCACTATAGAATTCTACTCCACAAATATGTGCTCACTGAGGTGGTTATAGCCACATGTCTCTATCTCTGCTAATAGCGTATGCAACCACATTCTCATTCCCTTTCACATGCTCTATCTCCATATCATACTCACAAAGCAACTCCATCCAATGCCATTGACGAGCGTTGAGATTGGGCTATGTGAAGAGGTGGTGAAGACTCAAATGATCAGTCCTGAGTGTGAATATCCTGCCAAGAAGAAAGTGTCTCCATCGAACCAAGGCATGTGCACAACTGCCACAAGCTCAATATCATGATTCGGATAATTAATCTCATAATATTTGATTTTTTGAGACTCAAAAGCCACCACTTTCCCTCCTACATCAATACACCTCCAAGTCCTACCAAAGAAGCATCCGTGCATATGAAAAACTCACCCTGTGGATCTAGACCTGCAAGAATAAGTGTTGTAGTGAGACATTCCTTCAGTGTCTTGAAGGCCTACTCACACTTGTCTGAAAAAACAAACTTCTTCCCTTTCTATGAAGGGAAGTGATGGGGTGCACAATCTAAGAGAAGTCCTGAACAAATCTCCTGTAGTAACCTGCTACTCCCATGAATTTGCGCACCTCAGTCATAATAGTGGGTGTTGGCCAATCCATAATAGCTCTAATCTTGGAAGGATCAACGGCGATACAATCCCCAAAAATGATATGATCCAAATAATATACCTCTGTCTAAAAGAATGCACACTTCTCCAAGTCCCTATAAAGTTTTTGCTTTCAAGACACTTTGAAGAACCCGGTGAAGGTGCCCTCATGCTCTTCACGCATATGTGAGTAAATCAAAATGTCATCAAGGAAGATGATCATGAAGTGATCTAAGAAGGTCCTAAATATCCCATTCATCAAAATCATAAACAAAGGTACCCTTTGTGAACTCATAGTGACCATATCTCGTACGGAAGGCGGTCTTATGAATATCCACCTCTAAAATACTCACCGATAGTAGCCTAACTTAAGGTCTACCTTAGAGAAAAAAGCGTGGCTCCCTTCATCTGATCAAACAAATCATCAATGCGTGGAAGGGGATAACGATTCTTGATCGTTACTTTGTTCAGCTGGCGGTAATCAATACACAACCGCAAGGATCCATCCTTCTTCTTTACAAAAATCACTGGTGCACCCCAAGGGGATACACTAGGACAAATTAGGCCTTTCTCCAAAAGACCCCCAAGCTACAACTTGAGCTCACAAAGCTCGAGGGTAGTAATCCACTAAG
The DNA here is from genome assembly GCA_018340775.1 of Taxus wallichiana var. yunnanensis. Classification (NCBI taxonomy): domain Eukaryota; kingdom Viridiplantae; phylum Streptophyta; class Pinopsida; order Cupressales; family Taxaceae; genus Taxus; species Taxus wallichiana. The sequence goes on along the minus strand of CM031234.1, from coordinate 812,997,509 downwards.
GTTCTCATGAGATAGGCTCTACTCCCGGAACCATATCTATATAAAAATCTATCTCACGTGGGGGCGGTAACCTTGTTATCTCTCCTGGAAAGACATCAGAAAACTCTCTCAAAATGGGATGGTCATCTAGCGATGGTCCACTAGACCCATCCTCTGATCGGTCACTAACTATGACAATAAACATCTGAAAACCTTGTCGCACACACCACTTAAGCTGCATAGTGGAGATGGTGCAAATAGAAACGGGTCTCCTGACCCCCTATCACTACCTCAACTCCTAGATCATGTGTACAAGATATGATCTTGTGCTAATAATCCACTTTGGCTTTGTGTGCGAGATAACTATCTATACCCAAGATGACACCGTAAAATCCCAACATAAGGATACAAAGATCCGAGGTAGTGGTAAAAGGTCCCATATCTACTACGCACTCCTTAACTAAGGAGTCTATAGAGGTCTTGGCTCCAAAATCCATCTCAACATCCCAACTATGACCACGCCTAATCGCCACCACCTGTATTGCTCTATTAAAGATGGTGTAATAAAGGAATCAAAAGAACAGATTCAAACAAAATGGAGGTAGGAATACCACCGATACTACCTTTAGTCTTAATAATCGTACTGCGATGCTCTACCTAGCAATTCTTGACCACTGCATACATCCTATGACTGCGCCCCATGTCACCAATAGTAGGCTCTGAGGTCTATTTCTTACCCTTGTTATTAGGGTTTTATGGGCTATCTCTCTAAAAATGTCCAGTAACACCACACCCAAAACAACCACTCGATCCTCTCCCTTGAGTAGAAGCTCCAATCGGTGCCCTAAAGGGGTGTGTTGTGGATCTTAATAACCCAACTATTGATTTCTCGAGATATTTTCTAGTGAGCTCCTACTTACTAAGCTCTAGGTGCTCCCGTGTTCTAATGGAACCCTTAGGAGGAGGCCCCATACTCGACCCTCGTGCATCAAACCTCCATGGAGGTCTATATGGTGGGTGAGACTATTGCTGCTATGGTCTAAAATATGACTATGTTGAACCCTATCCACCACAAGGAGGAGGTATTGACCCCCTCAATCTGTTGTCCTGTATCTCTTGTATACAACTCCGGACTCGATCTTTAGCTTTGTTGGGTCTTTCCCCGAGTCTCCTCTACTATATAGGCCTTCTCAATGGCCTCAGCCAATGTCTATGGACAATGGATCCACACTACACCTCCAATGTCTAGATTCAGGCCCCGAGATGAACCTATGGATCCGCACCTACTCATCCTACATGTAATCAACATACTGGAGTAGATCCATAAATCTACTCTCATACTCAGCCACTGTAAGAGATGCCTGTCGGAGGTCATGAAACTCATCAATCCTCTGTTGTATGAACCTCCAAGATAAATATCTGCTTCTAAATTTTTCCTCAAAGAGCTCCTAGGTAACTATCTTAGAATCAACATGGAGCTTCTTCTCCTCTGTCCTCCACCAAACACCTGCTCCATCCCTTAGTAGATGGATCACAACACAAGCTTTTGTGTTGCTAGAATAAGGGCAGAACTTGAAGCATCTACTCAAGCTCACCAACCAGGCCTCTTCCTGAAATCCACCTATGTCACTAGAATAATGAGTTGGCCATAGCTTTAGGATCTCCCTGATGTGATCTTTCGCTGTAGTCTAACGGCCCCTAGGCCTCCTGCGCAGCTCATCTCTAAGCCTAGGGCTCCGAGACCTATCTCTGTGTCCTAAAACTTAGTCTCCCTATCCCCTCTATAGTGACTCTGCTCTGACTAACTCCTCATGGGAGTTCTCTCCTCTATGCTCCTCGCTATGCCGAGGAGATGCATGAGCCTCAATGGATGTCACCCTATCATGTTTGACTGAATGTGCTCCTACGGTCCCTCCACATAGAGTGGCATTAACATCTTGAAGTGTCTATAAAATATGTGGTAGGATAGTTGCTACAACATGATCTAGTGGTGGTAAGTCTAGGTCTATGTGAAAAGACCCCTCGTCTTATCCGCGCCTCTTGCACAGACAAAGGCGAGAGTTAGTTCACTATTATAGGTTTTATTCGGTTTCCATGATTACTAAAATATGTATTTTTTTTTCAAACAGGTTGTTTTCTAATTTTTTAAAAGTGTGATAGCTTTACGGTTCATGTCTCAAGTTTTCTAGTGTGCCCAAGGGTCCAAGCTCTTGAACCCATGCTCGATACCAAGTGTAAACTTGGCTAAAACAACTCACTTGAGACCCAAGAACAACCTAAGATTAGTCGAGAAAAAAATTATGGGATATTTTTTTGTATAAAAGTGTCTGCTACCCAGGTTACATAACACGGTTGCCACAAGCAAGGTTTAGAGGCCAAATAAAAATCTTAGCTCATAGTTTTCCTATTACAACAATTATTAAATTTACAAGGTCAAATCTTAGGGTTAGATTAATCATTAGGATTAAGAGGGAAATTTCACACTCTCCCACCCTCTATGAGCTTAAGAGATTCAACCTAAGTTTTCTCAAAATTAACGTACTTGAAATCTTCTAAAAACATTCCCATTAGATTGAAAATTTTCTCACCTTTCCATTGATATAAAGAAGTCCTCCTAACTCCCTGTATTTCAAAATTTATGGGTCGGAGGACCTTGGGAGGAAAATTTTCCCAAGGTGAGTCGGCGGGCCTAGGGGAGAAAATTATCCCAGGGGATGGGTCTGTGGGCCGGCGGGGATATTTTGGAAGTTTTCCCACTTAGGCCAAAAAACCACCTTTGCACCCACACGCCCACAAATCTACAAATCCTCAAGGGACACGTGGCACCTCCTAAGCTAATGCGGAGAAAGTGGGGTGGCGAGGATAAAAGAATTTTATCACCCGGAAGGGTGAAAAGGGTAAAATTCACGCAAGCCTCAACCAACGCAATAATATGCCATGTGTCACCAACCATTAGCTATAGGTCAAAGAGCGGCGGGGATATTTTAGAATTTTTTTCTAAAATTTTTCTAAATTGTTAAGGCTTAAAAGGATCCACTCCTCCACCGACGCCTCGTGAAGCCACGTGGCAGCACCTTATTGGTTGTGGGCCAGTGGGACCACGGAAGAAAAATTTCCAAATAACTTTTTGGACTTAGATCATTGTTTTGAAAAAATCAAGGCTTGCGAGTCAGGCGGAGTAGTGGCAAACTTCATGACTTTGCACTTTTTGGTAAAAAACAAAGTTACAAAGTTTTAGTCCGTGGGTGCGCCAAGAATATTTTATTCATTTAAATTTGACAATTAGATTAATTTTGAAACCAAACAAAGTAAAAACATCATAAAACCACAACTTTTGATAAGAAACTTTTTCTTTGCCAAACAAAGACTTTCTGGAAAGCTCTCAACGTCCTCTTTGCACATAAACCTTAAGAATTTGATTTTGATAAATTTTAAAGGGTCAATTTTGAGAAAAATATCTTTCTGTCACTTATAAGTGAACTGGTATTTTTAACTTATCAATTTTGTTCAAATTTGTCATTAATTCTTTTTCATCTTACCAAACAGGCATGAAGGATTTTACTTGGAAAATTTTAGGATAGATTGCAAGGTTAAAATTTGCTTGATTGGTTTGCATTCGAAAATTACCAATGTTTACACTGCAAAAAACCTGCAATTTCACCTTTACTTGATTTGAAAGGTTCTTTAAAAATTTCTTGAGTGTTTTAGTTTAGTTTGGGGATCATTCTAATCTCATTAAGTCCAAATGAATATTTCATTTGTCTCTTATAAATTTGTGGGGTTTTTTAGACATTTGATAAAAAGAAATTTGTGAAGTATATAGTGAAGTAGAAATGAGGTTTTTACACTTCAAGAACAAAGATTAAACTATCTCTTTTGTCATGCAATAAAAACATTGAATTTATTCCATGCTAGTTTTAAATAGTTTTCTTTCCTTCAATCAATTGATAGAGACAAGAATGCAACTTCTATTCCCTTTTTTAAAAAATTAAACATTTCAAATGAGACACAACAGTGCAAGATTTCGTCATATGTGTTTCCTTTTCACTTTTACAATAGAGATTTCCTACTGTATATCAAACACAAATTTCCAATGGAAATAATATCATATGAACAAGGAAAAACACTTCTATTAATTCAAAGGAATCTCTTACAACTTCTTTCCCATTTATTTTTGAAATACAACATACCAAATGCATATCTTAAATTTCTGTTCATAGAACTGAATACTAGATATAGTCTTCCATATTCAATTACAACTTTCATATCTAAAACCTCGAGTGGTCTTTCCAACTCAATAATATATAATATCATCCACTTCAAGTGGGAAAGGTTACAAAAGAAGTTGTTGATGCAAAATCACAGCACCCCTGGATGCAGATCAGGTTTCTAGGTTGATCACTTTGGCATCCAGTGTGATTGCATAACATTGAATCCTTTCTCCAAGTGTGGGACTTGAAAAAATGAGAAAGGATTCTCCAGAGAAGGCTGGTTCCTATTCCTCTGTTCAGATGCACACGAAATATGCAGAGGGTTTTCTCAAAACCTAATCTAATCTGCCAAGGAGACAAGGTAAGAAGATGCATAAAATAAATCTAAGCTAATAGAGGTGATGCACCGAGGAATGAAGAACACCTATTTTGCCAGTGAACACAGACCATTTGAATGTGATATAAGATCATGCACAGATGACAAAACCTGCAGTGAAAGACCAGGAGGATGCAAAAATGAACACAGAGAGGGCTGAGAATCATCCACAGACATGCATTACTTGCTCCAAAGATTGATACAATACACTACAGAATGCCATGAGGCAGAATAGTATTACAGTTCAAATGAGAGGTTCGAATTCCACAAATTCACCTGAGGAGAAGAAGGGAGAGGCAAAACAGAAAAAAATGTTCGACCTTGAAAAGAAGCTCCTCTTTACAATATATAGAAAGAATGAGAGAGGGAAGAGAGAGAGGAAAGCCAAATCTACCCCAACCACCTCCAGGTTGCATTCCATTCATCTCATTATGGCAGAAGCGGCGGATCCTGGCAAAATGGTGGGCTGTTTCCAATCTAACGAAGCGTGCGTATCTGCTGCATTAAAGTTGTTTGTTGAAGCATTACTTCTGCTTGTTATTTCATGCCAGAGGCGTTTCTTGATTTTCTCTCTCCAAACTGAACCAAAATGCAAGATTGACCCTGGAATCGTGTAGAGAATTTTACCATCTTTCCATTGATATAAAGAACGTGCCAATCCGAGCTCTGGATCGAAAGTTATGGCGATCTGAAGATTTAGGGCAAAAATGGGCCAAAACGTGTTTTGAAATCTTTCCCACGCTCTGCCACCTGGATGACACGTGGCACGTGCTGATTGGACGAGCAATTCTCTCTCCTCTACCTTTCGCGGGCTTTCCTTTTGAAATTTCCTTGTGGGCCCCTTAAACTTGGACACGTGGCGCTATTTCATTGGTTCGGGTCAGTGCTCGAAACCTCGCCCTTTGACTTTTGGACTATCTCCCTTGTGACACGTGTCGTGATTTGATTGGTCCGCGGGTTTGCCGGCTTTTCGCGCCCTTCGCGTCTTTATGTCCCGGATGTCCCAAACTATTTGGGACAAAAACCTCCGATCTGCCTGAAATGGGCTTCCTCGTCCCTCATTTGCCGATGACACGTGGCGCAATCTGATTGGCTCTCAGCTTTTTCGGCTATCCGCGTCCCTCGCGTCCCTGCGGCCCAGATGTCCTAGTACGAACTTTCTCTGTTTTGGCCAAACCAGCCGGTTCGTGTCCATTTGTCCCAAATGTCCCAGTGCTTCGTGGGCCAAATTCTTCCGGTTCGCCCGATCCGGCCGATTCACGTACCTCTGGCCCAGATGTCCCTTTTGCTCTCCGGACTGTTTGTTCTCATTTCGGCCAATCCGGCCGGTTCGCGTGCCGTGTACTTGTGTCCCATTTGTCCCGGATGAAGACTTGGGCAAATTTTTCTGTGATTTTTCCTGTTTCAATCTACTTGCCTGGAACTGCAAAAACTCTGATGCATGTTATCGAAATTTACCCTAGGGGGTGAAATTTTGACAACAGCTTTGACGACTCGGCGGGGTCACACTCTGCTAGGTGAAATTACCGTTGAGTTCGAAGCATCCATTAGGCATGGAGTCATGAGTTGTAACCTGCAACTGATCTGAACTTTGAAAACCCCCCTCTGAGCCACTTGAAACCCACCGGACATGGAGTTTTTCTCACCAAAATGCCATTGGAACGAACTGTGCAAGAGCAGAACCAGCAACACCAAAACTATGTACAAAACTGAAAATCATACATGTCCCAAATGGAACATGCAGAGTGTGCACAAGCACTTCTTCTCTAATGAAAGCAAAAGCAAGCTAAACAAACCCTGCAATTGGTTGTGAGAAATAGCTTCCCTTTCTCAAAAGTGGCAGCCATGCAATTGATTTGGAGCTGATCATGGCTGTTAGGATGAGTGGAAAATCAACAAGAAGCTGGTATTCTATCCAAATCATCAAAGTATCACCTGAAAACAAATCCAATACCTCTTTTAGTTGCTCTGCATTTGGATTGAAGAGGTATGGCAGCTGATCCTTGGTACTTTGTAGCTCACCCTCATGCTCAGAAGAAAGCATGACTGGTTGTGACTTCTCCTTTGGCTCCAATGAAGCCAAATACCTGATTGGGCAAGGTCTGATCCTTTGAGTATGCCCATTTCCCTGATTTTCAACTCCAAGAATGGAGTCTTCTTGCGGACCTTCTTGAATGGATGGTGTGGAAGAAATGGTGAAATTCCTCTGTCCTTTCTCTTCCTCCAATGAAGAACGTGAAAGATTAAAATCTTCCAATCTTGATTCCGAAGAGCTATTATAAGATGTTGGCTGTTGTAAATGAATGCCCTCCTTCATGACAGCAGACTCAAGTGTTTGGAGTGTGGATGATGAAAGAGAGAAAGGTGGAAACTCAACCGGCTCTTCTCCATCAAAACAGTCCTCCAAATCTGACAGATAAACTACCTTATTATTGTCTGCTGCGCAAATATTCAACTTCCTCCATGGTGTCTTCTTGATCTGTAACTTGACCACCATGGTTTCTTTCTCCCTTCAACATTGAGTTTGAGAGGTCAAACTCCTCTTCAGCACTGGAACCGAGAGAGGTGAAGTAGAAAGAAGAACTGAAGGTTCTCCTGTAGCCTGCTTTGTGCTCAGAGCTCTTGGATCTGCAATTTTCTCCCCATACCGGAATGTGCTCCTCTTCTTTTGGATTTGGAGCAGCTTCTACTTCCTCCAATGTTTGAAGACAATCTTGCTCTTGATTGAACTCTTCCTCCAGCATGAAGTTTGTCAAGTCAAACTCTTCAATCTGCTGCTCTAGAGGACAAGTTGGGACTGCAAGATCTTCTTCTTCTGCTGCAACAAAATCAGTCCTAACCACCACCTGTTCTCCAACCCTAGCCTCTTCTGTAGGTTTAGCCATCAAGGGGATCTTTGTCATCCCAAATCTAAGAGCCCAACTCTTCGGACTTTGAATTTCTTCATCTTTGTTTGGCTTCTCTTTTTCTTTGTTGTTTTCCTTGGTGGCATTCTGATTTTCATCCTCCCAACATGGATTTGGGAATGCAAGAGGAGGGATGGGTTGTAACTCAACTGATTTGACATTTTTTTGTGGTGGTGGAGGAGGTGAAACCTCTTGTTTCTTTGGAGTGGGAGGTATTTCATTTAGCTCTTGTGGAGGGGATGACTGTTTAGAAGGAAAAAGGAAAGAAGAATTGAGGTGTGGTGGAAGACTGAGAGGTGGAGACATGGGATCAACATTTGGGACAGCAGATGGAGAGTTTAAAATTTGCAAGTCCAAATGAGATGATGCTACTTGAGTAATGGGAAGAGAAAAACCAGATGATGGTGTAGAACTTACCCATTGACAAGGTTGTTCAACACCAAATGTATAGGCCTCTATTTCTGTTGTCCATTGTGCAAGTTGGGGCAGCATCTTTATCATGAAGTCTAGCTTCTCTTGAGGGCTGAAGTGTCTTGGAAAAGGGCCTCCCCATGGACAAGGAGTCCTGTAACTGATCCCGAAAGCTTTCATCTATGCCTGAGCCCTGGACTGCACTATGTTTACCTCCATCTTTTGGATCTTCTCCAACAGACCAGCATCTTGCATCTGATGGTCTTCATTGTATGCATACTCTTGCTCTTGGAAGGCTCCATAGCCAAACTGACTTTGGCACTGCTGCTCATATGGGTATGCATACTGATCTTGAATCTGCTCAAAATGTTGATTTGGAGGATTTGTAAAACATGTTGGAGGTGGAATATACTGCTGTTGTTGATGTGAATTCCATGATGGAAATGAAGTCATGATTGCACAACTTCATAGAATGAGAGAATGATGGAAGAGATGGAAGGAAGAATGGATGGAAAATGAATGGAAAGGAAGGTCTGCAACTTTAGAGATGGGTTGTTGACCAGATGGAGTCGCCAGATGTGTTTGCAAGTGCCTCCAAAGGCTGAAATCTTCACAGGAACACATCAACCTGCAAAAGATGAAGTGGAAGACCTCTAGAGTCCCACCGGGCGTGCCAAAACTGTTGATGCAAAATCACAGCACCCCTGGATGCAGATCAAGTTTCTAGGTTGATCACTTTGGCATCCAGTGTGATTGCATAACATTGAATCCTTTCTCTAAGTGTGGGACTTGAAAAATGAGAAAGAATTCTCCAGAGAAGGCTGGTTCCTATTCCTCTGTTCAGATGCACACGAAATATGCAGAGGGTTTTCTCAAAACCTAATCTAATCTGCCAAGGAGACAAGGTAAGAAGATGCATAAAATAAATCTAAGCTAATAGAGGTGATGCACCGAGGAATGAAGAACACCTATTTTGCCAGTGAACACAGACCATTTGAATGTGATATAAGATCATGCACAGATGACAAAACCTGCAGTGAAAGACCAGGAGGATGCAAAAATGAACACAGAGAGGGCTGAGAATCATCCACAGACATGCATTACTTGCTCCAAAGATTGATACAATACACTACAGAATGCCATGAGGCAGAATAGTATTACAGTTCAAATGAGAGGTTCGAACTCCACAAATTCACCTGAGGAGAAGAAGGGAGAGGCAAAACAGAAAAATGTTCGACCTCTGAAAAGAAGCTCCTCTTTACAATATATAGAAAGAATGAGAGAGGGAAGAGAGAGAGGAAAGCCAAATCTACCCCAACCACCTCCAGGTTGCATTCCATTCATCTCATTATGGCAGAAGCGGCGGATCCTGGCAAAACGGCGGGCTGTCTAACAGAAGCGGCGAACTGTCTGCTGCATTAAAGTTGTTTGTTGAAGCATTACTTCTGCTTGTTATTTCACGCCAGAGGTGTTTCTTGATTTTCTCTCTCCAAACTGAACCAAAATGCAAGATTGACCCCGGAATCGTGTAGAGAATTTTACCAGCTTTCCATTGATATAAAGAACGTGCCAATCCGAGCTCTGGATCGAAAGTTATGGCGATCTGAAGATTTAGGGCAAAAACGGGCCAAAACGTGTTTTGAAATCTTTCCCGCGCTCTGCCACCTGGATGACACGTGGCACGTGCTGATTGGACGAGCAATTCTCTCTCCTCTGCCTTTCGCGGGCTTTCCTTTTGAAATTTCCTTGTGGGCCCCTTAAACTTGGACACGTGGCGCTATTTCATTGGTTCGGGTCAGTGCTCGAAACCTCACCCTTTGACTTTTGGACTATCTCCCTTGTGACACGTGTCGTGATTTGATTGGTCCGCGGGTTTGCCGGCTTTTCACGCCCTTCGCGTCTTTATGTCCCGGATGTCCCAAACTGTTTGGGACAAAAACCTCCGATCCGCCCGAAATGGGCTTCCTCGTCCCTCATTTGCCGATGACACGTGGCGCAATCTGATTGGCTCTCGGCTTTTTCGGCTATCTGCGTCCCTCGCGTCCCTGCGGCCCAGATGTCCCAGTACGAACTTTCTCTGTTTCGGCCGAACCGGCCGGTTCACGTCCATTTGTCCCAAATGTCCCAGTGCTTCGCGGGCCAAATTCTTCCGGTTCGCCCGATCCGGCCGATTCGCATACCTCTCGCCTAGATGTCCCTTTTGCCTCCAGACTATTTGTTCTCATTTCGGCCGATCCGGCCATTGGTTCGCATGACTTCACGTACTTGTGTCCCGCTTTTTTCCCAGGATGAAGACTTGGGCAAATTTTTCCGTGATTTTTCTGTTTCAATCTACTTGCCAGGCTGCAAAAACTCGATGCATGTTATCGAAATTTACCCTAGGGGGTGAAATTTTAACAACGAAGTTTCACAAGGTACCGTCAAAATCTATCTTCCTCCTCAATTACAATGTACAGAATACAATTTCTTCCACATTTATTCAAAACCTAGAAAACAAAGTATATCTCTTTCACATTTCAAATTACAACTTTCATAGCCAATACAAAACATATTTCCATCACCAATAATGTACAAGGTCATCCACTTCAAGTGGAAAGGGGTTACAATAAGAATAATCTCAACAAGGACTATCAAACTTGTCTTTTTCCTTGCTCTAGAATAACAACATGTAGATCCATCATTCTCCAATTTGATCACAACAAAAAGAGGGAAAAGGAAATGCTCTCCATGCAAACAAGACATCTAATGAAAAGGATAAGCCATCCTTCTTCATTGGCCCCTGAGCCCCAAGTAAAATGCAATAAGAAATGTTTTTCAACTCACGGAAACAATAGGCTTCCAAAACACACATGCAATTTCACATTTAAAACACATTCCAAAACAAAAATGTAGTTTTCAACCACAAATAAAAGACAACAAACAACACTCAAGCTTCCTCATACAAGCCAAAGGAGCAAGAAAATATGGGGGTACTGTTTATGCCTCCCAAGGGGAAATGGGTATCACCACCAGAGAACAACCACCAAAAATATATATATCATTTCAAATCCTTGACATGCCCTTATGCCTCCCCCAAGTAACCCTTATTCCTCACATTTCCTTATGCCTCCCCAACCTCTTATGGAACCCCATAACGAGTAAATAAATGCAAGCTATTTCTTTGTAAGGTGGAACCCAAATCCCAACTCCCTCCACACTTATACCTCCCAAAAACACTTATGCCTCCCACGAAATACCCCACAGTCTTCTCCTAGACCATCCCTAGGCCATTTACCCAAACAACCCACACATATGCCAAAACATTCACAACAATAACATTTACACAAATAAAAGAAGAGCATTTCAAGAGCCAAGCTCTTACCTCTCCATAATGGAGTTTGTTCCAAGTTCTAAACAACAAGCTTTCCAATGCAAAACAGCCCAAGATCAATGAAACACAGGCCTATAAAAAGTCTGCAAACTTTCTCCAAAAGTAAGAGCTCAAAACAACAAAAGAATTCACCCCAAATGAAGTATGCAAAAGTGAAGCAACCCCAAAAACAAGCTAAGGAATTTGAATATATAGAGAGGGAAGAGAAGAGGATGAGGTGGATCCAAGTGGGATGCCACATCACACATCCTCAACTCCAACTCATAAGTCAACTTCAATCTCCAAGGCACAATAAATAGGTGGGTGAATAATATGACAACTTACACACTCCAAGACAAGCCCACACCCCATAAGGACTGAAATTAAAAACATGTAAGAAAGTGCAATTAAAACATTCAGCTTGACTTACAAAAATGCATAAAGAAGGTCTAAATTTAACCCTCCAACCATAAGCAAGGTTGGTAAATAAATTTAAGAGGTATGGGACAAGTTTAACTTGTCCCACAAGCCTCCAAAATCATCCTCCAAGGAAAAATTTGAATTTCTAAGAAGGTGGAGTGTTTCATACTCTAAAATCAACTTACATATCCCTTACACATTTCTTACAACACTTTAATTCAAGGCCAACAAATCTATTAATTACTTTCTTATGACATATTTTAATTAATTAACTTAACAACAAGATTACTCACAATATTACACACCATTTAATAAATAATGAAAGGGGTCAAAGCACCACAAAATAAACACATGCAAACATTAACATAGGAACCAAATAAAATAAAATACATAAAACCTCTTTGTCACATTTAAAGGTGATACCCCCATAGGAATCCCTAACACAATCAAACACACACAACAATACAGTCACCATGGTGACCTTGTTGAATTCATCTAGAATTCCAAAGTGGTTGGTCTCCAATCCCCGATGTTTTTGTAATATTTTAAACCTGAAAAATACAAATACCTCCTTCGGCCTTGTGGCCATATTAGAACATCCAAATGAATATAAATATAATTTCAAGATCATCGACATATATGTGAATCAAAACAATCATCAAGACAATCAGCAATATCACTTACAATTTCATCCACAACTATATCATGATCAATTTTAATTCAATTCTCATTTTATAGGTCTATTCAAAATATCTAAATATCAAAAGTCCGGACAACATCTATAACATAACCATGTCAAACAATATATCAACCTCAATATCTAAAAGGTCTCTAATAACCATCATGCACCATATTTGAATCAAAGTCCATAATAAACCATGATCTAACATCTAACATCATACTAAATTAAACTATAACAATGTCCATAATATAGTCAACGTGATGTCAGGATCAATATCACAAGGTGTCAAAGGGAAGCGGGCACTATAGAAGGTCTTAGCTAGATCACTAATCAAGTCATAAGCTCGCCTAACATATCATGAATGTCATTTGATATAGTTGTTTAGATCAGGACTGGATGTGAAGAATAATATTTGGTTCTAGTGGCAACATTAATATGAGGTTCAGTGTCCAACTGCACTAACCCCATAATTTTCATTTCACGACAACCATTTAAAGGATACTTTTGGGTTTGACAAAGTTGAGGCTTCGTGATCATGGGTCCCTATTACAATACTTTTGTTTGAACCATTGGGATCTATTCTATCATCCTTTGGATGCGTGGGGAGAGGATCGTTAAAGATTGAGCTATATGTTCTATGGGGATATTGGTCCCATGTAGGTGTTCTAAGTTGGCGTTGTTGGGTTTTCCAAAAACATGTCAACAAATAAATGTCTTTGATCCTTTGGAAAACGTTGTAGAAATTTGTTACAATCGTGGCATGTTCTTTCATCATGCCCGCGAAGCTTATTGAAGCTATGCAATATAAATAAGGATCATAATCTTGAGGCCTTTAGTTTGTGCCTTGTTGTGGTCTAAAATTATGATTATTGTTCAGCTGTTGATTGTTATAGTTAAAATTTGGGAACCCTTGCCCTTGGTTTTGGAATTGGTTTAGATACTGCTTGGGTATTGCTTAGGTCTTTGGTTCTACATTTATCTTGATTACTGAGGTTGTTGTTATTGTTATTGTTATTTTTACGGTTAAAATCTACAGTGTTGACTAAGGGCAAGAAGTTATTGTTTCTCTAATTGTTTCCATTGTTGTTGTTATTGGTAGTATTCGTATTGGGAGGACTAACAACATTAGGCTTCTTGGGCTGGTCAGTAACTCCATCTGTCGTGACCCCACGGTTCTTATTAAGGACCTTGGGCCCTTGATTATTGTTTTTACTATTGGAGTAACCAAGGTTATTTTGGTTAGGGGTGACTAACCTTCCATTTTCTCCATAATTCTTACGACCACTGTTAATGGTTGTTTGGTCAATTTGAAGAGCACCCTCTAGCACCTCTTTATAGCTCCTTAGCAGAACTTTTGAACCTCTTCCTTTGTCTACCTATTGAGAGAGTGGAGGAACAAATCACAAAGCTTTGTCTGATCCATATTTGGAGTGCTAGTAGAGGAGTAGAGAAACTTTCACCACCTTTAAATGAATTGGGTTGCGCACTCGTTGTGCTTTTGTTTTATATGAAGGAATTTTGTGATTCCTATTCTCAAAAGTTTGTTCATATAAAAATACTTGATAAATTTTGATACAATTTGGTGTATAGAATCATCGGTATCCTATAGTACCAATCGAGAGCAATACCTTCTAGTGTCTTAGGGAAAATCTTCGCAACAACTGCATCCCATGGGATCAGCTCTCGAATGGATATTACGTAAGATTTGATGTGGGCGTTAGGATCACCCTCCCCTTTGAATTTTGGAAGATTGAGAAAGGGTCTTGGGAGCATGAATGTCCAGATGGATAAGTCTAGAGGCTCCTTAAGATATTCAGAATAGGTCCCATTGCGTACGTTTCCACCATTAAAGATCCTTGTTGGGGAGGTGGAGGTTGCATCGAGTTTCTGAAATGGGACAGCGTAAACATTTTTTGGGGCGTATGGCATCCCCTGTGGCTTTCCATACATACCTAGGTAAGTGTACATATCCCCCTGCATAGATTTATAATACATGTGTACCTAGGGAGTTCCTTAATTTAATATGGAATCGAAGGCACAAAGCTAGGGAATGCATTGCATTTCTAGTTGGTATGGCATTTGAGAATGCACTTCCGGTTGGTGCCTATTGTAGATATCCATATGTGGCATGAGGGGGAATACCCAAGGTTCCGTCCTAGTTAGCAAATCTCCAAGGTTTTGAGCACCCATATAAACTGAAGGATTTTGTGCAGTAGGTATTTCTCCATAATTCTATGGATAGGGAGAGAAGTTATTTCTTTCCCTACGTATGAACTTTGAGTATTTTAGGAAAGCTCTAACTCCTTGAATTTTTCTACCAACGTTGAGATGATGTCTCCTGTTGATGGGGTGGTGCTTTTCTTAGGTTCTTGTTGTTGAACTCTTGGAGGTTGTTGAGGAGTGTGGTATCCTGCTATGAATTGTTCACTATGCTACCACCCCTCGTTAGTAGTATTTTTGGTTGGTGGAGGGGTAGCGTTATTGTTTTGGATTAGAACATCACCTTGTCCTTGTAACCTATCAAAATCTTGGTTCATATTCTAGAATCATTGTTCACTCCTAGCATATCATGCTAAGTATTCCTCATCTAGATGTGGGAGTTGGTCCGATTACATGCTAATGGGTTATCGAAACAATACGAGGAGATGAACTTGCTTCCCTAGTGAAAGTCATGTTGTTTGAACTTGATTGTTCATGAGGATATGTCTGCATGATCTGGTCAAGTTCCTTAATACGTATAGAGGAACCAACATTGGTTCCCTGAAGAAGAGGATTTTGAGCATTTGAGTGGTTGTTTTTCCCATGTTGAGAGTGAAGGTGATTGTTGTGGTATACATGTTTGGTACTTGTACATGTCAAAACCTGGGATGGGTCAACCGTACTTGTATCCCAACATATTCGGAGGGTATAAAACTATCTGTAGAATAAAGGATGGATGAAGAAAGTGGACACGCTTAGAGACTAGCTATTCACATCGGGTTCACCAATTTGTACGAAAGAAAATAAACATGTGACCTTCTTTGTACCCAACTTCCCGAGGCCGTGCGAGACAACCAATGTAGAATATAAATGGATGTGTGTGTTTGGTGGTGATGGATAATCTAATGAGGCAGCCTTATATCTTCAACACACAATAACGAGATTTGTGAATCTAAGGAAAATAATTCTCTCCTAATTTGAAGTGGCATGATTGATCGATCAATATGATAGCTTCTCAGAGACTCCAGTCAATATCGAGCTCTGTCGAGATTCTATTCACTAGTTGTTAAACATGCAGAAATTAACATGCAAGTGCCTCATATAGATTTCCAGACAAGGTCATGGAAGTAAGAATGAGAGGTGTAATGAATCCATAGGGACTATGGACAATTCTTGATTTGGTCCAGAAGGTCTTAGCCTAATCGGCTGCTTATGTTCAATAATGAAATTTGTGCAATGATATCGGGTGGAAGTGGTGATGATCTAAATATTGATGCACGCAAACTAGTGTTGATATCTAATTGGTTAGCAGGCCCATTGGGTTGCGGGACCTGAGGATCACAACCAAAAAACTCATGGATGTTGTGTTCCTGTTATGTTCATGTGTGTAATTAAACCTTGTTGTGGGAGCTATCTAATAATCGTAGGCTTGATTAACAACGATGTTTAGTGTGTTTAGTTCTATTTTCTTAGAGAATGTAGCAGGTGTTTGTAAGACTGTCAAACGTAAACTTGTATCAATAAATTTTATCAACTATGACCCATTGGGTTGTGGGACCAAAGGATCATAACCGTACGTATTTTCTTGTTGTGGGCCATTGATGGTCATACATAATAAAATTGAAATGATCCTGATAAAACAAACTAACTATAAAAGGAAATCTAATCTATTTTTTGGCATTTTCACAATATATCAGTTTAAAAGAATAAAATCAAACTAATCTAATAAAATTAAATGTTTTTTTATCTTTTCTAGTTTTTAAGCAAATGTGTTCTAATCTAATAAGAAAACTAAAGACAAGGAATCATCCTGGATGTAGCTGGTTACTTGTATGAATATGTGAATCTAAATCTAAAAAAACCTAATCTAATCAAAACCCTTTAAACCCTACCTCAGAGGTGAAGAACAAATCATTACCCTGAAAGAGCTATTGTTCCCCACAACTTCCCTGGTAATGTCAAAGAGAAAACTTTCTAATAATTTGATCTACTTGTAATTGCCTAATTAATTGAAATGAAAAATTTTACTACTCTATTTGATATGTAATTGAAACTAATAATTCAAATTTGAGAATTTGGAAAATGAAGAAAATTAACAAATAATTACAAACTGGATAAACAAGAGCTTTGGCAAATCCATTTGTATTTGTGTCTGTCCCCTCAGTTTGTTCCTTTCTTTCTTTGTGTGTTCATATGATTCCAAGGAATTGGGAATGCAAGAATAGCAAGCAGAAGAAGACACTTGAGCAATGGTAGCTTGAAGTCGGTCTAGTTGTAGTGCAAGAAAAAGAGAGATAAGACAAGATATCTAAGCTTGGTTATGTAATTCCTAGCAAGATTGTGGCAGCAATACTATGCAAGATACAAAAAAATTCTCAGCCTTTTTCTTGAACACAAGCATGGAATATATAATAATTGGGGCTGGGATGTGCCTTCATGCACAAGGCAAGAAGAGGTAGTTCCAACTAACTAAAGCACATGCAAAAATAGAAGAGGAAGGAGAACCAAGCAATCAAAACTATTTTTAGACAAATTGGTTCACAAACGCATCCTAAAAGTGAAGTTAAGTGAATTGTCGCATGTTAAAAACATGCATGATAGAATCTAGGAAAATCACTCAGGAGCGTCACCCTACGCAGGGTGGCAGTTTTAGAACCTCTTCCCAGGCAGGGAAACAGTCCTAACACTAAAGGCCAAAACATGCATAGAATGAAGCGGGAAGCTAGAAAAAGCATGGAAAATCTATGTAAGGATGTCTAGGCTACAAATATACACTGCATATGGGTTTTGGAGCTTGAACATCTTCTGAAAGGATGTGAATCATCATTGGGGATTTTTGTAACCATTTTCCAATAATGTAGCACATGCAATTTTGGGTGCATACAGACACAACACGAGTCTAACATTTCTAACTCATGTATGTATTTTTCTTGATATTCATTATCTTTATGTATCCCTTTGAGAGAAATGTGCAATGAGGATACCTCAAGTTCAAGTGGGATGATGACCTCAATATTAGAGACAAGTGAGAAATGAGTTACATTAGTGGGTGTATGCACACTAGTGTGATAAGCCCAAAGAGCGTAAAATAGTTGATTATGTCAGTCATCACCACTAGAAGCAATTGTCTTGCATAAAATTTTGACTATATTTTTGTTGGGGGACTCATCTTTTCCCTTTCCTTATGGGTACTAAGGAGTAGAGAATAACCATTTAATGTTGAGTTTTACACACAAATTTTTAACCTCATTATTTTTGAAGCAAGATCCATTATCAGTGATAATGGAAGAGGGAATGCCAAATTGTGTAATGATATGGGTAGTGAGGAAACCACAAATGTCACCGCCTATTATATTTCACATTGGGACTACTTTGAACCATTTGGTAATGTATTTGGTAGTAGTAGTCATGTATTTTTGTCCATCAACTATTTTAGGATTTATGATGAGAATGAGATCAAAACCCCAGAGAGAGGATAATCATATCGGCGTAATGGGTTGGAGATCATATGCAGGTGTGTTAGTGCAAAATCATAGTACTTCAGAATGTCTACAAATCAACGGGTTGAGACTATTAGTGTGATTGCATAACATGGAGCATCTCCCAAAGTGTGGGACTTTGAAATCGAGAGAGCTCTCTGGATGAAGGCCAGTTCCTATTCCTCTGTTCAAGTGCACACATAAAATTTGTAGAGGATCTATTCTAAAATCTATTCTAACTTACCAAGGAGACATGGTTAAGAAGATGCAAGAAATTAAACCTAAACTAACAGAGGTGATGCACTGAAGGAATGTTGAACATTTGCATTGCCTTTAAACACAAACCATTAAAATGTAAAACAATATCCATGCACATATGACCAAGATTGCAATGAGGATTGAAATCATCCTGACTTATTCTATATCTCCAAGAAATGATACAGTACATTACAGTAGCCAAGAGGTAGAAATTACATTACAATTTGGATGGAGGGGTTTGAGGCTCCACGAATTCACCTACAGAGTAGAGAAAAAGGGAGGGTGCAAAGCAAGAATGTCCAACCCTTTACAATGAGCCAAGCTCTTACCTTTATAGATGAAGTGAAGAGAGGAGAAGAAAAGAGGCAAGAAATCTGATTTGGAAGCTCAGCTACTAGCCATCAATGCCCCTGCAAATCTTCCTACAATCTATCAATTCTTCCTCTCCATATCTTGTTTGGCATGTTGAAGAAGGAAGAAAAGTGGATCAAATCAAATTTGATCTGGTTGTTGAAGTAATCGGATCATACATTAATGGCATGAAATACATTTTCCTATTTTTCACCCACCTAACCTTGTCAAAATTAAAGTTTCAGGATTCCATGGCATAGAGGAGGTCAGATATTTCCAACTATACCAAATTTGTTGAATTTCAAGCATTGGATCGAAATATATGCCCATTTGAATACTTGAATTGGATCCATACAAAAATGGTGAAAAACCAGTTTTGTAAAACGGGTCCATGGGCCCAAAATTCACTTTATGCCTTTTGCACAAAAATTACAAAAGTATAAAAATCCCCCAAGCCCCTGCTTTGTCATTCACTTTTCCCAAAACTCATCTTCGGGCCCATCGCCCCGCATTTCCCACTTGGGCAAAAAGTCTTCCCAGGCCCATCGGCCCGATTTTGGCAAAAAAATCCTTCTAAGGCCCACCTCCCCACATGTAATTTAGGCTTGACATGTGGCTTCTCTAGGCATTGGCGGAGGTGCAGCTTACTTTTATACTTTACGCATTTTTGAAACAAAAGCCAAAAATTCAAACTTCCTCCAGTGACCCGCCTTCCCGCTTTGACTTAAAACATGGCCACGTGTCCCTTTTGTTTGGCGGGGTCATATGTCTGATCCTAGACACGTGGAGGCTCAACACACATTTGGGACCTGCCCCCAGATTTTACCTTTGAAGTTGTACATACGAGGCATGGAGGCTTCCGTTGACCCTTCTATACTTAGTCGATTTAAATGGCTAGCTCTGTCCCCTTTTGACTTTTGGACACGTGGCAAGCATGTGCTTGTTTGGAACTGGACTTTGGGTCTGACCTTTGAAGATGCATTGATTAGACATGTGGAGGCCTCTGTTGTCTCTTCTTAGTAAATTCAATGGCCATCTTTTCCCCCATTTTGCACTTGGGAACATGGAAGCCTCACACTCATTTGAGTCTTTACTTTAGGTTGCACCTTTGAAGTTACACCGATGAGACATGTGGCTCCTTTCATAGCTTAGCTCTATTTCTTTTATACTTAGCCAATTTGGGCTCACTGCCTTTCTCATTCCCTAACTACGTGGTGGGTTGGCACATGTTTGAGTCTCCACTTTGGGCCCAACCTTGGTGTTACACCGATGAGACATGTGGAGGCCTCCACTAACACTCTTATACTTAACCGATGTAAAGCCTCGAGTGAACACTGCCTCATTAGGTTCTAGGACATGTGGAGAGTTGGCGCTAGTTTGAGTCTCCACCTTGGGATTTCACTTTTAAAATTACGTCGAGCTGACATGTGGCTCCTTCCACTCATTTGGAATTTTCAACGGCCGACTCTGTCCCTTTTTAGACCTGGGACACGTGGAAGTTTTGTGCACATTTGGGGTCTCCGTTTTGATGTGCCCTTTTGGAATTGTGCCAAGCTAATGCATGGCACATTCTACGAAGTTTTTGTTCAGCCTCGAGTCGACTCGTATGTGGCTAAGTCTGAAAACTTTGAGCCTTTTCTTCAATCTTCTCCCATCAAGCTCTAGTTTCTTTTGCACCGTTGGCCTCCTTCACCGACCCTACTCCTCCATTATTGAGTCCGCCTACCCTTGATTGTTGGATTTGAATGTGAGTTCACAGATGAGTGACCCTTCTAATTTTCTTCTATGTGGGGTCATGTTTGACCAATTTTCCCTGGGAGAAATATTGGGATAATGAGTTTGGTGACTCGCGAGGACATATACCTACTAGATGAAGAGACCAATAGCCTTGGAAGTATCCATTGAGCATGGAGTCTACCTGGTAATTTCAAATCTGGTCTGGAACTGCCTTCTACTACATGCACTCTTATATTTGCAAGAAAATCTTAGATTCAAGATTTGTGAGAGAAGAAAGTTTCTCGAAACACGGAAACTTTTCCTTCATTTGATTTCATGTAAACTCCGATCTATTGGAGTGCAATGAAAACATCGAGACCTACTCCAATAGGGATACTTTTAGATTTAATTTATTGTGGACACAAATCTTTTCCATGAGTGAGATGAACTATATACAAGCATACACGGAATAATAGATCATGTGCATCGGGACTTAGGAAATGAAACCTAAACTATAACAAGACAATGTGCATATGCACTTAGAGGAATAAAACCTACTGCTACCCTACACTAATGAAAGAGACAAGCAATTTCAAACAAAACCTGATACTGGCAATGCAAAGTAGCTGCCCCTTCTTACAATTTGCAGCCATGAAGATGATTTGGCACTAAATTTGGCTATTGGTATGAGTGAAAAACTGACAATAGGCCAATCCTCCACCCAAATCATCAAGGTATCAATTGGAAACAAAACAAATACCTCTTTTAGTTTCTCTGCATTTGGATTGAAGAGGCATTGCAGCTGATCCTTGGTTCTTTGAGGCTCTCCCTCATGCTTAGAAGCAAGCATGATTGGTTTTGGCTTCTCCCCTGTCCCTAATGAAGCCAAGTACCTAATAGGGCAAGGTTTGATCCTTTGAATTTCCCCATTTCTCTAAACTTCAACTCCAAGAATGGAGTCTTCTTGCGGACCTTCTTGGGTGGATGGTGTGAGAGGGATGATGACATCCTCTTGCTCTTTTCCTTCCTCTGTAGTAGGTGTGGCTTTTGGAAGATCAAAATCTTCTAATTTTGATTCAAGAGGCATGTTGCAAACTGCAGGTTGTGCTTGCACATTCTCTTCCATGGAAATAGGTTCTTGTGGTTGAAGGATGAATGATGGGGAGAAAAGATTGCAATTTTAATTAGCTCCTCCTTATCAAAACATTATTTTGAGTCTGATAGGAAATCAAACTTTTATTTCCTACTGTAGCAAGGTCTCTCCCTCTTGCATGGTGATCTTAAAATCTTCATTATTTTCACCATATGAAGCTTCATCTTCAAACATGAAGCTAGTGAGTTCAAACTCTTCCAAAAAATAAACTTTTGGAGAGGTTGAATGGGAGAGGGGTCTGTAATCTCTTGTGCAACCAGCTCATGATTCAGTGCCTCTAAATCTATCTTGGTCACCTCCATATGCTCCTCTTCAACTGGACTTGGAGCTGATTGTTCTTCTTCCTTCATGGATTCATCAATCAAATCAGGCCCTTCAAATGAAAGAAAAAAATCTTCAATGATGCTTTCTTCATCAAGTGGCTTCAACTCTGATTTGATCTCTTCCAGTTGCTCCTCTTCAATGGGACTTGGAGCTGGTTGTTATGCTCTATCTTAATTAGTTGTGCAACTTGGATTGGATCAGCATTCTCTTCAGATAAAGTGCCATTATGGACACTACATTCAAATAAAATCTCCTTCTTCCTTCTTGTTTTTTCTTCTTTTGTTGTAAACTCAACCTTAGCCACCACTGGCTCTTCAACCTTAACCTCTTTTGTTGGCTTAACCATCAAGGGGATCTTTATAGACCCAAATATGGTAGCCCAACTCTTCATATTTTCTATTATTTCTTCTCTGTTGGGTTCCTCTTCTTGTTGTTCTCCTTGACTGGATTCTTGAGTATCTTCCCAACATGGACTTGGGAAAGTAGGAGGAGTGGTAGGTTAGGATTCAACTATTTTTTCTATTGTTTGTGGTGGAGAGGGAAGTGGAACTTCTTGTTTGTTTGGAGGGAATGACTGCTTGGGAAGGAAAATGGCAGAAGAGTTGAGATGAGATGGAAGACTAGGAGATGGAGAAGGGAAATCAACACTTGGGGTAGCAAGTGAGGGCTTGACTCTTGACCATGTTGAAATGATAGAGTTTGAGAAAGAGAAAATGAAGGACAAGGAGTTGGTGATTGACTTACCCATTGACAAGGTTATCTTGCACTTTGCTCATATGCCTCAATATCCTCAATCCACTATGTAAGGTGAGGCAACATTTCAACCATGAATTCAATCTTCTCTTGAGGGTTGTAATGTCTTAGCATAGGGTTGGCCCATGGACAAGGTGCCCTATAGCCAATTTTGAACGCTTTCATCTAAGATGTGGCCCTTGATTGTACCATGTGAGCCTCCAATTTTTGAATCTCCTCCTATAAATCAGCATCCTCCGTGTAGTTGTTACCATTGTATGTGTCCCCTTGTTCTTGATAAGCTCCATGGCCAAACTGGTTTTGACCCTGCTCATATGGGTAAGCATAATGGTTTTGGATCTGATCATAATGTTGATCTAGAGGAGCTGAGAAGTACATTGGAGGGGGACTACACTACTGTAGGTGTGAATTCCATGAGGGGAATGAAGTCATGATTGCACAACTTCATGGGATGGGAGAAAATGAAAGATATGGAAAGAAAGATGAATGAAGATGGGTGGAAATGGATGGAAAAGGTCTGTAACTCAAAGAATGGGTTGTTAACTAGATGGAGTCACCAAATGTACATTACATGTGCCTCAAAAGGTTGAATCTTAACAGGAACACACTAACCTACTAAGGTGAAGTGGTAAGGTGCTTCAGACCTGTCCCATCGGGTGTGCCAAAACTATTAGTACAAAATCATAAAGCACCTTGAATATCTACAACTCAACGGGTTGAGACTATCATAGTGTGAATGCATAGCATAGAACATCTGTCAAGTGTGGGACTTTGAAATCAAGAGATCTCTCCGGATGAAGGCCGGTTCCTATTCCTCTATTCAGTGCACACATAAAATTTGTAGAGGATCTATTCTAAAATCTATCCTAACTTTAAGAAGATGCAAGAAATTAAACCTAAACTAATATAGGTGATACACCAAAGGAATGCTAAACATTTGCATTGACTTTTAAACACAAACCATTAAAATGTAAAACAATATCCATGCACAAATGACCAAGATTACAATGAGGGATCAAGAAGAAGCAATAAAACATAAGAGGGTTGAAATCATCCACGGACTTATTCTATTGCTCCAAGAATTGATACAGTACATTACAGCAGCCAAGAGGCATAAATTGCATTACAATTTAGATGGAGGGGTTCGAGGCTCCACGAATTCACCTACAGAGCAAAGAAAAAGGGAGGGTGTAAGATAAGAATGTCCAACCCTTTACAATGAGCTAAGCTCTTACCTTTATAGGTGAAGTTAAGAGAGGAGAAGGAAAGAGGTGGGAAATCTGATTTGGAAACTTAGATACTAGTCATCAATGCCCCTGCAAATCTGCCTATAATCTTTCAAGTCTTAATCTCCATGTTTGTTTGGCGTGTGGAAGAAGGAAGAAAATAGATCAAATCAAATATGTTCTAGTTGTTGAAGCAATCGGATCATACATTAATGGCATGAAAGATGTTTTCCTATTTTTCACCCACCTAACCTTGTTAAAATTAAAGTTTCAAGCTTCCATGGTGTAGAGGAGGTTGAGATCTTTCCAATGGTACCAAATTTGTTGAATTTGAGCATTGGATCAAAACATATGCCCATTTGAATACTTGAATCGATTCATATAAAAATGGTGAAAAACCAGTTTTGCAAAATTGGTTCGTGGGCCTAAAATTCGCTTTACACCTTTTTCACAAAAATTACAAAAGTGCAAAAAGGTCCCACAAGCCCATCATTCACTTTTTCCCAAAATTCATCTCTGGGCCCATCGCCCCGCATTTTCCACTTGGGTGAAAAGTCTTCCCCATGCTCATCGGCCCACTTTTGGTAAAAATCCTTCCAAGGCTCGCCTCCCGCATGTAATTTAGGCTTGACATGTGGCTTCTCTAGGTGTCGGCAGAGGTGTGGCTTACTTTTATACTTTACACCTTTTGAAACAAAAATCCAAAAAAATTCAAACCATCTCAAACGACCCCCTTCCCACTTTGACTTGAAACATGGCCACGTGTCCCTTTTGTTTGGCGGGGTCATATGTCTGATCCTAGACATGTGGAGGCTTAGTGCACATTTGGGACCTACCCCCAGATTTTACCTTTGAAGTTACATAGATGAGGCACGTGGAGGCTTCCGCTGACCCTTCTATACTTAGTCAATTTAAATGGTCGGATTTGTCCCCTTTTGACTTTTGGACATGTGGCAAGCCTGTGCACTTGTTTGGAACTAGCCTTTGGGTCTGACCTTTGAAGATGCACCGATTGGACACGTGGAGGCCTCTGTTGTCTCTTCTTTCCTTAGCCAATTCAATGGTTGTCTTTTCCCCATTTCAGACTTGGGACACGTGGAAGCCTCATGCTCATTTGAGTCTTTGCTTTGGGCCATGCCTTTGAAGTTGCGCCGATGAGACATGTGGCTCCTTCTCGCAGCTTAGCTTTGTTTCTTTTATACTTAGCTGATTTGGGCTTGCTGCCTTTCTTGGTCCTTGAATACATGGTGGGTTGGTACATGTTAGAGTCTCTTCTCTAGGCCCTGCCTTAGTGTTGTGCTGATGAGACACGTGGAGGCCTCCGCCGACACTCTTATACTTAGCTAATTCAAGGACTCGAGTGAACACTAGCTCGTCAGGTTCTAGGACACATGGAGAGCTGGCGCTAGTTTGAGTCTCTACCTTGGGCTCTCACTTTTAAAATTGCATCGAGATGACATGTGGCTCCTTCCGCTCGTTTGGAATTTTCAACGGCCGACTTTGTCCCTTTTCAGACCTAGGACATGTAGAAGTTCCACGCACATTTGGGGTCTCCGTTCTGATGTGTCCTTTTGGAATTGCGCTAAGTTGATGTGTGGCACCTTCCACGAGTTTTTGTTCATCCCTGAGTCAACTCATATGCAGCTAATTCTGAAAAATTCAAGCCTTTTCTTCAATCTTCTCCAATCGGGCTTTGGTTTCTTTAACATTGTTGGCACCCTTCGCCGACCCTACTCCTCCATTGTCGAGTCCGCCTACCCCTTGATTGTTGGATTTGAATGTGAGCTCATAGGATAGAGCTGATGATGAGGCCAAAATATGCATGTTAAATGTACAATAAATGATCTCATCTTACTCTCCTTTTAATTAAGTTTGACTACATTTTGTAACTTTTGTTTGATCTAATATGAGTTAGGATGTAAATTTCCATCTTTTGTTGATTATGATTCTAACATTTAAAACATCTATAATTCCTAACCAAGTGTTTTAGAAACTTAGTTTTGTAATAAAGCAAGTCTCAATCAGGTGGAAGAATGATGTATGAAGTGGTCAACATGTTTTTTGAATCATTGGAATCAATATAGCTTAGTTCTGGAGCTGACAAACTTAGTTTTAGAACTTCATTACACAGTCACAAGTTTTGTCACTTAGTTCTGAAACTCTAGTACTCTGGAATTATCGGAATTAGTTCCAGAATTATTAGAATTAGTTCCAAAACTCCTTTAGATAGCTCCGAGAACTCTCTCGGTTAAATGCTGGAACAATTTCCTTTAGTTCTAGAACTCTTCTAAAGTTCCCTGAACCGATAAGAATCTATTCCAAATGGTCGGTGATTTGTCAAATCAATGATCCTATCCATCACGAGAAAATTAGAAGACTTCTGACTCTCCATACTTGTAGATCCAGGATAATTATCACATAGTTGTACGTCCAACCATGTTCCAATTCAACATCTATTCTAGGCATGATTTAGTTCCATCATATCAGTGGAACAGTTATGGCCATAAATGCACCCCTGGAAGAAGTATATACATACAAACTGTAGATAGATCTTATATATATATATATATATATATATATATATATATATATATATATATATATATATATATATATAACATATAGAGAGAGATATAGATATAGATTGATATACATAGATCCAACACGTTTTTGTAATGCAGAACATTTTATCAATAAAATAGCCATTTCTATTTTGAGAGAAAATTAAGTTGTTCAATCCTGTTTCAAGGCGGAGCAAGGGCCCACTCCTCCAAGAACCAGGATCCTCATTTTTATTGGTATTTATATTTTTAAAGAAAATAGTTTAGATTTGTTAATTTTGTATCGCTTTCAATTCCTTAAGTTGAAATCTGTTGTAGACTTGTCCCTGCAGGTGTTCTAGATTAAGTTCTTATTTCTTTACAATCATTTTCCAAGCATTCTCAATTGTGTGTTTATTTTTGTAATGTTTGTTTATTTCCAAAACAATTCATTTCTGCAAGGTGTGTTTACTTCCAAGGAAAAGTGTGTTTATTTCAAGAAATTCATTTATGTAAAGTGTATTTACTTGAAAATATTTTAAGTAGTTTGATTCCAATAAGGTTTTTAACCAAGAAGTCCTTAAGACATTGAAAAGATCCCCCAGAAAATACAAAATACCTACAATCAATTACTAGATCACTAAGATTCCTCTTGTTGCATATAGCTTTAGACACACCCCTGGTTTGAATATGACATCAATAGAGAGTTGATTAAATGAAGGGAATAACGACACCCATCATTTTTGGCACCATTTCTGGGGAACACTAGTTAGAATTTTCTAATTAGGTGTCAGCAAGAGCAACAATCATACATCTAGTAGTTGAAGAAATCTTCCCTAAGCTATCACAAAATTTATGAGTAGACCAAGAGACTCCAAGGGTAGATTTCTCCCAAAAATATTTGAACAATAATTACCATCATCCTCTAGTCTAAATAAGGAATTTGACCAAGAATTAGAGGCACCATTATCCCCTGTAAGACAAGAAGCAAAGTTGCCACCTTTGAAATTCTTAGATCAATCACTAGAAGGAAGTAGAGCTTTTATGAGAAGGATTATTTCTCAAGATCCATTTAGGGTAAGTTTTAATTCTCAATTGAGTATTCAAACTCCTACTCCCGATTTTTCACCTACCACATTGATTGGGAAATATGTTTAGAGAATACTTGAAATGGTGCAAGATGTTGAAAGGGAACTGATAGGACCTTTACTTATCCAATTCAATTGGATGATGATGATACACCTATGAAAAATATTTCACCTGAACATTTACCCACATTTAGAGGGATGTCATCTGAAGACCCTAACCAATTTTTGTTTGAGTTTAAGGTACTATGTCAGACCTATGACTACAAAATAAGATAATCGAAACTCAAGTTGTTTCCATCCACTCTAAAGGATGCAACAATGAGGTGGTTCATGGGATTAGTATCCAACTCTATTACCATTTGGGAACAAATGGAAACTACCTTCCTAGACAAATATCAATATTACTGTAGAGGGAGAAATAGGAAGGAAGAGTTTTTCAAAATCAAGAAAGAGGATGAGAATATAGAAGATTATTTGGACAGATTCCTCTTTGTGACTAAAAGATGTGGATTTGTACTTCAAGAAGAGTTGAGTAAAACAATTTTTCTTAAAGGTTTGGAAGATGAATCTAGGGGAGATCTTAACTTGATATGAGGTGGAAACATTGATTAATTAAGGATGAATGAAATCAAAGAAATTTGTAGAAGCTATTTCAGAACAAGGGGTGGACCTAGGAAGGGAAAATTAATGAAAATTTTGAATCCATATATGAACAAACTAATGTATGAGTTAGCAAAATTTAAAACACACATTTAAGTTCAATTAACCTTTACTATGGATGGATCATAAGCTAAATCAAATGCCTAAACTGAACCATTAGCCATGTATTGTCCTAAATGTAGGAAGAAGCATGTAATAAGGGAATATCCTTTAGATAAAACAGAAGTATGTCTTATCTGTGAATCTAAAGAACATGATATTATCATGTGTTCACTTCTTCCACTCCTAAAGAATTAGCTCAAACAAACCAGTACATCATCCACAACAGAAGAATTAAATTTTGTCCAGAGATAACCTACCCAAGGACAGTTCATGCCAAGATCATCTCCTAATCCTTGGATGATGCCATGGGCTGCTCAAACAATACCACAAAGTTGGGGGCAACCACCTTGGGCCCCTAGCCAACTTGGAATCCCTAGGATTGGGTAGGTCAATCTTGGTATGCTCAAGGACATCAACAACCATGGACCGAGTCAAAATAACCAGTATTCTTGGTCACAACCTAGATGGGGCCCTAGTAATTATGCTCAAGGGAAAACATATCCTAATCAGAATCAACAAGCCATAATGGGTGCCCTAACACAAAATTCATAGGCTGAAAATGTAGTCCAAATGCAAATGTCAGCACAAAGTAGCAAACCCAAGAAACAAACAAACAACTCCTATCTATGAAACAAAACTAGAAAAATCAGTTGATCTAAATGTCATGGATTGTAAGGATATACAAACTAGATCTGGAAAATAATTTAGTAGTCCACTTGTTATCATCACTAAAATGACAGAAGAAACTAAAACCCCTAGTCTGGTTTCTCCCAAGAAAGATGAAAAAGAGAGAGATATAGATATAGATTGATATACACAGATCCATCATGTTTTTGTAATGCAGAATGTTTTATCAATAAAATAGCCATTTCTGTTTTGAGAGAAAATTAAGTTGTTCAATCCTGTTTCAAGGCGGAGCAAGGGCCCACTCCTCCAAGAACTAGGATCCTCATTTTTATTGGTATTTATATTTTTAAAGCAAATAGTTTAGATCTGTTAATTCTATATCGCTTTCAATTCCTTAAGTTGAAATCTGTTGTAGACTTTTCCTTGTAGGTGTTCTAGATTAAGTTATTATTTCTTTGCAATCATTTTCTAAGCATTCTCAATTGTGTGTTTATTTCTGTAATTTTTATTTATTTCCAAACAATTCATTTCTGCAAGGTGTGTTTATTTCTAGCAATTTATTTCTGTAAAGTGTGTTTATTTCCAGCAATTCATTTCTGTAAAGTGTATTTACTTCCAACATATTTTCATAGTTTGATTCCAATAAGGTTTTTAACCAAGAAATCTTTAAGACATTAAAAAGATCCCCTAGAAAATACAAAATACCTACCATCAATTACTAGATCACTAAGATTCCTCTTGTTGCATATAACTTTAAACACACCCATGGTTTGAATATGACATCAATAGAGAGTTGATTAAATGAAGGGAATAATGACACCCATTAGCCGACCCTTCCGATTTTCTTCGTGTGTGGGGGTCATGTTTGACCAATTTTTCCTGGGGGGTAAAATTGGAATAATAGGTGCATCATGAAGGTTTTCCTGCTTCTACCACTTCTCAAAGTGAGTAGCGTATTCGAGGAAATCTTGCTCCATGGTAGGCCAATAATATCCTTGACGTAAAATCATTTTGAGACATGGCTTTGCTAGAAAATGACCGCCACACATGTTGTCATGTATTTGTGAAATAGCAAAGTGGGAATATCTAGCAAGCCCTAAGCATCATAAGAGATGACCATCAAGTGCACATTTAAATATTTTTGTTCTGACGATGACATAATGAGTAGCCTCACGTCACAAATGACGAGCTTCATGAGGTTGCAGATCATTAGGAATGGTTTGTTTATATAAGAAGTTATAAATTAGAGTAAACCATTTGGGATTGTCATGACTACACATGATGGTGCAAGCCACTAGAGGTAGAGTGGAAGTGGAAGGATGTCGTAAGTGCCTAATGATGAATGTGGCTTTCTCATCGGTAATATATTGGGGGATAAGTGATGTTGCACTATTCATGGCATCCACATAACAATTGTCCTTGTGGGGATGGTAGTGATAGATTAGGACTCAAATGTAGCCAAGATATCTTTTAAAAGTGTATTGTATGAGATTAATTTTTCCTCCTTTGTGTTATATGTATCATTTACTTGATTTATGACATATTGGGAATCAGTGTATGCATAGGTTATGAATAAGGAGTTTTCGAGTAGTGAGAAGGCCGAGGATGAGGGCTTCATATTCAACAATGTTATTTGTATAGGAAAACCCTAATTGATATGCAAAGGGGAGTGGATCACCATGTGGGGTGATGAAAACTATCCCGACCCCAACGCTAGAGTGACAACAAGACCCATCAAAGTACATTGTCCATGTATCGAATCAATAGTATAAGCAATGAAATCATCATGGAAGGAATAAGAGATATGAGATGCATTAAGAAAAGGTTCCACAACTAATTGATCTACTATGACTTGGCCTTTGATTACTTTTTGTGGTATGAAATTGAAATCAAATTCGGTGAGAAGCATAACCCAATGCGCTAGACATCCCGATAGCTGCATATAGGACAAGAGGTATCATAATGGATCTACTTTGGTGATGATTGTTGGCATAATAGCTAATTAACACGATGAGATCCCTCTCCACCATAATTTTGAGCTTTTGGTGTGACGGCAAATCGTTTGAGTATCGAGCCGGGCGGTTAAGAGTGTCACCCCCAGTAGTTCTAGGATGGGTGACCTCCTGAGAAATTCCTGGTGTCACTTCCTCCTAATGTTGTTGGGCCTTATTGGCTGTATACCTAGCTCCATTGTGCGGGAGGGTGTTGGCGTAGCAGCTGATTAACACGATGAGATCCCTCTCCACCATAAGTTTGAGCTAGTGGAGAGGAATCTCATTGTGTTAATCAGCCTGCTGCTACGCCAACACCGCCCCACACGATGGAGCCGTATACACCCAATCAGGCCCAACAACATTAGGAGGAAGTGACACCGGGAAATTTCTCGGGAGGTCACCCATCCCAAAACTACTGCTGGGGGCGCACTTAACCGCCTAGCTCGATAGCTATATGACTTACCATCACACCAAAAGCTCGAACTGATGGTGGAGAGGGATCTCATCGTGTTAATCAGTTGCTACGCCAATACCCTCCCGCACGATGGAGTTGGGTATACACCCAATCAGGCCCAATAGCACTAGGAGGTAGTGTGGACATGATGTCGGTTTTCGATAGTGGATCGGTAGAGATGGATGGGGAACATTTAACCAAGTGTTGAGTGTTCCTGATCTCTTTACCAATCTCCTATCGATTTACCAAATTACTCACCTTGGTGAAGGAATGCGAGTGGAATTTGGTCCTAACTCGGTGATTATTCGTGAGCTTAACAATGATACTACAGTGGCTGAGGGAAAGGTAGATCACCGTTCATGGTTGTACACCTTCTCCCACTTTACTTCTGATTCTACACCCACTGCCTTGCTCACTCATGCAAATGAGGTTAGTAAGCTATGACATGAGTGTTTTGGACATCTAAATTATCACTACCTTGAACAATTGAGTCAAAACAAAATGGTCAATGGGTTGCCTTGCGTCAAGTTTTCTAAGGGTCTTTGTGAGGGTTATACCCTTGGAAAGCATCCTGAAAAGAACTTTGACAAAGGAAAACCCCGGAGAATCACTCGTCCCTTGGATCTTGTTCACAACAATGTTTCTGGTCCATTTCCTTCTCCTTCGTTTATTATAGCTCTTTATGTGCTAACCTTCATTGATGACTATTCGCGATATACTTGGGTATATTTTCTTAAGCTTAAGTCTGAAGTCTTTGAACATTTTCAGGACTTTAAGGCTCTTGCTGAGAAACAGGTGGAACGGTCTATCAAGGTTCTTCAAACTGACAATGGAGGTGAATATGTAAACAATAGGTTCATGGATTTCTGTACTTCTAAAGGGATCTCTCTGTAGCATACAGTTGCTTATAGCCCTTTGCAAAATGGAGTCACAGAAAGAAAGAACTGTACTCTAAAGGAGATGGCCACTTGTATGATTCACTTGAAGTCTCTTCCTCCATAGTATTGGGCCGAAGCAATGAATTGTGAAAATTACATTTAGAACCATGTTCCACACAAGGCAGTAAGAGGGATGACACCCTTTGAAGCTTGGTTTGGATGCAAGCCTGATGTTGAGCACTTTCGAGTCTTCAGATCCAAGGCTATGGCTCGGATTCCCAAGAAGAAACGCAAGGCCTTGGAACCACAATCCAAACCTTGTATCTTTGTAGGGTATCCTGATGGCATGAAGGGATATCGATTGATGAATTCTACTTCTCATGAGCTATATATTGAGAGAAGTGTTAAGTTCGATGAGTCTTCTTCAACTTCTACTTCTCCACCTATTGAGGTTATTCAGCTCACTGATTCGGATTCTAACTCATTAGATGATGATATTGTTGATCATGCTCCTCTTCCGGATCCTCCCAACCATCAGACCTTTGAGTCTTCTGATTCTGACAGTAGTGATGACAAGGACTATGTCCCTTCTCACTCAAGTGAAGAATCTTCGACTCTGAGCCTGATCCTCTTGGTCCCCTTTGGGCCAAGAAAACTTTGCAAAGTGCTAGAGATTTAGTTGGAGATACTTTAGATATGAGACGTACTCACTCAGATTTTGTTAGACCCCACTCTTTATTCACCTATGCTTCTAATCCACAGTCTTTCTAGTATTCCTGAGTGGGATTCTTCCATGGATGAGGAGTATTCCTCTCTCATGAATAACGATACTTGGGATCTCACCACTCTTCCGAAAGGAAGAAAAATCATTTGGTGTAAGTGGGTGTTCCAAAAAGTATGGAGTAGATGGAGACGTCGAAAATTTTAAAATGCAATTAGTAGCTAAGGGTTTCTCCTAGATAGCTGGGGTTGATTATACAAAAACCTTTTCTCCGGTTGCGAAGATGACTTCTATTCGACTGACCCTAGCCATTTCCGTAGTGAACAGATGGAAAGTCCATCAAATGGATGTTAAGAGTGCCTTCCTTCATGGTGACCTAGAGGAAGAGATCTATATGGAACAACCTCCGAGTTATGTCCAAGATTCCTCCCTTGTTTGTAAGTTAAAGAAGTCTCTTTATGGCCTTAAACAAGCCCCTCGGGCTTAGTATGCCAAGATGGACTCCTTCTTACTTACATCAG
Source organism: Taxus wallichiana var. yunnanensis (assembly GCA_018340775.1). Lineage (NCBI taxonomy): Eukaryota > Viridiplantae > Streptophyta > Pinopsida > Cupressales > Taxaceae > Taxus > Taxus wallichiana. The sequence continues at coordinate 812,964,131 of CM031234.1, read as the reverse complement.
GGTTTACTAGGTGTCACACTGATCCAAATGTTTATATTCTACAGCAAGATGACTCCATACTCATTCTTGTTCTATATGTTGATGACTTTTTGATCACAGGCAGCTCTTCCTCTATTATTGACTCTATGAAGATCACCTTAGCCAACAAGTTTTCCATGACTAACTTAGGTCTGCTTCATTACTTTCTTGGGATCCAGATTTCACAATCTGACTCAGGAATATTGATTTCACAACCTAAGTATGCTCTTGATTTGCTAGCTCAGTTTCAAATGTCCGATTGCAAGTCTTCTCCTACTTCTTTTCTTTCCAGGGTTAAGTTGGTTTCAAATTGCTCTACTCCCTTGGTTGATGGTACTCATTACTGACAATTAGTGGGGAGCTTGATCTACTTGACTCACACTCGACCGGATTTATCATATGTTGTTGGGATCGTGTCTAGATTCATCCAGGAGCCACATGAGCTGCATTGGAAAGAAGCTAAATAGATCCTTCATTATGTTCGTGGCACTTATGCTGATGGCATACACTATCATGGAGGATTTGATATTGAATTGATTGGATTCACATATTTTGATTTAGTCGGTGACTTAGATCATCGAAAATCTACTTCTGGCTATAGTTTCTCTCTTGGTTCGGGTCCTATTAGTTGGTCTAGCAAGAAGCAGAATGAAATTGCGATATCATCTACAGAGGCAGAATATAGAGGAGCAATTAATGCGCCACGAAGCTATTTGGCTATGAGGGTATTCGACAAATTTTGGCATCCACTTTCAGTGCCTACCATTATCTCTTGTGATAACATGAGCACAATCTCTATTTGTAGAAATCCGATTAAAGCATCGTGGGACGAAGCACATTGAGATCCATATGCACTTCATACGGGAGCTTATTCATGATGGTATCATCCACATTCAGTACATTTGATAATTGAGTGATCAGATTGTAAACTTATTCACCAAGCCTTTCACCGAGATGAAGTTTCTTCACTTACAAGATCTTCTTAGGGTGAGGTCTTCTCGCATCTACCCATCTTCTTACGGCTATGTACTCCTTCTTCTTCTTCTTCTTCTTCTAGGAATATTGTGTTTGTATATGGGCACCTTATCAGGCCTTTAGTTGTCGGGCCCCATTGACACATCTTTCTTAGTTGTTTAGGAGTGTCTTCCTCTTCCATCGACTCATCACGGCCCGCTACCCAATGTGCTAGACATCCCAATAGATGTATACGGGACAAGAGGTATCGTAATGGATCTACTTTGGTGATGATATGTACCCCATTGTTAAAAATATAGTGGTGTAATTTTTCTCGTGACAAAGACAAGGATGAGACAACTTTTCGATGTAAATATAAATGCATTCATAAGAGAGTAAATTTTGGTGATATAATAGATTACCCTTTCGCATTGAGAGCCATCATGTTGTGCATGCAAGGCTCCTAAGGCATGAAACATGGTGATAATGTATTATAAGAAAGGTCTTTCAGCCATTGGAGGGACTAAGACAGATGGATTTAAAAGTATGCTTTTATGTCATCAAATTCTTAGTGGCACTGATCATCCCTTTAAAACTTAGTATATTTCTTTATTAGGTGTGTGAATGGTTGATTTTTATCAACAAGTTGTGTAATGAACTTCCGGATAGCTTGGATTTTTCCTTATAGTGATCTTAGTTGACATAAATTTCTAGGTGGAGGCATGTTGACAATTGCCTTAATATTGTTAGGATCTATTTCAATTCCACATTGTGACATAATCTATCCAAGGATTTTTTCAGTTATGACCCCAAAAACACATTTTTTGAGATCCAAGCATACGTTATATTGTTGTAGATGTTAAAATATCATTAGTAGATCTTGGGCATGGGTGGAATGGCATTGGGATTTAATTAAAGTATCATCAACATAATCTTCAATAATCTTGTGAATGTAATCATGAAATATGTGATTCATCACACCTTGATAGGTATTCCCAAAATTTCTAAGGCCAAAGGGCATGACAGTGTAACAAAACTTATCCCACGTTGTAGTGAAAGTGGTCTTCTCTTGACCGAGTCGAGTTGATTTTTATTTGATTCTAGAGCAGAAATCCATCCATGAAAGATAGAATATCGTATTGGTGTAGGTTCGAAAATGGCGTCGATATGAGGCATTGGTAAACTATCCTTGGGACAAGCTTTATTTAAATCATGAAATTTGGTGCAAAAATGGACTAGAACATAGGGATTCATAATAGGTACAATATTAGATACCCATTTAGGATAATCAACAGTGTGAATAAAATCGGTGTCAAGTAATTTTGGATCTCTTCTTTGACTATGAGTGCAAATTTTGGGTGCATTTTGTGGATTTTTTGTTGGACCAGTTTTGCATCGGGGTTAAGAACGATATCATGCATTGTAATGGATGGATCAATACCCATCCATGTGAAAATGTCAGAGAAATCATGTAGTACTTGCTTGATATATTTTTATGTGTTAGGTGTGAGAGAGGCGACCAATAAAATTACGTGTGGATTTTTAGTTATAGCAAGGTTATATTGAATGGTCTCTTCATTGATAAGAGATGGCTGATCCTTTATGCATGGTTTAATGGGAATAGTTTCAGGAGTATTGGTGTCATCAAAAAGTGTATCTTACTCTCTAAAGTCAATATTCTCATAGTCAATATTTGCATCCGAAAAGTTAAAGGATACACAAAACCCAATATCATCATTGAGATCATTTGTATTTTCATTTGTATTATTAACACCTCTTCTTTTAGCAAGGGAATTCCAATGTGTAATTGCTCTGTCAAAAGGAAATGTGTCCAAGGAGTAGCATGAAACATATAACCTCATACAACTTTCTAGATTTTTATCCAACCTATTTCGTAGTTTTGATTTTACAAAAGATAAAGCATTGAAAACCATTTCGTCCTCCATAGATCCCAAAAGCATTGGTGACACAACCCATATAACCACAAATATTTAATGATGTCTTACTATAACACATTAATTTTTTAGATTTTTCGATAGAGCCTTATAATTGCACCATTCTCTTGAGGTTCATTTAAACAACGATACTAGTTAACCATTTTCATTACAAAATGAGATGATTGAGACTTTATTAAGTCAATATTCAGAATACCTTTGATTTCAATACCATTGACCTCTGATGTATTTGTGAAATGATCCATTATTGTACCCATGGATATATGAAATAGCTTACTCACAAATTTTGCATGATCACTTGTAGTATTGATAAAATTGGATTCATTACTCCCATAGGTTTAAGAATGTTATCTTTCTTTGAAATTCTCTCGATTTGAAAGATAAGGATTGTGCAATTTTTTAAAGATTTATTCGTGTATCAACTGTAATAGAATCAAACAAAACACGAGTCACATGAACTTCTTTTGTTTCGATCCTGGAATATCTTGTCATTTTTACAAACTATGTAGTGGTATCTCCCTCCCATTAACATTGATACAGAGGTGATCATGGATATTAAATATCAAATAATTATTGGGATTATTAACATCCAATAAAAATTTCCAATTATTGAAAATAGGTGTATCAAAACTTTGTTATGACAAGTACAAGATATCAAGATATTGACATACCCACTTTCTCATCTGTATAAAATCAACAATATAATGGATCTCTTTTGTATATGCTTCGTAAATGTATTGGTCTCCCTCAACATTGGTATAATGTCAACCAATGTAAGAAATGTTTCCATATTCATTAAGAAAAACAACAAATCCTTACCTTTGTCATCTTCATTACGATATTTATGCATGAAACCATCCAACGATGGATACTCCTCACAAATTCTGCATGCAGGCTCATACAAAGAAATCCACCTTGTATCAACATCCTTTAGAATATTTTTACCATCTCAGTAATTCCAATTGTAAATTTTGAAACTCAAGAAATCACTTTGGATTGCTTGACATATAAGAATGCAGTTCTCTAATAAGGTCTTCTACTCTTGCAACATTTTCAAAGTTGCTAACTATTTTATATGCTAGATTCATTATGTGATCCATACAATGAATTGCAAGCATATAAGGGGCTACTATTGTTTATAATCAAACACACATCCCAGTTTGATGACCCTACATAACTAATGCACCATCTGCACCAACACATACCAACTTCGTCCATGCCCACAATATCTTTCAAATTGGAAACAACTATTTTATATAGGTTTTCAGAATTGCAATTTTCAACCATTTTCTATACAGCCAACATATGCGGTTACCTTATATGATTTTCAAAAGTATAAACATGGATGCATACCCATGAGGTGTTTTCAAATTTTGTTACTTCATCAATTGATAGAGATATAAAATTTACATTTTTACACTCTCTTTCAAATCTTCCTTTTTAATCATTGCAAGACATTTAGCCATTTACAATACACTGATGTCTGACTAATGAGATTGAGGAATGTTGTGCATTCCATTATATTGAAACAAAATTTGAAATCAATGAAATCATAAATATTTCTTCCCTTCTTAAGGATGTGTAATATGGTAGAGAATTGTATGCTTTTAGCATGCAAATTTGATTGAATCACCTTACCAATTTGTGATGTGATTGTTCCACCCTTTTCCACAAGATGTCTATGTCTTTTATGCTCAGCTTCATACTCTTTTGTGTATTTAACATGCATACATTATTTTCACTTTTCCATTTGTGTGTTTTTATTTTCTGGCCATCCTCTTGTTGTATAGTCACATATTGTTTTCCACAATGTTTTTCAATTGTGTCTAACTTCAGTTGCATTTTTGTTACTTTCCCAGTTTCAGGTACATATTGTACATGTACATTCAGTTGGGATATCTTTAGAATTAGTTGGATCTATAGGTTCGATAAAAGGAAATTTTTCATCCCACTCAAACTTATATGTCCTACCATATGTACTAGAATTTTTAGGAATATCTCGATCATCTTGTTTCCTCTTTCGTGAACCAAAATTTTCATTTGATTTTTGTGTTACATTTTGTTGAGTATTTGAGATATATTGATCCTCTCCTAGTTTCTTCTCAACGGGAATATCTTCAAGATCGGCATATCAAAAATAATATCTTCATGTTTTGGCATGTTGTTATCATAGTTATCATTTGGTTGATATTGTGTTGAATCCATGTCCACTTCAATAATACCTTCCACACATTTTGTACTCTAATTGATTCCGAAGTGGTGTTATATGGGCACTAGTGGTAACTCTATCGATAGCTACAGAGTTTCCCAAATACTTGAATAGTTTTGAATTTTGAGATATTTTGGTTACCTTATGGCTTTTCTAAGTAATAACAACTTCTATTGAGTACTTGATTTGGTAACTGGTCATCTGTTTACACCCTTGCTAGGTGTGTCAGACACCTATCACACATTGCACCCTTCTCACGTGTCTAGACTCTGTCACGCATTTGTACCCTTTTCGTGCATCAACAAACCTTACTTGTTATGCGCCTTCACCCTTGTTATGCATCTTCACCCTTGTTAGGCATTTTCACCCTTATCACACATCTACACCCTTATCGCACATTTGTACCCTTATCGTGCATCCGCACCCTTATCGAGCATCAACAAACCTTACTTTTTGCACATCTTCACCCTTATCGTGCACTTTCACCCTTATCACATGTTTGTACCCTTTTCACGCATTTACATCCTTGTGGCACATCAGTAAACCTTACTTGTTACGCATCAAAGCAAGCCTTAATTTTAGCGTGTATGCAAAACCTTACTTTTTATGCATTTGCAATTTTATTTACACCTTTTTCACGCATTTGCAATCTGATTTACACTTCTTTTCATGCATTTGATGGTACTTCACAAGTTTGCACGGTACTTGATTATACTTCAGATGGTACCTTACTAGTAAGTTACTAGTATACTACTTGAAGAATTACCTATGTTTATATAGGAGTAGTTTTCAATAGTAGGCAAATCCGACCCCTAAAAAATTATACTAGAAACTTTAGTCAAATAGTACACTATCCTACTCCAAACAAATTTCCTTTTCAAATTTTAAAAATATGGAATATTCACCAAATTATGAATATTCTCCATTAAAATTTTCCTGGAGTGTCGTAAATACTCAAGTCAAATCCTAGAATGCAAAAAGAGTCCCGACACAAGCGCTCACAATAGGATAGGGACGCATGGGAACCTAAGATTTCTTCTCGGCACCTATGACTACACAAATGATCAAATTCTAGCTTTTACTGTGTCATGGGATCATTTGTTGTTGCTTCCTGTTGATCACCTGATAGTCGCATAGTGCATGTCGAAGGTATATTTAACCTAAAAAAATAGAAGTTCACCTACATAAGCCAATAAACCACATCAAACCTAAAAATAAATATGTAATATGGTGAATACGAATGACCCTAGAAGTCACCTCGAGAGTGAAATTACAGCCGAGTGTTACACTACATCTCAGAATCCATGTAGTTCTTGTGAGTGTGTATAGAAATTATGCCCTAGATTTCCCGTATGTATGTTGCACTTGATAGTGGGTTGTAGATAAAATGTAACAATGTAGTAGAATGTGTGGATGGAATAAAATGAACTTCCCCTTCCTATGTTATATATGTAAATTTTATACAACCTTTATCCCTTGAGTGGATGTTAGATGGATGCTTTTAAGTGCTTTAGGTGACTTTTGGATGTAAGATTAAGTGATGATAGTAATGACTAGTACTTGGTCCTTTATTTGAACACATAACTATGTATTTACATGATTCCCTTGATTGAGTTTCATAATTGACAATTTGGAAGGCTGAACCATAAGTGAAAAATATTCCCACAATATAAAAGATACCAAAAAGGAGCGAGTAACTTAGAACAAGGATTAGGGGTTTCAGAGAGGAAAAAAGTTCCTAGGAACTTACGTCTGGCTAGGCATTGGTGTACGAAGCCATGCAAGATAATCAAGTAAAGTTCTAACTAGGGTTTGTAGGGTTTGTAAGACAAAATAGAAAATAATAAAGAAATAAAATAGGCCAAATATAGTTATCAATTACTAATTTTCTTAGTTAGGAATCATATGAATGCTAGTATGTATTTAGGACCTAGATATCTACCTAAGTGCATAATTTTTTGTCTACAGTCTTATCTACGTAATTCTAAATTTTGAGACTATGGCATCCGAGAGAAATATTTGTGCATAAATTTGAATATACCATGATCAAGTAAAACCATAAAATATCAACCTTTCCCATGCATGTTGTTTTAATAGCCAACATGTGGCAACATTGAATGGATTAAATGTTTTATATGGTTCTTGCATTAGAAGCTGTGCAGCAGTCTATTGAAATGCATCCTCCCAAGAAATCACACCACATCACCTCAATAACTGCATTGAAGCTAATTCAACAGGGGCATGAATATTCCTTGACCGACATTTGAATCGTCGAGAATTTGTTCACTTTTATTCACATCAATGAAGATGTTAAAGGTTGGTTACGTAGAAATGAATATGAAAAAGCTTGTATACCCAAAAAATATGTTCTATTTTTCTTCTTGAATATGGAGTGAAGAAGTTTAAACCACCCAAAAAATGATTTTAGATCATTTGGAAGTAGGGAATATGTAGTGTTGCGATGGATGTTACAAGTGGATAATGCATTAATAGAGGAGGTTTATTTGACCTTACTAAGGTTATGAGACAAGCTATGTAGTTTTTCCAAAATTTGTTACTTTATTAAATTATTTACTAATTAAGACTATTACTTACTATAAATTGAATAAGACTTAACCTCTTATCATTATGGTTATTTATATTGAAATAAATGCAAACATTTGCATATGAAATTTGTTTATGTTGATAATTATTACTTAAGGATAATTCTTCAAATCATTTTAAGGATATAATTTAGAGATATTTAGTTGTGATCTTTGTTTAAGTTGTTCCTTATAAGGTCTTGCTGAAATATTGTCCCTTTGTCATTATATTTGATGGTTTACTTAATACTCATTTTTGTTTCTAGCATAAAAAATTATGGAGACAATCGAGAAGAACAAGTATATATGCACTAAGGGTGTCATCACAATTTCAACTTTTCCTTAGTGTTTTTAAACACGGTTTGTGCTTGGGTTTTATTTGTTAATCCTTCAATTTCAAGTCATGTTGTAATGGATGTTGCAATGGATAATGCATTAATAGATGAGGTTTTTTCAACATCACTAAGGTAATGAGGTGAGTTGTGTTACTTGTGTTGTTTAGTGAAATTTTTACAATTTTTTTAAGAATATATTTTGGTAGTTTACATGTAGTAGAACATAATTATTATATTTGATCATGCAATATAACAATATATATAGACTAAATGGTTGCACGATAAAATAATAGACATGATTGGACATACTATGTTGTAAAAAGGTTCATTTTTTGTGGTATCGTGTTCCTCATAATAATAGCTGTGTCTAATCATTGAAATACATACACAATTTTTTTCTACTAATATTTTATCAACTCCCACTTATAATAGCTTTTAAATGAGAACCCTTCAGCCCATTTGAGGGTAAATTTTTTAGATATATTGAGTTGTGGTATTTTGTTGGATTTTCTCCTTTGAATATCTTATTGAGATGTCCACTTCCATTATTGTTGTTGGAGTGTTAACCATATCACCTATCATCACTTGCAAATTCATTATCCTCCCTTGTTGAGGAAAACGTTTGTCAGTTGTATTTGATTAGTTAAAGCGGTGGACTATCTAGCTGATATTTTCCTAAACTTATTAATGTTGAAGCATCTAGATGTTTATCATTTTCATCATTTTATATGTTGTCCATGAAAAATATTTTCTATTTTGTTTAATCTTCTTTGTATATCCATCTCTTTCATCATTTTTTCATATGCCATCATCCTTTTCTCCTACTCCTTATCACACTTTTCCTCTTCATTTGTTCTTCCTTTTAATTTTTTTCATATCGTTTTAAAAAAATTGAAACATCAATCCCTCTCAATGACTCTTAATGCCTTCTTATCTTGTCTATGTTCTTTTGTATTCACCTTGATTTCATTTTCTTCTTATTTTATCATTTGTTGGTTATGAAGCATTTAGAAATAGTCATTTATAGTTAGTATTTATGACAATTTATTTAATCTCATTATACCATTTGATAAATCATGGGATTTTTACACAAGCCTCTCTATTGAAAACTTAAGATAAATACCTAAATTATTTCTTGTTTGATGTTTTTGAGTTTGAGTACATGTTACTTGATACCTTCATATTATTGGTTTATGCATACTTTAATATCTTTTATTCCCCCAAATCAATTGTAACATCAAATTTACGATAATAACATAGTATTACATAACCTCTTCATTGGATAGAGTAGCATGAGGGGATGACGCGTTGAAAGTCCTACATCTCGCATTAGAAAAATCTGAATTTACACCTAGTTGTGTTGTCCCCTCTTTGATCCAGTCTAGTTAGCTTACTTGCAAATGTATGTTCAACCCCTCTCCAAATACAACTCTTAGAATGTCAGTCACGTGAATACCTTGAACCATTTCTTCACCTTCTTGATTACTCTCTTGTGTTTGGGTTACATGTGTGACTTGGTTGAGACAAGGTAAAATTGGATCTATCTCATCCTATGTATACCCAACCAACTACATGATGATTATTGTTGCACTTATATTAACTTCATCTCTAATTTCAAATGCTTAACCTGGTGTAGTATCATTTATAAGTTCCTCTCTATTAAGTGGCCATATCCATGTCCTCTAAAAACCTGACTTAATATTTTCTATGGAAATATCCTTCTTAAAATCTTTGCTACCCAACTTAGCCAACTCAATCCTGTTGATCTCAAGTCCATGGTTTTGAGACATGTACATTAACCTTTCATATATAAAGTAGTTATTTAATGGTGAGAACACGCTCACATCCAACAATTTTAGCTTATGGGAAGTGTGTGCTACTAAACTTACAAGATCAATTCCTAAATTTCTATCCTCTTAAATAGATTCCATTTTTGCATGACTACTATAGCCATCAAATATCAAAAGGTTCCTATTAGTTGGAGAAACACCACCTAGTATTGATATCTTGATATGTTGTATCCAATTAAGAAATGCTTCTTTGGTCATCGATGTATGGGTTTAGGCTACCATACATGCTCTTCATTCACACCATGTAATATAGTTATTTAATTGTCTTCTACCCTTGAAAAGATATAATCTAGGGATGTTTTGGTTTTCTACATTAATAAAACAAAGAATGGTGATCCATTCCCCACTTTTTAGAATAGTTTAGGGAGCACTTTAAATTCCTTTTTCTACCAACCTTATACCTAGGGTGTTATTATCGATGCTGCACTCAATTTCATCACAATTCAAAAAAATTCTGGACTCGTTAGCTCCATACACTTTCTCAAAGTTATTATAAAATGTGTATACAATGAAAGGCCTTAGCTGCATTACTCTCTTTATCTAATCCTTTTTTATCTAATGGAAAAGTGTGGGTGATTCTTCTTTAATCTAACCCACCAAGACTTTCTAGGTAATCCATTAGTGAATGAGTTTGGCCTATTTCCACATATGTGGGACAAATATAGCTTGAGTTATATGATTTTAAGTCCATGTCTAAGATTTTCCATGTCTTTGCACCATTTTACAATCTCAAGTTATTCCTCATCTTTCAAAATGGTTAGTGGGCCCGTTTTCTTCGTAGTTGTAATGAAAAATAACTAGTAGCCAAAGATAGTTGTAGACATTTTCCACTTCTTTTTAGTGATTTAACAAAATCTAAATTATTAAATCTAATTTCAGAGTCATTATGGTAATATGTAACATAATACAATTGTTAAGAACTCTAAGTATGGAACCGTGTAAGAAAATAGGAGAGATGGGGCACTTATCTTATTTTCGCTTATCCTAGAACATACAGGCTGGAACAAGTGATGAATATGCTAGGAAGAATGTCATAAATGCTCAATATAAATTATGAAAGTTGCGAACAGAGCTGACACGAGGCACCTAGGACGGGGTGAGGGTTCTGGATGTTAGATACCAATTCTAGGAGTTGTTGACTATGTGAATGTTTAGGATCTAATTTTTCTTGTATCGCTAGGGTTTAACACTTGTTCATTGTTGATCGTTACTATGCCTCACTTGGATCATTGAGGTACCTGTAATATGCAACGCAAACTCTAGCTACCTACACAATCTCAAAAACATATCAAATTGGAATAAAAATTTCAATATTTGAAGTCATGTTAACCTTAGAGGTCATCCGAAGGATTAACTTATCACCAAGCACTACATTACATTCAGGACTCCATGAAGTTATGTGTTCTTATGTGTGAAATAGTTTCCTTAGGTTTCCCTCATGCAATTTATGCCAAGATAGTAGGTTAAATCTAGATAAAATGTAAAGGTGTGGGATGGAATTAAGAACTTCCCTTCTATGTAGTGTATATAGAGTAATCAACCTAAAATTGCATTCTCTTTGATAGTATCTAGATATTCTTGCCCCTTAGAATTTTTCTCCCATATAATGGTATGTATACTATGTATATATAGGGATCTCTTGTTTGAATTTTGATACTAGTGACATGACATGCCGAATAGAACCTTGGGATAGGAGTAAAAAAACTAAAAAGGCCGACCCCAAATGTCAAAAATGTAAATAAGAATAAAGAGGACATGAACGCTGCGGGTGAACAGGATCACACTGGGTGCTAGTGTCTAGGCTGGACACCGATGTCTGGGATAGATGATGAAAAATGTGACAAGACTTATAAATAGGGATCCTATGACCTGACCGAAGTGGGTGCGAAGTGACATATAAAGACAATAGAAACAATGAAAGCTAGCGAGATGGACTAGGAAGTGTGTCACTAGTGAATACTTTTCTTTCTCAAGATCCATACTTAACGGTATAGTAAAATAGTAATATGTGCATGATTTTGTGTCTTCATTTACCCCCTTTATGATATTTGACTGAAATTCAAGTAGTGTAAAAGAAGTAAGGAACATACCTCGAGAAGTTTGAAGAAGCCCTTTTATATAAGTACGCATAGAATATAATAAAACATAACATGGTGAACCCTAGATCAACACATCAATCCATGTCTTTGTAAAAAGAGACAACAAACCTTTGTAAGAAGCACTTAGAGAAATTGATGATTTGATATAGAGAATTTGGAAATTTTGAATTATTTTTATGGAGATTTGAATGGGTAGGGAGTGATCAATTCCCAACCCAATTTTGTAAAATTTTAATCAAGGGAGGATTTTGCAATCCTATCACCAGAGGAAGAGTGTTGGGGAGAGAGGTATAGTTTTACTCTTCATCCATGACTACATCCTCAAAAGGTCCAACCACTACAGATGGCTAGGGACCAAATTTAGTTTCATGTTGAATAACCCATGTAAGATAAATATAGGAAAGGAAATTACATCTCATCACCCCCACTCCCACGGGTGTTCCGATTTGCATAGTACTAGATGGCTTCCATGTTAAGTCATCTGGAAGCAATAGAAAATGTAAAGTGATTCCCATGTTAGGTCATCTGGGAAAGATAGTAAAGCGATGTAGCTCCCAAGTTAGGTCATCTGGGAGAGATAGTAAAGTGTGTTATGCCGTATCAATTGATTGATTTGATTTGAATAGTAAAATATTGCTTTGAAAATGTATGATAGATTACTCATGGAGAGATTTTTAATTTTTTTCCGTATATTAAGCCATTAGGGGAAATAGACATAATGTATTTGAATAGACCAATTTGTTATTTTGTTTGACTAGTGTGAAAGAATTTTTTTTTATAATGATGTATTAGGAGTATCAAATGATATTATAGTAGCCTAAGGGGAATCTAAGGGTGATCCCGATTGTATGACCCCCTTTCAGCCTAAAGGGCAAAGGGTGGACATAACGAGAATTGAGTAGAAAGTAGAGGTGAAAATATGCAATGATGATTAGGAGGTAGTATAAAAGATGTTGCAATATTAAATAGATGTTGAATATTATATGCAAGAGATTAGAATATAACATTGTGTAATGTGTACAAAACGGTGGTAGAAGAAGCTCAACCAAATGGCTTGAACGGGAAGAAAATAGAGAAGAAAAGATCAAGAAAGATTTAAACTGTGTGTGTTGTGTATTAATGGGAAGAATGAGTGTGAATAGTAACCATAATGAATGAAAAATTTAAAATTGTTATATATGGTGATAGTAAAAAGTGAATAGTAACTTCATTTGAATTTTGATTAAGTTAGAATTTAAGATTTGAGCTTGAGGATGTCATAGATTAGGTACTAAAGTTGACTAGGTTTGAGAGAGTAGCAGCAGCCATGGCATCGTAAATGACAAATTAGTTCGTAAGTATGATTATTTTAGGAAAAATGCGTTGAAATTTTCCTGATTTTGTCAATTTTTGTGAAGTTTTGAATTTTAATTTTCTCAACATTTCTAACCTAGGCAAGAGAGGCCAATTCATTGACGTATTTTAGGATGTCGTGCTCACTTCAAGGAATTGGTGATCTATTTCTAGGCGCCCACATCCTTCTCACGGGCACCGAGGACCTAGGGGAGTGTTTTGATAAAACAATGTATAATATGGGGATTCGATGACATTTTTAGTATGAGTGGTTGTGTTTACATATATATGAACTATTAATGTTGAGATTTTATTAGTGCTTGTGTTATGTGAGAGAGATATACTCAAGGGAGTTTCACAGAGGTCAGAATTTGAGCACATTATTTAATTTGGGATTACTTGATGCCAAGTGGAACAAAAAAGACTATGTCGGCATTGAGCACATAGTGAGATTGGGGAGGTACTCCATAATATGCCTATGGTGATTTGTATTGTGTGAGTGGTGATGTGTGGATATTTGTACTTTTTGGTTGCCTACTTGGGAGATGATAGTGACCATAGAGGATGTATATCATATATTGTAATGCCATTTGTTGGTGAGAGAGTCTAGGTGATGGCCATAGTGGATGTTCGAGAGGCATACGAGAGCAACTAGGTGATAATTTACAAGGACACTAGTACGGGAAGAGACCCATATTAGTTTAGATACCATATTGAAATTAGTTAGTGTTATCTCTCAAAAGTGCACCTTGTAGAGAGATGGTTGCAGGTTTTCTAAGCTTGCAGAATTTGATCTCTCTCTTTTGTAGATACAATGGAAACACCTCAGGTTTATGGGTATACCTATTTTGAGGTGAGTCTTTGGTATCAAGGCCAGTTCCTTGTTGATGTATCCTAAACTACTTTTGGGGTTTAAGGGTAAAAGATGACTTTAAAGTAATTAAAACTAAGGTGATACACCAAATTTGTATGAGGGCTTTGACTGAGTATATGCACAATTGATATGTGAAAGGATTTTGATGCACGAACCAACAATTCTTCTGCAGAATATCAAGGGAAAAATACTTGGATGGTATTGAGGGAGATTATCACAACAATACTTCTAAGTTGAACATGCACATTAATATCATGCAGAAATTATTGAGTTTGCAATAGGGTAAGATGATTAATCAAGGAATTTGCATTCACAAGACTAATAGAAACATACACAAGACTGCAAATAATTGGTAAGGTAGAAAATACTTCACACTCAGAAGGAAAAATTGGCAAAAATTTTGCTTCAGTACTCCTATATCCAAAAATTCCTCCTTATGTTTTGTAAAGGCACACAATATATAGCAAAATTAATTCTCCCACTATTCCTAAAAATATACTAAGGCTTGTACTTGCCCATGCATCCTATTTTTATCCTTTATTTAATAATAAATAAATGGATAAAATAATATAAACTAGTACAAGAGGCATTAATAGCCTTTGATTACATCTCAGTCAATTGAAGTTGACTTGTTCTATTTTTAATAAGGTTGGGTGAATAATTTGCTAAAAATAAGATTTGCTTGCTAGGCAAGTCTCTCTCCATGGGCATGTAACTTTGTCTCCTTCTCTATTTTTACCTCTTGTGAAGCATGGAAAAATCAATTCCCTGCTCAAGAACAAAATAATTACAATAATTGTAATATTTTACAAAGTATAAACATCCTGTGGGGACCAACTGTCATGTGCACATGTTTTAATATTGAAATATCCTACAAAATGGTCACATGAGTGACACTTTGCAGTTCAAATCTAGTTCCTTGAAGTGGGGACCACCTTCACTTTACTAGGTTTGGCCACCTTTGTGGGCTTAGCAAATATAAAGGGCGACCATTTTACATTACACATGTCATACTATAGTTCAGCCCCCCCTTTTTTATTAATACATGCATGCATATCTTTCAAACTTCACATTTGAAAGTGTATAGTTGATATTTCATCTTTTTGGTGATCATAAATGGTATGATTTGGTTGGCCCACTTTTTTATTATTAGAATATATAGTTTAAGACCTTAGAAATCTCGAAAGAAATGATTTTGTTTTAATCATGGGGCTGGCCCCTTTTACACAATGAATCACCCCTTTCATATGATTTTTTGGTGGCATCAACTTTGGTTGAGTTTGCTTTGAAAGTTGTAATGATTTTAGGCCATTGATTTTGTGTCTGTCTGATCATAGACCATCGATCTTTGACCTGTAGTTAGGGTTTTGGCCGCATTGAATGTTGTTAGTGGCATCTTACCCAGGTGGTTTACATTGATTGTATCGATCGATCTGAGGACGTTGATCTTGTGTTCTTGATGCTTTGCGATATTGATCCTTGACCGTGGTTGAGTTAGAGTTAACCCACTACTTGGGTTCGGGTGGTAAAGGGAAATCGACCCAGAAAGATCACTTCATTTGGTTTTTGGTGATGCGGGTGAAGCCTTGGAAAAAAATTTTTTCAACACCATTGTTAAGCTTTAATCATTTCTTTGAGCTTGTGGGGCAACTTTTAAGATATTTCTAGCCATTTCTCTTTTTGAGCTTTTTGTGAGATTATGAAGGCCACCATTATTGTTTCTATGACTCACTTTTCTCTTGAATTAGTTTTTGGTTGAAAAGGGTGAATATGGAACCTTTCCATCCATTCTTTTCTTTTTCAAGAGAACAATATGGTTTGGGATGTGAGATTGAAAGGTGTCAGCTCTATTATTGTTTCTTTAGTTGGTCTATTGGAGTTTCGCAGGTTTGAAGAAGACCTATTCACCATTGTAGATCTCGGTTCATTCTTTTTGATTCGAGCTTGGTTTCCATGAATACCATTGTTGAACCTTGAAAGGGTTGAGCTTATTTAATTTGAAACATGAAAAAATTCGCAAATTTGAGGGTTTTCATATCCTCGAACGTGAAAATTTGTTAATTTTCATTGCATGAATGATACGATACTTAGGTTCTCTTTACATTTCCAACGGGTTTTTGTGGCTCAGACTTGATCATTCTCGAGATTTTCTACAATCTGATTCTCTATGACTCAAGGGTTTGAAGAAATCACTTCAAAGTGGTAAGTTCTTGCTCATTTTTATTGGCTATTCATGTTTGAGCTCGAGACTTCTCCTCTTTCATCGACGTCTCTGTTATAAACCTCTGACCGAGCTTTCTTAGATCTGAATCTTCATTTTCCATTTGATTTTTGAGACACTGATAATAAGCTCCTTTCTTGTACAAGATCCTCTATGATTTCTTGCTACCATTAATGGGTCTTCATTCATTGCCAGGATTTGTGCTTTTATGACATGGGTACTCATAGATCTCTATTTTTTTTTGTATCTTCACACCTTTGAGCTTGATTTGAGAGCCAGTTGTGTGTGATATTTACTTTTTATTCTCCTTTGTTGAGGACTTGGATCTGAGGTGTTTTGTCACTTTTACTCTTTTAAGTAACTGAGCACCTTGATATTTATAATTTTGGATCTCGTGGGGATACTAGGTCTGCACTGTCATTTCTTAACTTATGTGATAAAAACATTTTCAACTATGTTGAACTGAATATTCCTTTGACCTAGATATGTATGAGTTTTCTGATCAAATTTCTTCTTGGATAACCCTGAGCCTTTTCTAGAACCTATTGTAGCATTTCTGTACACTTAAACTTGCTTCATTTCTGAAAGTTATACCTATGCTATAAAATTTGCTTCTTTAGTTCACTGCAATCTTGTTAAAGTGCTTCTTACTTTGATTCTGAAGATGATTCTTGTCACTTGTTAGAATACTACAATCTTGTTTGTATCTCAACACTGAATAATAATCTGATGCACAACTTATTTCTTCTACTCTGAATTTGATCCTTTCCTGTAGTAGTTAGTATAATAAGTTCTTGTTGAGATACTTAGAGAAAAATCTATTTTTCTAAAAGTTAGATTGAACTTCTTTCTATATTGAATATTCAAAATGGAGTAGTTGATGTTGTTGTATCATGTTTATTTATTTGAGGGCTTTATATCATTGATAGTAATCTTCCTGACATGCTGAAAAATTTAAAATGTTGATTTTTCATGGCGAAGCCCAAAAATTTTTTCCAGAATTTTCTTTCTTTCATTTCTAGCATAGTAGTTGTATTTTCTGATTCAGAATATAGAATCATAACACTTCATGTTTGAAACTGGATAAAAATGAGACATCATAATTGTTTTATCTTGATCATAGCATGCTTTATTGCTTCCCTGTATCACTTACTTGATTTAAATCATTCTTTTAAAGTATGTAGTATTTGAAAGCAACATGATGAAAGTTGTAAATGTCCATTTATATGGCGAAGCCCTGTCAAAATTTTCCCAAAAATCTTCTTTTGTTCTGTTTCAGCAGTAACCCTCTCTTTCTTATCTTAACATTAGCTTTCAAATTTGATTCTTCTTTTTTGTTACAAAACTGAAACATGTGCTTCTATTGCTAGTCTCTTTTCTGTACTTAAACCTGTTCTATTTTGAAGAAAATATTGAGTTTGAGTTACATTTATTCTTTTTCCATGTACTCATGACTTGTTTATTTCTTCTTGGCTGCAACCTATACCTGCACACTTAAGAAAATAGTTAGAAAATACTTAGGATTTTTGGCCTCTCTTATGTCCATGTTCTTCTTTCTTTTTCTTTCTTCTTTCTGAGTAAGTAGAGCATGTATGTAGTCTGATATTCAAGTAAATTACATCTCCTATTTGAAGAGATTCATATGCATGAATTAGGATAGTAGGAATATGAATTGATCCCTAAGCTCGTAAATGATAATTAATTTTTTCTTCTTTTAGGTAAAGTGGCTTCTACAATGGAGATGAAGAAAAAGCTGGAAATGGAGATGATTCAATCAAAGAAAGAAACCCCAAGGCAATGATGGGTTCACTCATACTCCTTACTTTCTTTTTCATGCATGTGTACCTCTTATTTCAGTAGCTATACTTTACTTTCTAGTTACATCCCATGGCTTGTGTGGGAACATTTGAAATTTCCTTATGAATAAAACATTGAATTTTGTAAATGAGTTGTATATTTCTTTCTACATTTCATCTTTCTGTATGGATTGTATGATGAACTAAACAACTCAGTCATTTAATTGAATGTCTTAATCATGAAGGAAAGAACATTAATGAGAAACTGTAACATTCAGTAATGAACTCTGATTTCTATAATCTACACCTATGTTTGTTGTCCCAAAACTCAACACTTCACCTATTCTATAATTTGGTGTCTTCATCAAGACAACACAATTGTCCTTTAGGGCCCCTGTGTTCTTTTGTTGAAGGTATCATGAAATTACAGACTATGTGATCTGTTACATTTTGTAACAGCACACATAGCTACAGATTTCATGTAATATTTTAAATAAATCAGCAGTAATGACATAATCTGAAAAATCTCCCCTAGCTTAGGTATACTTCACTAATGTTATCCATTGTAATGAAGTTTTGAGTTTCCCATTTTTGCACAAGTGCAAAAATTGTCAACATTTCTAGCGATCCTGGGGAAAGCTGCCTATTAGCTTATAGATCAGTGCCTTGCTCTTGTTCATTGGGCATGGAGTCTAAACATGTAACCAAAATTTACCTTTTCTAAAAGGTCAACCCTTCCAAAATGGAACTAAAATTGGGAAAGGATCTGGTAAACTAGATCACATGCACAAATGCACTTATTAAATGGAAAACAATGCAATGTGTAGGGACTACACTTATTAAAGGGAAATCCTACTCTAACAATCACTATAAGATTTTCAATAGTGTTTGAGAAACATACCATTCACAGGAATGGGAAGTTCCTCTCCATTCAGCTTCAAAAGATGAAAATCATTGTGTTCTTTGCAAGCTGAAATCATGTAAGGGCCACTCCATATCGTATCAAACTTTGTGTCTTTTCATGGCTTTGCACGATCAGCATCCCACTTTAACACAATATCTCCTTCATTGAAGACTCTGAATTTGGATTTCTTGTCAAAAGTCTTCTTCATTTGTTTTTGATTCTTTTCCATATTCAAATGAGCTTTATCTCTTAGCTCTTATAATTCCATTAATTCTACATAACAAACATGTAATGGTTCATTCTCAAGTAGCTCCATTTGATGTAGAAAATCCAATGTAGGTAACTCAACTGAAATAGGCATTCTTGCTTATTTTCCGTACACAAGTTTGTATGGTGAATTGCCAACTGATCTTTTAGGAGTCACTCTATTAGCCCAAAGTGTTGAATTCAACATCAGATGCCAAGCTCTTTGATTATCTTTGAGTGTTCTTCTGATGATCCTTAACAGATTTTTGTTAGTACTTTCAGCTAAGCCATTACCTTGTGGGTAATAATTAGATGAAGAACTTAGATAGATTCCATGGTTGACAACCCAATCTGTTATCTTTGCACCAAGGAATGCTAAAGCATTATCTAATATGATAGTTGTTGGAACACCAAATCTACAAACTATACCTTCATAAAAGGATAGTATCGAAGTTTCATTAGCATCTTCAAGGCTATTGCTTCAGTCCATCATGTAAAATAATCTAGTAGCAGTTAAGATCCACTTATGTCCTTGTGAAGAAGGTGGGTTTATCATGCCAATAAAGTCAAGACCCCACTGCATAAAAGGTTGATCAAATGAAATAGGTTGTAAAGGCAAGTGAAGCTAAATGTTCTTTCCAACAAAGAAAGCACACTTTTTACACTTCCTTATCCATTCAAAACAGTCCTTGAATATGCTAGGCCAATAGTAACTAACTTTCATAATTTTTAAGGTTGTGGTACGTGCTGAGAAGTGACTCTCTGTAGGTCCTTCATGGAATTCTAACAATATTTTCTAAATTTTATCATAGTCAACACATCGCAGCAAGATTCCATTTATATCTCTTTTGAACAACACATTATCAATGAAGATATAAGGTACAACTTGTAATCTAAAATACCTTCATTTATTCTTGTCCATGTTTTTGGATAAGTGTCATGCTATAGATAGTTAACCAAATCAGTCATCCATCTTGATTCCTGAATCTCATGAGTAAGCTCAGGCTTCTTAATTTTCTGGTTGAACCATGATTTCTGATTGTTGATATGTAATTTCAGCATGTTGTTTTGAATCATCTAGTTCTGTAGCTTGTTGTTTTTCCATATCAGCAATGAGATGTTCACATAAACCTTTCCCTGAACCATCTTAGCAACCCGAATATCAACATCATACTCCATGACCTTCGTTATCAGTTTTCTCTTTTCTCATTCAATTCTTTATTTAGCAAGAATGCTTTCACACTTGGATGAGAAACAAGAACATGGATTTTATTGTTCGAAAGCATATACTTGAAATTCTTTAGTCCTTTGACTACTAAAAGTACTTTTTTTCAAGAAATGTGTACCTTGTTTCATAATCATGCAAGCTCTATCCAAAGAAAGCAATAGGCTTGCTCAATATTTTCATCATTGACTTGAGTTAATATAGCTGAGATTGTTTCAGCTCCTACAAGTGCATACATTGTAAAATCTTTATCGAAATTTAGATTTGCAAGAGTAGGAGCTTGAGAGATAGTTGCTTTGATTGATTCAAATCCTTCTCTCCCTTCACTAGTCCAAGAGAAAGTTTTCTCTTTCTTTAGCATAGCTATGAGTGGTTTAACCAATGCTACAAAATCTGGAACAAATCTTCTAACAAAGTTGATTTTTTCTAAGAAAAATTTGTAATGCCTTCTTATGATGAGGTAATGATAGTTGTGATATGGCTTTGATCTGAAAGGATCAATTACTAAACCTTGCTTAGAAACAATATGGCCAAGTAGCTTGCCTTGATGTACTGAAAAGATAGACTTCAGTGGATTCAAAGATATTCCAAATTACCTACACAATTGAAAAGTTTACCTTAAATGCATTAGATGTTCTTTAGAATCTTTTGAAAATATAGTAACATCATCTAAATAAAAAAGGATGCATTTATTTAATAAGCTACGAAAAGCCATGTCCATTACACGTTGAAATGTTGCATTGGCATTTGAAAGACCAAAAGGCATCCTTTTGTAAGCATAAGTACCCCACTTAGTGGTAAAAGTTATTTTATATCTATCCTCTTCCTAGACTAAAATATGATTATATCCACTGTAACCATCTAGAAGAGATAGTCTATCTGAACTTGAGACTGTTCTCAAAATATGATCCATATTTGGGAGTGGGTAATGATCTTTTAATGAAGCCTTATTAAGATCTCTAAAATCTACACATAGTCTGATTTCACCATTCTTCTTCCTAACAGGAACAAGATTGGCTACCCAACTTGAATGCTTAACTGGAAAGATAATACCCGATTCAATCAACTTAGATAATTCTTTCCTCATAGAGGCTCTATTTTGGGATTTACAGGCCTCTGTTTCTGTCTAACAGGTTTAGAATTTGGCTGCAACTCAATTGTATGTTGTGCTAAACTAGGATCAAATCCTTTCAAGTCTTGGTATTTCCAAGAAAAAACATCCTTAAACTCCTTGCAAAGATTAATAAATGACTATTTTTAGTTAAGGAACATACCTTTCCAAGAAATAGCTTTTTCCCTTCATCAACCAAGATCTCTTGTAATTATCAGCGTGGGTTGACATTTTAGTCTTGACCTTTCTTAACTAATCGTCAGTGCTGAAGATGTCTTCCAATGTGACTAGACCTCGAGGTAGTTTATTTTTCTTCAACTGAACAATCTGATCACCATATAGGTGATGTAATTTATCTTGATTAATTGTATAAAAACTCATCTTCTTACTGCAAAAACCTGTAGATTTGATCATCACTTTCAAAAACTTGCCAATTTGAATCATTATCAGGTATTGAGGGCCTGACAATTAACTTTATATGAGGCTAGATTTTGCTATTTTCAATCTGTTCCAGCACTTCAAAACTAGCCCCAACTACTGCAAGTCTGTCTGCATGCTTGTTTTCAGCTCTAGGAATAGACTGAATGTTAATAGCATCGAAATCTTCCATTAAGTATGAAACTCTATGTTTGTAAGACTTCATTAATGGATTCTTACAAACATTGAAATTTCTTACTTGATTGATAACCAACTCAGAGTCACCAAAAATCTATAGCATGTTGATACCTCTCTTTCTGGCCCAAAGTAAGCCATGAATTAATGCTTCGTACTCAGCTACATTACAAGTACATGCAAATTGGAGACTCAAAGATGAGAAATACCTTTCATTCGTTGGGGAAGTGAGCATCAAACCTGCTCCCTATCCTTTCTTGTTCTTAGCTCCATCAAAATGAAGCTTCCAAATCCCTTCTATTGAATCTTCTATTTTGGATAACAAGGGAAGTGGTGTATTTTCTTCATGCATACAATACACACCAAACATGTGTTCTTCAACTTCCTTAAAAGGATCATGAGCATGTTATTCCACTTGTATTTTCATCCATAAACATGTTAGAAACACCATCTAATGTTGAAACTTGAGCTACCTCATCAAAGTTAGACTGATCTAAGGTTGAATAATTAGCCACCGCATTTGGAGAGTGAGGCTCAATATGAAATCTGGCCAATGGCTCTGAATTAATAGTAACTTTGGTGCCATAACGAGTAGTAAAAAATAAAGACCAATCTGAAGAGAGATAACCTCCTATTTTTGTTGTGAAGTCTCTAGATAAGCATAAAGCAAAATATGGAGGTAAATCCACAACAGTAACATCTTGCAGAATAAAAATTTGGGCAAGCATGTAACGTCACCTCTAAATTTTTATTACACCAACTATATTGGTTGCAGTTCCATCAAGATGTAAGACACTCCTTTTTATAGGCTCATACTGCAAACCCAATTTTTCTGCAATTGCTTTTGGCATAATTATGCTACTTGCACCACTATCCACCATGTAATTATGAACTAGATGTTCTCCAATAATCAATGACAAATAAAATGGTGGTGGCTTCTTGATATCATGAGCATTCAAAACTTTTTGAACCATCCACTTAACTTCTTTAATGTGGTCTTGTTCAAATGTTCCAAGGACCATGTCTTCCTTCTAAACTTCCTTTTCTGTTGTATTTGAAGAAATCTGTAGCTTAGCTAGTTCATGAGAAAGCAAATCTTGTTGTCCAGAATACTTAGAGCATCCCACATTGAGATGTTAATGTTATGCTTTTTCATTACATCAACAATGTTGAAAGAAGCAACTATTTTAGAGACGGATTCAACTATCTTAGAGTAGGCCTTAGCGAAAATTGATTCTACTTCAGCTACCTTGGATATCTGAGGTATAAATAGTCTTCTTGGATTAGGTGTAGCTATTTTTGATGGCCTCTATCAACTGGAACACTTGTTGTTTTTAGGAACAGTAGGATTGTTGGTTGACTTTGGGACTATAGATGTTGTCTTATCAGTGATAATAGGAAGATAGGCCTATTTTGTTGTTTTTGACTTTCAACAACTTTCCCTTGAGCCCTAGTAGTGACTACAATGAAATCCTCCTCATTGAAACTGACTAAATTTTGTTCAGGTGCTTTCTGAACATGAGTTTCTTGCTGCCCACCCTCCATTTGAGGCATGAACAATGTTTCAGATTGAGGTTGTGCAACAAGATTAGATTTCAAAAAATCATTTGGGAAACTTACAGTTGAATGAGGTTGATTACAAGGTTGACACCACTCTTCTGTAGCCATATTAACTGGGACTAAAGTGTTAAATGAACTAGGAGCCTTTGGGTCAAACTGCCTTTGTTGGTAAGGTTACCTATAATTTTGATTATGTTGATAAGGCTTACCTGTTTTGTTGATTATGTTGATTTTGTTGATAAGGAGCCTGATAGGGTCTGCTAGGTAATGTAATTTATTTTCTATTGAAGTCAATTTATTCCCATAGTCTAAAAGCTTTAAATACATCATCTGATGGGGCTACAACAATAGGTTCTATGATTGTAATAGGTTGAGGAATAGGTGCTAAATCTACCAAAAAGGCATTGAAGGCCTTGGTGCCAATTTTCAGCTTGAATAAGGTTGTTTTCATCTTTTATAGCAATATCATAAGCATCGGAAGAGTATTACCTCCCATAGATTGAATCATAGCTGAAATATCACTATTCAAAGCTCTGAGGTAATAAAGAAAAGCGTGGTCAACTTGAGGCTTAACACTTGTTGGGATTCTTTCCCAAGTCCTAGAAAAATGGATGTTGAAACTAGACATGTACTCATGAGGGGATATTTTAATAGTAGACAATTGTTCAATGAGGGACAAATGATTTGAATTATCCTAGAATTATTTCAGAAATTTTTCACCTAAGTCATCCCAAGTTCTTATGCTTCCAATTTCTAGGTTTCTATACCATTGCAAGGCTTGCCCTTTAAAAGATGTAGCTAAAAGTCTTAAAGCTACATCTTCATGAGTGATATTATGGACTACACATATGGCTGCAACATCTTTGATATGTTCAATAGGTGTAACCTGATTTTCACCCGTGAATGATGGAAAAATTTTCATGGCAACATTAGGGATGTCATGGTAAACTAGGATTACTAATGGGCTGCCATTAGTAAAGGTCACAAAATTCCTTGGAGGTTGAATAGCCATTTGAAAAATTAGGATGTTAATAGAGAAATTGATACGTGGTGAAGGAATATTAGGAGGAGGGTTGTCAAAACTAGGTCTATTATAAGGTAAAGTATTACCAACTCTTCTCCTTCTAGCAGAATTCAAAGGTAAAGAAACAAACTCAAGGAGGAATTCCTCTTACCAATGATCTTGTAGTCACTTTAGGCATGGAACATGCTGCAATACTGGTCTGAAATCAGCTTTATGGAGTCGCCAAAAGATCTTAAAATCTTTAGAATAAATTGTTGTAGCTTGCTCCCAGAAAGTGACTTTTGTAAATGTTGTAAATCTGCTATGGATCTGTCGTAAATTACACATAGATCTGATTTGTGGTCCCACCTAGTGCATGCCAAAACTGTTATCTCTCGAAAGTGCACCCTGTAGAGAGATGGCTATAGGTTTTCTAAGCTTGTAGAATTTGATCTCTCTCTTTCGTAGATATAATGGAAACACCTCAGGTCTATGGGTATACCTATTTTGAGGTGAGTCTCCGGTATCAAGGCCGGTTCCTTGTTGATGTATCCTAAACTATTTGGGGTTTAAGGGTAAAAGATGACTATAAA
Source organism: Taxus wallichiana var. yunnanensis (assembly GCA_018340775.1). Classification (NCBI taxonomy): domain Eukaryota; kingdom Viridiplantae; phylum Streptophyta; class Pinopsida; order Cupressales; family Taxaceae; genus Taxus; species Taxus wallichiana. The sequence goes on along the minus strand of CM031234.1, from coordinate 812,938,652 downwards.
GTAATTAAAACTAAGGTGATACACCAAATTTGTATGAGGGATTTGACTGAGTATATGCACAATTGATATGTGAAAGGATTTTTGATGCACGAACCAATAGTTCTTTTCTGAGAATATCAAGGGCAAAACACTTGGATGGTATTGAGGGAGATTATCACAACAATACTTCTAAGTTGAACATGCACATTAATATCATGCAAAAATTACTGAGTTTGTAATAGGGTAAGATGATTAATCAGGGAATTTACATTCACAAGACTAATAGAAACATACACAAGACTACAAATAATTGGTAAGGTAGAAAATACTTCACACTCAAAAGGAAAAACTAGCAAAAATTTGCTTCAGTACTCCTATATCCAAAATCCTCCTCCTTTGTGCTTTGCAAGGCACACAATATATAGCAAGATTAATTCTCCCACCCTTCCTAAAAATAGACTAAGGCTTGTACTCACCCATGCATCCTATTTTTATCCTTTATTTAATAATAAATAAAGGGATAAAATAATATAAACTAGTACAAGAGGCATTAATAGCCTTTGATTACATCTCAGTCAACTAAAGTTGACTTGTTCTATTTTTAATAAGGTTGGGTGAATAATTTGCTGAAAATAAGATTGCTTGCTAGGCAAGTCTCTCTCCATGGGCATGTAATTTTGTCTCCTTCTCTATTTTGACCTCTTGTGAAGCATCCAAAAATCAACTCCTACTCAAGAACAAAATAATTACAATAATTGTAATATTTTGCAAAGTATAAACATCCTGTGGGGACCAACTGTCATGTGCACATGTTCTAATATTGACATCTCCTTCAAAATGGTCACATGAGTGACACTTTACAATTCAACTCTAGCTCCTTGAAGTGGGGACCACCTTCACTTTACCAGGTTTGGCCACCTTTGTGGACTTAGCAAATATAAAAGGGTAACCATTTTACATTACACATGTCATACTATAGTTTTGCCTCCCTTTTTTTGATTAATACATGCATGCATATCTTTCGGCCTTCGCATTTGAAAGTGTATAGTTGGTATTTCACCTTTTTGGTGATCATAAATGGTATGATTTGGTCGGCCCCTTTTTTATTATTGGAACATATAGTTTAAGACCTTAGAAAGGTTAGAAAGAAATGATTTTGTTTTAATCATGGGGCTGGCCCCCTTTGCACGATGACTCACCCCTTTCATATGCTTTGTCAGTGGCATCAACTTTGGTTGAGTTTTCTTTGAAAGTTGCAATGATTTTAGGCCATTGATTTTTGTGTCTGCTGTTTGATCACAAACCATCGATCTTTGACCTGTAGTTAGGGTTTTGGCCCACATTGAATGTTGTTGGTGGCATCTTACCCAGGTGGTTTGCATTGATTATTACGATCGATCTGAGGATGTTGATCTTGTGTCCTTGATGCTTTGCGATCATTGATCCTTGACCGTGGTCGAGTTAGAGTTAACCCACTGCTTGGGTTCGGGCGGTAAAGGGAACTCAACCCAAAAGATCACTTCATTTGGCTTTTGGTGGTGTAGGCGAAGCCCTGGAAATTTTTTTGACACCATTGTTGAAGCTCATTGATTTCGGCTTTAAGGATTTCTTGAGCTCATTGATCTCCTTTAACCGTGGGGCCCCTATGACTTTGTATCTAGTATCTTTCTAGCCATTCTTACTTTTTTAAGTTCAAGTGTGTGAAGGTGGCCGCCATTAGTTTTTCTTCTTGAATATTAGTTATCATTGAGAGGGTGAATAAGGAACCTCCTATACCTCTGCATTGGGTTCTTTTGCTCTCTTTTGAGCTCCTGAAAATATGGTTTGGGATGTTTCCACCAAGGTTGAAACTTTCGAGCTCTATTTTCATCATTCTTTGGTCTCTGTGGTCTATTGGAGTTCTACAAGGGTTACAAGAAGAAGACTTGTTCGCCATTTCGAGCTCGGTTCATTCTTTCTGAGTAATATTGAGCTCACCTTATGTAATGAGATACCATTCTTGAACCTTGAAACTGGTTCCATTTATTTCTTTTTACATGGTTTGAAAGCTTTGAGTTCTCTACAACTTTGAGGGTTTCTATGAATTCTTGGAAAGGGTGAGCTTCTTTGTCCTCGAACGTGAAAATTACTTCATTTTCATTGTTGTTGTGACCATGCATACTAATACTTAGTTCCTCTTTGCATTTTCTAGGTTTTTGTGGCTGGAATTAATCATTCTTGAGCTTTTATGAAATCTAATTCTCTCTGACTCAAGGTTTGAAGAAATCACTTCAAAGTGGTAAGTTCTTGCTCGTTTTTTGTTGGTTGTTCATGTTTGAGCTCGAGACTTCTCCTCTTTTACCGGTGTCTGTTATAAACCTATGAATGAGCTTTCTTAGATCTGAATCTTTGTCACTTTTCCATTTGATTTTCGAGACATTGATAATAAGCTCCTTTCTTGTAAAAGATCCTCTGTGATTTCTTGCTATCATTAATGGGTCTTCATTCATTTCTAGGATTTGTGCTTTTATGACATGGGTACTCGCAGATCTCTATTTTTTTTTTTGTATCTTCACGCCTTTGAGCTTGATTTGAGAGCCAGTTGTGTGTGATATTTACTTTGTATTCTCCTTTGTTGAGGACTTGGATCTGAGGTGTTTGTCACTTTTACTCTTTTAAGTAACTGAGCACCTTGATATTTATAATTCCTGGATCTCATGGGGATACTAGGTTTGCACTGTCATTTCTTAACTTATGTGATAACAACATTTTCAACTGTGTTCTGAATATTCCTTTGACCTGGATATGTATGAGTTTTCTGATCAAATTTATTCTTGGATAACCTTGATCCTTTTCTGGAACCTATAATAGCATTCTGTACACTTAAACTTACTTCATTTTTGAAAGTTATACCTATGTTGTAAAATTTGCTTCTTTAGTTCACTACAATCTTGTTAAAGTACTTCTTACTTTGATTCTAAAGATGATTCTTGTCACTTGTGAGAATCTCGTAATCTTTTTGTATCTAAATAATAATCTGATGCACAACTTATTTCTTCTACTTTGAATTTGATCCTTTCTGTAGCAGTTAGTATAATAAGTTCTTGTTGAGATACTTAGAGAAAATTTGTTTTTCTAAAAGTTAGATTGAACTTCTTTCTATATTGAATATTTAAAACTAGAGTAGTTGATGTTGTTGTATCATGTTTCTTTATTTGAGGGCTTTATATCATTGATAGTAATCTTCCTGGCATCTGAAAATTTTAAAATGTTGATTTTTCATGGTGAAGCCCTCTGGCAAATTTTTTCCATAATTTTCTTTCTTTCATTTCCAACATAGTAGTTGTATTTTTTGATTCAGAATATAGAATCATAACACTTCATGTTTGAAACTAGATAAAAATGAGACATCATAACTATTTTATCTTGATCATAACATGCTTTATTGGTTCCCTGTATCACTTACTTGATTTAAATCATTCTTTTAAAGTATGTAGTATTTGAACGCAGCATGATGAAAGTTTTAAATGTCCATTTATATGGTGAAGCCCTATCAAAATTTTCCTAGATTCTTCTTTTGTTTTGTTTTAGTAGTAACCCTCTCTTTCTTAGCCAAACATCAGCTTTCAAATTTTGATTCTTCTTTCTGTTGCAAAATGAAACATGTGCTTCTATTTCTAGTCTCTTTTCTGTACTTAAACTTGTTCTATTTTGAAGAAAATATTGAGTTTGAGTTACATTTATTCTTCTTTCCATGTACTCATGACTTGTATATTTCTTCTTGGATGCAACCTGTACTTGCACACTTAGTAAAATAGTTAGAAAATACTTAGGCTTTTTGGCCTCTCTTATGTCCATGTTCTTCTTTTCTTTTCTCTTTCTTCTTTTTGAGTAAGTAGAGCATGTATGTAGTCTGATATTCAAGTAAATTACATCTCCTGTTTGAAGAGATTCATATGCACGAACTAGGATAGTAGGGAATATGAATTGATCCCTGAGCTCGTAACTGATAATTAATTATTTTCTCCTTTTCAGGTACAGTGGCTTCTACAATGGAGATGAAGAAAAAGCTAGAAATGGAGATGTTTTCAATCAAAGAAAGAAACCCCAAGGCAATGATGGGTTCACTCATACTCCTTACTTTCTTTTTCATGCATGTGTACCTCTTATTTCAGTAGTTGTACTTTACTTTCTAGTTACATCCCATGGCTTGTGTGGGAACATTTGAAATTTCCTTATGAATAAAACATTGAATTTTGTAAATGAGTTGTATATTTTTTTCGCATTTCAACTTTCTGTATGAATTGTATGATGAACTAAACAACTCAATCATTTAATTGAATGTCTTAAACATGAAGGAAATAACATTAATGAGAAACTATAACATTTAGTAATGAACTCGATTTCTATAATTTACTCTATGTTTTTGTCCTAAAACTCAACACTTCACCTATTCTGTAATCTAGTGTCTTCATCAAGACAACACAATTGTCCTTTGAGGCCCCCTGTGTTCTTTTGTTGAAGGTATCATGAAATTATAGAACGAAGTTTTGAGTTGCCCATTTTTTCACAAGTGTGAAAATTGTCAATAGTTATTATGCGATTGTAAAAGTTTATTACTATTGTTATTTCTTCATCTCGTGGCATTAGAGGGTGGTGGAGTGGGAATCTTGTATAAGATTCATGAGATTTTTCATCATATAGAGGAGCATGGTACTAGGTTTACATGGGCGAGGTGTATGCTGGCCCATTTATAAAGATGTCTATACATATTCACATATGAGGATCATGGGGGTGGAATATGATCCACCACATTGTTACACATATGGGCCTATGAACATATTGCAATATTGAGGCAAATTGGTGGGCCACGGGCTGATTGGGAGAGGCTCAAGATTTTTAAAGCGAGGTGGTCTTGTACGCATAGTAGGAGATTAGACATGACCATGTATAGGTCGATGCTTGATCAGATGGGTCCATGGACCATCATATGGAAGCCATATAGAGACTATAGTGGTTTAATTGAGGATTGAGGAGAGTTATCGTGCATTTGATGCACCATGTGGTTAGCAGACTGATTTTTTATAGTGATCGAGTTGTTGTAGGAAGAGTGTGTGTCGAGGTAGTTTGACATGGCTCGTAATGTTCCCCAGATCCATATGTATGGGTGAGAGCTACTAGAGTGTTGAGGTGGCCAAGAGTGAGACCAGTCCCATAGGGGTACAACTAGTACACCCTGAGTTCGAGATGAGGTAGATGCAACCATAGAGCTAATACAAGTGGATGAGCTAGGATTTACCTGTGCCTATAATGAGCGGTGGATAACACATCGTGTGGACCACCGGTTGGAGGAGTAGAGGGGTAGGCACTTGCCCCCAATGGAGATGGCATAATAATGGTACTAGTAGAGAGTGAGTATTTTTGTTGCTATTTGTTTATTCTAGTTTGATTTTTCTATATTGGTAAATGTGTGTGATAACTAATTTAGTATTTTATGGTTGCAAGAGAAGTGTATTGGTCTTTTATCATTGATTCATTGATCCACAGTTGACATGAAATGTGCAACCGGGTGTGCTCATGGAAGGAAAAAAACTAGAGCAAGTGGATGTGATTGCGGGTGAGCATGACCATTTTTTTGAGCCAGTGGTGATATTAGCAACCACATGTATTATTATTTTGATCTAGTGTGATGAGGTGCATGTGGAGACTCGGCGATCTAGGGAGGTCGTAGGAGGAGGAGCCCTAGCTTAAGATGTATTTACAAAGTATGTGGAGTTCCGTGTTTGATTCATGGAGCATACGGTCGAGGTAGCCTTACTACAGAGGAAGGTGGAGAGATATAAAGGCCGTGACCAAAGTGGCATAGATTGAGTGGTGGATAATCTAGATCTAGAGCTCCCATAGTTATATATAGTGATAGTGAGGATGAGATATGATGTATATGTATGTAGTGATGGATGGGGGATTGCCCCCCAATAATTGTATTTTTGTAACTATGATTTTTGATGATATAAATAGATGGATTGTTTTTATCATTGTTTTGTGTTAATGTTCATTGATATGTGAAACGATTATCTTTTTCATATGTTGGTTTGTGATGTTTGAGTTGCATTGCATAAATGATTATGTTCATTGGAGATGGATGAAGATGTAGATAGGAAATAGATAAATACTACCGAAAAATTAGATTGTATGTATGAATGAAGATTGATAATATACGGTAAATAGTAATAGATGTATGTGATGTATGTAATGAATAAGAACAATGTGAATGTGATGATATGAAATAGTAGAAGATTGATTCCTTGCTAGTTGTAGGGTGAAAAATATGAATGCAAGTGCATGTGTGTATGATGAATAGGTGGGAAGAATAGCAATGTGCCCAACATATGTGTGGAAATGGGAGGTTCATTTATATAAGACCCTCAAAAATCAAGAATAAACCATAGAACAAGAGTGTGTCATCAGAAATGGCTTGTTAGTGTATTCTTAAAGGATAGAGAGTGAAGTGTAGAGTGTGAAGAATGAGTTACGTTGTTATTTTGATAGATCCCTCAACATGATCACGTAAGAACCTTAATAACATGAGTGTGTCATCGGGCAATGAGTTGATAGTATAAAAATCACCTACTAAAGATGAAGTGGTCTATAAGGGATGGTTGAAGCATGTGAAGAGGTGAAAACATGAGCATAAGAGTCAAATTGAATGTTGGATGAAATGGTGCTAATGATGGGAGATGTAGTGGTAGGAAGCGCAGATGCGATGGCTTAGGAAGCCAATGTGAATTAGTAGCATTGTGAGGTGGGTGAGATGGTGTCGTTATAGATGAGCTAGGTGGAGGATGTGGATGGATAATGATCTTAGGATATGGATAGATGACAACCTTAGAAGTGGGTAGAGGAGACAAGTGAATAGAATTGGAAGTAAACTTATGTGGAATCGAGACAGAGACCACTCACGAAAGCAAGAGCTAAAGGTAATGACACCCTTGTCTTCTAATTGTTGTAACTTGTCATAAAGGGCATAATAGTCATTGTCATGGTGGTCATTGATGTAATGGAAATTACAATAAAGTCGATCACGCTAGTGATACAAGAAATGAGGAGGAGGATTTTGATTAGAGGGTAATAGAATTAAGTGCTTATCAAGCAAAGCACAAAAATATCATGAGGCTTAGCAGCATTTAAGAAATTCAATGGCTCCCGAGTAGGAGATGGAGAAGATTTAGGTGGAGACCGACGCAATGGAGGAGAAGGGGGAAACTTATGTGATGGAGGGGGTAGAACTTGCTTGCAAGTTGGATGATATGGATACCTTGGAGGAAGCTTAATACATGGTAGAGGAGAAGAAGTAGAAGACAATGAAGTGGTAGAAGAAATAAAAGGGGGTCTATAATATGCAAAAGTAATTAAATCTTGTTCTAGTTCAAGGACTTTATAACATAAAAGCGTAAACAATTCACATGTATCATATTGTAATTTTTCTTTCAATGTAGGATCAAGCCCACGACAAAAGATAAATTTCTTTTCTAGATCAATAGGCTGAAATAATAATTAATTCATGCAACAATTGAATTGTAAAATGTAATCTAGAATGGGTTATTTCTTTCCTTGATGCAAGATAGGTAAGAGAACATGTTAAACTCTATGACCATTGTTAAGCATAAATTATCTAAGCAAAGTATCTTCCATTTGACAATATGTACTAATAGATCCATAAGGAAAACGAGTATACCACTAAAGAGCATCATCAACAAGACTATGACGAAAAACTTTTAGTAACATTTGATCATTAGAATAAGAAACCATAGCTAAATGATAATGCTTAAGATGTAAATATCGATTGTCGGTGCCATTAAAAATGAAAAGGTAGGCATGATAAAATCCTTAGAAAAAATTGAATTGTGAACTTTCTTTGGAATAAGATTGCCATGAAGATATTTATTTTCAATGGAAGCATAGTAGTATTTGCTTTTGAGAGTAAAATATTGGACTTGAGATTGTAAATGGCCAACAATATGCAT